>OY282514.1:12453855-12928739 GCA_958296145.1 Hydrotaea cyrtoneurina | reverse complement strand
TGAAATTGATTTTCGACAACCGATTGAGTTCTACCCATTCACAGAGAAATTCTGGCCGATCTGCAAAGGTGTTTGGAGACACATTATTTTCCGGAATCGTTTCTTACAATTTTCATAAAATTCTCAGTTAAATACGAATGATAATTGAATTTGTTTGTGAAGGCACTACAAACTAGTGTAGACGTCGCTAAAAAATCGACTGTAAGGAAGGTAATCGAGAGCATGATGTCTCCAGTTCGTGATACCAATATTCTCTCTGGTCTTCGTTTAATTGGTCTTTCCACTGGAGTCTAAGTCTAACATGTCTGTGCTTTGGGTGGTAGCTGCCCGCAAAGGCAGGGGTATTTGGATTCATACTTATATCTCTCGATATAAGGAGCTGGTATAAACACAAACAGGAACCTGATACTTTTTTTTTGAGAAATTTTACATAGCGTAAAGATTACTCTCTTACTCGTATAGTCTCCGCCTTAGTCGATGTGAAAAAGGCCACTATATAAACTTGGGTTTGCTACGTGATAGCCATACCGACCACGTTCAATAAATGTAATTTTTTTAATCTTTTCCAGGAATTTGTCCAGTCAGGACAAATTTTATTATATGTAGTGGGTTATTGTGTTTCACTTGATTTGCGACAGCGGATTAGCTTCATAAACTCAGCGGCCTGGAAGTGAATGCTACTTTCCATATGCATATTTTGAATAATACGACATTTCTATCACTCCTTAGAAAAAGGTTTTAACGTTAATACTATTTCATGTAAAAGCTCCCTACACTACCTTCCTTTGTTAGCTCTCTCAGACTTTATGATAAATTATTTGTATACTGGTCTCTTATACGCTAAGGTACTTCCTAAGGTCAAAGGGACCAGTTTAGACCAGGATGTTCTAAAAACTATATCCATTCACTCTTATCTTACTCCTTACATTTAATATCCAAAAAAACATTGTTTGTCCCTCCATTATAGTTGTGTATAAAAATATTTTTGCATAAAAAAAAACGGCCCACATAATGCGTTATGCATTTTCATTAGACGCAAGTGCACTTTGTGCGCGAAATAAACAATTTACACAGAGATTATAATTCACCAAGAACTAACTGGCAGTCATCCTTTTAATGGCTTACGATGCAAGTGTTAACTTGTTGTCCTTTTTCTCACGTCGAGTGAGTGCCTGTGTCAAAGTGACATATTTTAATGTTGCCCAGCAGGCGAGCATTTCCGTCAACTCAAAAGGTAAGATAATGCTGAAGATTTCACATTTCCAGAAGTAGCCGGAGCCTTAAGGATGGAAAAAGTTGGTGGCTTTTTGTCCGGTCTATCTGTGTGTGCGTTTGTCTATGTCTATGCCATGGAAAGGAAAGAAACTTTTAATTTTCTTCCTGCATCAACTTCTGGCCTTTTATGGAGGAGTTGTGTGCATATACACAAATTGAATTAACAAAACAAGACACAAATATTTTTGTCACTTCTTTCTGTTGTCGTTTTAGTGTTCCTTTCGTGTTCTGTTGTTTGTTGTTTTCTTTTGCACTTTGCTACCTCTCTCTCTCTCGCTCGTCCTCAGTTCTGGCCCTTACTGCAGTTAAAGGTTTCCGGTGGAAAGTAGCTATCTGTGTTAGAGACCGAAAGTATAGTCGGTCTTTAGTTGCTTTTTTCTGCTGTTACTACACAACCGTAGTGTGGGAAGTCCTTTTTCACTTATACTTGTTCACAGTTTTCTGCCAGTTACAGTCGCGTTTTTTCCTTCACGATACTGTTGTTGTTTTTGTAAGTTTTGTTATTGTTATTTTACTTAGAAGCCACTTGTCATATTACGGCAGAGAAAGTACCAAAGGACGACGAAGTACAACAAGAATACATACTGAAGCTAACGGATGAGAGAGGAGGCAAGTTAAAAATATGTAAGAAGGGCCCGAACCGAATCGTAGAAACCCTCCACAATAGACTGCGTGCCACATTTGTGTAGTAGCCAATATAGCATTTAATAGAAAAACTAGCTGATTTCCCGGCAGATTTCCTCCTATCGATCTTATTTTATTTATTTATTTATTTATTTATTAATTACAATACAAAGTAAATTTATATTATAATTTTGGGTCCAAGGGTAAACCGGGTGACAAAGACCATTTGGCTTGATTTTTGCAGCGACAGACCAAAGCCTCTGGTGGGAATCGAACCCACAACCCCCACGCTGATAGGCAAGCACGCTACCAACTCGCCTACCGGGGCGCTTTCCTATCGATCTAATTTCTATCCATGGAAGTATATAAATTAAAATGAAATGATAATCGTTAGTAATCGCAACGCCGTTCTGAAGGCTAACCGATTTGACCATATTCCTTCGCCCAATTACCAGCTAATCTATCGAGGAGTCATCTGTCTATCAGCACTAACTTTCAGTTCAAATTTAAGTGAATTGGCCTTAAAAGCGCCGGTGATATTGTGAATTTCTGCGCCACGTCCACTTGAAATAACAGATCCAGAATCCTATCTCTCAATCAGGAAGTAATCTGTTGAAGGGTTTCGGAGATTAGATTAGATTTTTTATATTAATATAATATAATATGATTAGGTGCATCTTAGTTAATAAATAATTAGCTAGAATAAGAGAAACAAAAATTAGTGGACATTTTAATTTATTTTGATTGACCACATGTGCTACACAAATATATGACGTAGTGAAGGCTTCGCAGCTCGATCAATCCAAATAGAAGTATTTTTCCAGGCACGGAATACCGAAATTCCTACAGAGGGTTCAAGTTGAAGAAGAAATGCAAATCTTTCATATTCCGATACTGATTGTCGAGCCAAATTCAAGAAGTACTGGATGACCATCAAGTCCATCTATGAAGAGTTCTCACTAAGCTGATTCCTCATTATTAATTCCTAATGCATGAGGAAAATGTTAGAGTGAGCACAAGAATGCTTTTGTCATTCCGACGGACTATTCATTATAGGATGAGTTGTCGAGGCGACTCAGGACCATATCATGGAACAACGGCGAAGGTTCACTTCGTAAATATAGGCGACTTAACGAGAGTAAGACAACTTCCTCAAGCCATGTAAAACTCCTACAGAATTAGCCATATGGAGCCGTAGATTCCCGGTCAATGAGTACACAAATTATACAGTCTACATCTCTGGGGTTTAAGAGAATGTCCCTTGATATAATCGCTAAACAAACTTATCGTGTTGTTACAAACTGCATAATGAAATTACCACCAATCGTTTAGCGAAGGGTACACTAAGTGTACAACTGTATAAGCCTCTTTTGTAACAGCCATCAGCCACCGCCGTCGCCATGACAATCATCATCATCGCCATTGACTGTCCAAGTAATCGTGTTAAAGCCTGGCATTCAACGGAGAGAAAGTCAGCAACATAAAAATAAAAAAAAAACAGAACTATTCCACACCAGAGACTGGAAATGAATGTATAGAGAAGACAGCGACACATAGATGGTGTGAAGTATAAATGAAGCATTGCATGAAGCATTCACTGGGAAACCCAATGGTTTCTGATATGCAGTAATCATTGTGGCGAATAGGACATGATGACGTTGTATATGACGATGACTTCAAACTAAGTCAATAAATAGGTTGACTTTACGGAATTGTTATTAGTTTTCTAATGAATATTTACTATATTTACGTCCGTATTCACAAAAATGTATAACAGCTTTATAAACATTTGTTTAGACAAATGTATGAAAATAAAAAAAAAATCACACATTTTTCTTAATAAGGGTTTATAAAGCTGTTATACATTTTTGTGAATTTAGGGATTTTTTTTTCAATATTTGATTTGATGTATTTGGGATTTATCGGATTTTTTAATTGTTATATTTTTAATTTGTCTGTAAATTCATTGGCTACCTCTTGAAGAATTGATTCATACCATTGGACTTTCTCAATATCCCTATCTCTCAAATTAGAACCCACTAATATTAATATTTATGTACTTACTGAAACTTTAGGTCCTAGTTGAATTGTGGTTTCAAATACGTTTATAGTAAGATTTTCATGTGTACATTGACGACATATTGGGGGGATTTTAGAGTTTATGGGTTCAGACCAAGTAAATCGGTACCAAACTAGAATCACAAAATGCATGTCTTAGACTAAGCACCCACTCGGGTAATGATATTCCATTTTCTTCCAAATAATTCCGAATTATTTGTGAATCGATTTTAACAATTCCATTAAGATATGTGGAAAAACATTTACGTGTAACGAGCAAATTGTAGTGAAAAAAATTCTCCACGGATTAACATAAAACGAATTCAATCAAAAATGTTCACGTTTAACTTCAAGCAATTTGAGTTTTCAAAGAGCACGAATTTTAATAATGAAAGTCTTCTTCCTTTGGGGCCACGTGAAAGATAAGGTCTACGCCAACAGCACAGCGTCGATTCAAGACCTCAAAGACAGAATTCGTGAGGCTATCAAGGACATACGCCAGCCACTTTACGATTTGGTTATGGAAAATTTCATGAAAAGGATATGGTCCTGTAAGCGTGGTCGTGGTGGCCATTTGGCTGATATTGTTTTTCATTATTATCGGCATACTTTCCTGTTTATTATGAAATAAACATTCGATCCTTTATCTCAAAAAATTTAATTTTTCTTTGAATGCCAAAATAACACCTCTTGTTCGAGAACCCTGTACTTTTACATAAATTATTGCTTTAAATTTAAAACATGTGATTCATAAATTCTGTCTAGTAAAGACCCTTAGAAGGTACTGCAAAATGTTGCAAATCATTTTAGTATAATCATGATAGCCCTTTAACAGAATCCACTCTAGCCTGTATCTTCTTACTCTACTGATTTTTGAGTTATGTCACTATGTCCGTCAGTGAGCTGAACTACTTTTCAATACATGTCAGGAGAAATTTAATGGGAAATTAGATTTCAATGAATTGAAATGGTGCTACTCCGACCACATCGAGCGCAATACTGCAACACTACACCGCACACCTGCAGTTAACACCACATGACACACATACACCCACGAAATACGTACTCTACACATTAGCAAAATGTGAAAATACATATAATCGACTACCCCACGCCGGACAAAAATACAAAAAAATAAAACGCTGCGAATTCGTTGGAAATTATAATGTAGAGGAGAAAATAGCGATATGTGCGTCGTAGTTGTTACTGTGGGAGAAGAAGAAAAGAGAAAATGCATGTTAATGTTGAAATTTAAAGGATATGAGAGTGTGTGTGAATGGCATGGACTTCGTGTGAGTGCCTCTATGTAGGTTATAACTATGGTTAAAATATCATTTCGTTCTTTTACTTTGATATCAGGTTGCCTTTGGACTGGTGTTACTAAAATAGCCACGCATACAGTCACACGTATTTATGTCGGTCTGTATGTTTACACACATGGATATTCATATGTACACGCTGAAAAATCCGTCATTTTAAAATGTTTGTACAGAAGTAAAACGCGTGTTTGGAGCTTGTAACAAGTAAAGCTTATTTCCTTCTACACAAAGCTAATTTGTATGTAAATATAACTCATTTGCTATTAATATTACTTATTCGGATATACGCAATAGCGTGTTTGACAAAAAAAACACGCAATGAACGTGTTAAAATCGACTAAGTACAATATTTGCGTTCAAATATTTCAGTATTTGTATCTCTGTACTTTTCAAGAGAGTAGTAATAACCAAGAGAATAAGATAAATTCACACCGAGAGAGAGAGAACACAAAAAAGGAGTAACATTCCATTATATACACACAATGTGTATTATACATGCATACGAGAATGTGTACAATTTTGTCAATGCATGTATATCAGGGACGCAAAAGATACAATTGTACTTTTTTGGTACATTTTCGTGATCGAAAGTACTATGATACAGCACTTTTAGGCCTAATTTGATACTATTTACAAATATTCCTTTTTACAAAAATGTATGTAATTTGAAGAAAAGCTATGCAAATTGAAAATTTATATATTGTGATATAAATACTAATGCATGTATTATTATTACCAAATGTGCACTATTTAACAATATTTATATTGGGGTGGGGGGGGGTTGGGAAATACGTACATATATACTTCCGAGTAACTAAGTAATGTTTGTTACACGTAAATATATGCTCATTCCGTAGAAAACAAATATATATGTACAACATATAAATTAGTTAATGTTTGTGGTTCGGGCAAATATATATATGGTTGATGCATTATTTGTTTGCAAAATTTTGTTAAAATAACCTTTTTTTTTTAGCGTGTATGAATGTACACGGGAAAACTCTGTTATTGTTAATCGCTTTGCGGTGTCACACAAACGGAAAAACTTTGTAAATGCTGAAATATAGTTTTTGACATTTTGCTGTTATGTTGTATTTGTGTGCAGTAAACTTTTAATTGAAAATAGTGTTTTTATTTGGAAAAAATATAAAGCAAAGTTGAGCGGCGGAGGCAGGGTATATGGGATGCTGAACAACAATCAGATCGGTTTGGAATGGAATGGAAAGAAACCTAGTCCCGAATTGGGTCATACTGTAAATAGACAGTGCCCATCTAGAAACTCAGCTACCATATGGACAGTGATTAAGTCATTGACACCCAGTTGCTTCCATGCTCCGATTGGTCTCAAATAGAAGGAAAGCATGTCGTTCAATCCCTATCACATGAACTCACAGCGTTCCTATTCGAATCAGAAAGTGTGAGACAAGTTTAACTATTCAGGATATTTTGGTTGTACGATCTGCAAAGTTCTTCAGTTCATTTATACAAAAATGGTTGTGGCTTTGTGTTTTAAATGTATTTCTCTTGAGTTTATCTTCAACAGAGCTTTCATAGACTAAATTTGAATTACTGGGCATAAGTGGTGATATCATCAGATTAGCAGCAGATGGGCTGACATTTTCCGCCTTTTTTATATAACAGTTTTTCTGAGTAGATAAAATATGTTTTTATAGATTTTGTGTCAGTCTCTATTTCGATCCAATATTATGTTAACAAAGTATTTTCTACTCCTAGCTTACTCCGATCTTTAGTGACATTCGTATCTTCTTATCCAAATTATAGCAATTTTTACCAAATCAAAAACTAAACATCTACTTTTTTTAGTCGAGAGAACTCAATCCAAATGTCATCAGATTTGTTTGAAGTAGAATCAACACTGCAGTGAGCCTCTGGAATCAGATCTGGAATTCCAGGTTGCAAATAAAAATGAACAATAAGGTCTATCTGATATACAATTATTTCAGTTATTTATTTCGCCAACGATTTTTATCGAAGACTGCTTAATATTCCTTCTACCTGGGTAGGTTCCTTATTTAAGGATATGAAATGAAATTTCTCCATAAAACTCTTAATCATTTGATCTGATGTCGCAAATTTGACAATGCCAATTGAAAGATTGATTGATTTTCCATGAAAAGGAAAAATAGAAGCGATAATAACAATATCACCGAAAATAAAATCACCAGACATGTCAATTAATATTTTACCAATGAGAAACTTTGCCATCGGCATTTCAATGTCGACCGAAATACCTGAGGGTCGACGACTTCTGGTTTTTTTGTTGTTTGGTGGCGGGAGTAAAACTTTTTGTTTTCAAACTTGCCGTGTTCAGAAATCTGTCTGACATGCTTTTGTCTCCGAACATGGGGGGGACTGTTTCACAACATTCCACCTCCCTCCCCTCCTCTCCAATGAATGTGTAATGTAAAGCCATTTTACGATTACAGTTAGAAGTAGAAGTATTAAGGCCCTCTTTTGAGTGATTTGTGTTGTCTTGTCCTAACTTGTGCTGTCTTCAGTTACTCAGTTTTGCATCAAATTATAAATTCAATTTAGTCAATTTGCCTTTAAGGCATGAAGATTTTATGTGACGACTTTATTTATTATTAGATTTATGATGATATTTTCAAATATATATGTACAAGCTCATGTACCGTTCTGTCCCTGCTACGAATTCACTTACCAACAGACAGATAAATGAATATACAATTCTTTTTATTTTTCAGTAGCTGCAGAGTTGATATCTTTTTGACATTGACATCAACATAAATTCTAAATACGAAATAACTTTGCGCACGCCCCTGCCCCCAAGAAATGTTAATGTTACGGCATAATACCCAAAACTACAGAGCAGAGACAACACCTTCATTACCATTCAAACGAACGTAAGATGGAATTTTATGTTTTTATCTTAACCAATTTCATCTCTTGTATATTTTATACCAGCCATGTGAATCTCTATTTACACCCCCGCCCTGTTGACCAAGCGGTTAAGTAAAGCTGTTGTTGGGTGGTGTTGACAAAACTGAAGAAACCCAGAACCTGCTGGAATTGAGTGCCCTGACACTTAGTCCTTTGCCTGTATGCCGAGAGAGGGCATTGTTCTGTTTTATGTCAACAATTTAAATATTCAAAATGTCCTGATGACTATTTGTGTCCTGCAACTGTTTCTAACATTTTTCGTCATAATTTTTAATTAACTTATAAATTTTGGTAGCACACACATACAACAGCACAGATAAGGTCTCGGGTAGGGTTAAAATAATAAATGTCTTTGTCTCTTGTCTAAATGCCTTTTGCTGTAGTAACAGACAGAAGTATTTGCCTAGGAATGTTTCAAGTAAATATAATAACAACAGAGAGTCATTTCGTTTGAGGAAAACTACTTACAAAAAATATAACTAAAAATTATCTTATTCTATACGAAACTAAAAATTTCATTATCACAATGATTATTTTGTTAACATCTTCCCACAAAAATGTCGCGAGCATAAATGCAAGAAACAGTGGGCCCGAAGTAAGTAGTTTGGAGAATATTGGTCTCATGTATTACAGATCGAATGCCACGCCATCCACATTAGAATAAATTGTATGGGGTTTTTAATTAAGCACTCCTTAGCAGATATCATCGATATTTTTTATTCGTTTAAAAGGCCCACCGCAAGTTAAACAATTTTGTTTGCTGACGTACCAATTCATCTATAATTAACCAAGTGCGCGGAACTTTGCAAAACAGAACACCCATTTTAATAAAACAAATTTACCATTTGCATGTGTTGTTGAACGGTATATCCGTCCATGGTGATTTGGCAAAACAGACGAAATAAATGACAGTCAATTTGACAGATGTTTCAGCATATGAGATGGTCGCTTTACTCGTAATTTGTTTACTTTTATTTTACAGCGATTTGTATTCTAGAAGTGTAATTTATAAGAGATAAACTGGAACAACGATTCGCGCCAAGGTCCTTACAAAAACCAATGGACCCAAGAATTTTTAATTAATCGCCGAAAATCGAATGCATTCTTAGAGATTATATATCTTAATATATATTTACCTTAGGCGCCCCGGTAGTCGAGTTGGTAGCGTGCTTGTCTATCAGCGTGGGGGTTGTGGGTTCGATTCCCACCAGAGGCTTTGGTCTGTCGCTGCAAAAATTTAGCCAAATGGTCTGTGTCACCCGGTTTACCCTTGGACCCAAAATTTGAATATAAATTTACTTTGTATTGTAATTAATAAATAAATAAATAAATATATATTTACCCTCGACACTGATACACTGATTCACTGACTCTGTCACGCAGTACGTAGGAATTTAAATAGGCATTCTATAATTTTCTATAAATAATAATAATAAAAAAAATAATATTTTTTTTTTGTACAGAAATTGTGTTTTCCCCAAATTTTTTTTTTTAAAAAATTTTTTTTTACAAAAATTTTTTTTTTTAAAAATTTTTTTTTACAAAAATTTTTTTTTTTACCAAATTTTTTTTTTTACAAAAATTTTTTTTTACAAAATTTTTTTTTTTACAAAATTTTTTTTTCAACAATAATTTTTTTTTTACAAAAATTTTTTTTTTACATTTTTTTTTTTTTACAAAATTTTTTTTTTTCAACAAAATTTTTTTTTTCCACAAAAATTTTTTTTCAACAAAATTTTTTTTTTTCAACAAATTTTCTTTTCCATATTTCAACGGGCGCCATAGGCGCATTACAATTTACTAGTATAATTATAATTTCCCACAGACATTGTTGATGCTTGATCTACCCCAGCCGAAGGTTTCGACAATTTACATAGATTTTTTTTCACTTTTATATTATTCAGTGAAAATATATTTACAGCACAGCTTACAAAATGTTCTCATCCATTGATGGCTTCATCGCCAACTACAGGTCAAACAAGAAATGATGGGACGTCTTTTTAAAAACTGTGGCCTCCTAACGAATCCTTCGCTGTAAGCCTTTAGCGGTTTTATTTTTAAACTTGTTTTGGGAGAGATATCTTGTCACCAGTGCACTGTTTTAATATTTATGTTAATTTTACATTATTTCCCCCGTTAACTGGCGTTAAACGGAAAAAGTATTTGGTGTGCTGTAGCCAACCATTCCTCTGGTTATCTCAACACTACAAAGAAAACAATGCTTTTCGAGGTACTTCTCGTAGCTTGCTGGCTTTTCAACGCCTCTCGCTGAAGAAAATGTCAACGACAGCAGTCGGTAGAAACTACTTACATGGAGTGAGAACATTTCTAAGAACATTCTAAAATTTCGTAATTACAAAAAATACCAACATTTTAATTACAACATGTTAGACAAGACAATTGGTATCTGTTAAAACTCGCTTCTGCCAGCAACAAACCAAGCGTCTTCTCTGCGACACGTCTTTAATGCCAAAAGATGTGTAAAGATGTCAAACTCAAGAGTTTCCCATTTTTTTTTTGCTTTTGCTTTGGGCCGCAGTTTGGCGCTTCGCATGCCTAGTCCCCGTCCTGCTGTGTGTCTTCACTTGGAATGCTTGGAATACTTTTGTGTCTGAGAGTTAAAGTTTAAGTGGTGCCCTGGCAAGAGGATGCTTTCTTTGGGCTTTGCCTTTTTGGTCATTTGTTTGTTGGCCACTAAAAACTACGAAAACCAAAAACAAAACGGATAAAATCATTTGGTCTAAAGCAAATGTTTTGGTTTGTTGGTTTGGAAGTTAAGCTCCGACCGCTACTGACCGCACTCTGGAAAATTCCAAATTTCAAACTTTAATAGTTTTTCTCTGTGATATACGAAAAGTTCTCCGTTGACCATTTGATAATAATCTCAATGGAAAGTGTTTTAACAGTGCGGTTTTCTTAGTCGTTTGCCTCAAAATATTTTGATGTGTTCGTAAAGGGTTGGTATGGGTTGGCGGGCAGCTATTATACACTGAGCGAAATAGACATATGTATATCTAATTATGTGAGGTTGTATGAGATTTTTTCGTTTATGTAAATTGGTTGAAGGGCATATTTTGTTTTGGAATTTAGGGTAGAGAATTAAATCGGGTAAATATTAGATTCAATGGAAATGTTTTCATTTGAAAATATTTTTTTTATGCAGTTCCCTCAATTTGTTTTTAAATGGTCAGTCGTGGTATAAGAACAAATGTAATAGAGTCGAATCCGGTTATAACAAACTCCTAGGGACTCGACAAATTAGTTCGTTATAAGCGAAGTTCATTATATCCAGGGTAGAATAGGTTAGAAGCAAAACTTTTGGCACTTAAAAAAAGTGTTCGTTATAGACGACTGTAGTAAGATATATTCATTTTTTTTAAGCCATATGAAGCATCTCTAGATAAACACATGTTTCGTTCGGAGTTGACTTGAAACAGCAGGTTCCTGTCAGTGACTATTGACTATATCTATTTGAGAGCAGATTCATGTTGGCTTATTTGTATGTGGGGGAAAAATGTAGCGAAACTGATGTAGGCCGCTACGTAAAACAAACGTTCTTATATCTCTTTTTAAGAAGTTTATTCTTCTCTGAAATTTCCTAAGCGCCTTAAAATGCACCTTTGTTGGCCAATGACAACGTCTACCAGAACGTCTTGTTAAGAACCTGATGTTAATCCCCGTCTGTTAAATTACATAGAGGGTAGTTTATGGACTCCTCCTCCTCATTATCACACAGGTTCACACTGGTCAGCTGAATTCCATGACAGCGACAGTGTTCTGTCTGATAGTCACAAAGCAGGATTAGATGGATAGATGTATCGACACTTGATCCAGAAGATGGAGATGAACGACCATATATAGGCGACTCTGTTAAACTGGTTCACATGTGAAAAAAATAACAGGAAATAATCTATCAGGAATTTCACTTTTCATGGTGTCAAACATAACCACCTCGGTTGTAACAAAGTCAGTAATATTTCAGTGAACAACTGGCCACATGTGAGTATTTACAAATAAATAATATTATTGTATTCTATAGTTATTTTGTTTATAAAAATCGTATATATATATAATCTTATTTTGTATATGAAATCGTTGCAGTGGAAATAAAGAATTTTTCTAAAATCCTCTACTGTTTTTAAAATATACAAGAGCAAATATTAATATTTGGTTTTAGGACAGTATCTGATTATTCTAAATAACAAAAATTCCAGAAGTCATAAAAACTCACAGAAATATTGCAAATAAATGATTTTCTTGTTATTTTGAATAATTCGGCCCCTTGTATTTTTTTTTTTTTTTGAAAAGTTTCAAATCACTGAATTGTGATGTTCATTTTCACCATCAACATTAATTGTACTTTGCATTATTCCCCATTTACTTTTACCAGTGTATATTTATTGCAGTCTTAAGTATAAACAATTAATATTATGCAAATATAACCCCACCAACGGCCCCAACAACTTGTGAGGAAAAAAGGTCCCATTTAAATGCTACATAACCTGACAATGATGCGAAATAAACTCAAAATGTAAGCTCCAAAAATCCACTTACCCACATTCATTCGTTCACGTCAAATAATGTCGGACACTTTTCGGTTACAGTTTTTCATTACATCTGAACTGAAACGACAAAAGAAACATCATAAAAATTAACATTTTGCCATTTGGGGTTTTACAAATAGAGTAATAAACTTTAAATAGTATTTCAGTACGAGCCAGAAATGTATTAAATAAACAAATATTCGCATATATATTTATTTTGTTGTCGTTGTTGGTTTATTTTCAGCAATAACTAGAGACCATTTCGACGCATAAATTTGGTATTGTAGAGATATATTTTTGTCAGCATTTGGCAACTTTTTTTGCGTGTCGTTGCATTGGTTGGTTTGAAAATGACATAAAATAGAAATTTGTTTTAAGGACCTTTTGGCCATGCGAAGATAATGTAACAAACTGACCATAAGCCGCTCATACATGTAACTATACATGCATATGTATATACATACATGAACAGGGGTTACAAAACTATAAATAATTGCACGAATTGTAGGAATTTGAATTTGAAATGTTAACAACAACAGTGTTGTTTTAGTCTGTTATGTATAAGACGATAATACGTGCAAATGGCCAGCACAATCCTTCATATTGTTATTTCAGATAACTGCTGAACAATGGCAATTGAAAATGTAGGCCTTGATTTTGTCGACTTTCTGGCGTTGCGATGTTTCTTTGGCAGTATAACTATGATCACGTTCACCATTAGAACCTAATTTTCTTATTTGTTTTGAGTGAGTTACATATCATTATTTTTCCAAGAATGTACATGCCGTCGGTATATGCGAAGATAACACAGTGCAACACGAATGAATATAACCATATATGGATAAAAGACCAAAAAAAAAAAACCCCCAGATTTGCCGAAATGCATGCACTTTTTTATGGCCCCCCCCAAAAATTTGGGGCCTCGGCGACATTTTTGCAAAAAAAAAAAGTGATCATATTCTTTTTTTTTTTTGCAAAAATGACATCGAGGCCACACATTTTTGGAGGGGACCATAAAAAAGTGCATGCATTTCGGCAAAACTGAGAGACACTGGTCTCTTTTTTTTTGTTTTTTTTTTATCACTTAATGTTTTACGTATATGGTTAAATTTCCATGACTTTTGTGTTTCCAGTGCATTGTTTTTTAACTTCTGCCTGTTTGAATATGAGTAGTCGTATCCAATACATCGAGAGACATACCAGCTTTGAACGGATTCCCTAATAGTTTCAAACAGCTACGAAATGTTTCAATCCTGGTACTTCACCGAGATTTTGCGTAATGCGCAGTAATGCGACTACTAGTGCAGATAAAAATGAAATGACGTTTTAAAAAAAAAAACTTTTTAAAAAACATACTGGCTGACGTGTTTCCAATGTGTTTGTCCTTATTTGTCCGATTTTTCTCTTTCGAACCACTGTGTCACCGCACGCACACAAACCACTCACATGCATTTGCATGATACTTTCGAGTGTATTTGAGCTTGTGGACGATTGAGATACTGTATGAGTGTACGCGTGTGAGTCGGCAAAAATTGAGACATGAATGTAGACATTTTCCTGGGAATTTTACCACCACCCAGACACACACATGCTCTTGTGCATAAAATCCCTCAAAAAATGTTGTCTGTATACGAATAGCCAACAAACATACACACACACACATACGTACTCATCGCCAATGTCAGAACATATTTGTCGTTACAGTCCATTGTGTTTTTCGGGGGATTGTTTTCTCGATGTGGTGCAACTTTTTTTTTTCCTGAGGTTAGTTGCGAATGACTTACATAGTTTTACAAAATGTTTGAGATATTCAGGAACAGTCGGGTATATACTTTCAAAATGTACTGTAGACTGTTTTATTGTGCACGGAGACTTGGTCGCAGAGTGAGAGATATGTCGCTTAAATCTATGTTGGTTTCGTTTGGCATCATGCAGATGAACATGTCGGTTTTAATTTTTTTTGTTTGTGTTTCTTCTTCTTTTATGTTGTGCTGTGAAGGAAAAGCTTCGGAGTCCACAGGGAAGGATTTGGATTAATTCCAATAGATGAACATTTTGTTTTGTCTTTGACATTGAAGGCCGTGGTGCGGTAGGTAGGGTGTGCGATTGTCAAACAGCACATCCTGGTTACGGGTATCCAAAACAATTCTTCAGTCCCCGTAATTTCAGGCGACTTTCCAGCAACAGAGTATTCACTAAACCACGAAGCAGTCTCTGGGATTATTTAACCGGTCAAATTGACACAGCTCAATGATGGTCCTGCATCAACTGAGCCAAATCCTTACATACAATTCTGCATGTGGTTGTTTCAGACAGTTAGAGTCCATTGGCTGGGAGATTTTGATCTACCTCAATGTTTTTCCTTACAGCGACGATATTTTCAGTTAAAAGATCGAGACGAGTATGCACTCGGGTCTAGTATGTCATGTACCGAGCCAGTCGACTCAAATTATGATTCTTAGTCCAGCCCCTGTTGAAAGATTTTAACGGCCAACAATATCAACCATTTCGCAAAATGTGGTCTACGCAGATACACAATTTTCGTTAGGATTTTTATTATTTGTATTTGTTTGTCGAGTGAAATTTAACCAAATTATCAAACTAAATAAAACAGTACCGAAAACGAAACTCGAACTTTAAATACCCGGTTTAAGGCCCCCGCAGTACAACTGGGCCCGGCCCGGCGAGTGCTGTTCAGTTCCTTCCAGCTGGAAGCCTTTATGGAATATCGGTTATGGTCTACACATCGTATTTCCCATATTATACAATATTTTGTAAAGACAAACTAAACATAAGTTGTCTCGTACTATTGTAGCTGTTGTTGTTGTTGTTTTTGTGCCATTGTTTCTGCTGTACTGCTTGCTAACTTTGACATTCTATAGTGGCCGTAGACAGACACTCGCACAGACTGAGAATATACATATCCGCAGATGGATTTTTCGGGGGGAATAGCAATGCATTCGCTTGAAATAATGCTGTTGGCATTATTGTAAGAATTTCCGGTACGTTTCCCCGTGAATTCCCTAATCCAGGCCAAACGCTGGCTAACACCGACTGCATGGCGGTGTGCGTCTGCATAAGCTACAAGATCTCGATAAATACATTTGTATGTGAGCCAGGGAGTGTGTGTGCATGTGTGTGTGTGTAACACCACAAGTAAACTATTTAAAAACCCTCAACTAGAAACTTGAAGCATAAATCTTGCATAGGGATGAAAAGTTGCAATACCATTAGAATTTGTTCCACTTCCAATGGAGTATCCCCCCATCTCCCCCTCAACCAACCAAAATGTACGACTTCGAGTGCGAGTCCGATGAATCGTACGCTGTACTGATGCTGATCATGATACGGCACACACGGAGTATGTGCAGCAATACTAAACAAATTTTGGCAAATACAAACCAAACCCAAGAAAAAAAACAGAGTTTGACTTTTTCGGAAAAAAAAACAAAGAAAAATACTGGGAAAGCTATGGGAAAAAATACAACTGCGTCGAATTCACTTGGCTCTGTGTGTGTGTTAGTTTTGGTTTAACTGTGTTAGTGCGAAGGTGGTACTGCATGCGGTGTTTTGGAGTATGGGTATTTTGTGAAAGCTTAGTTTGTTATACGGTAACTCTCTAATATCATTTGCTATTTGTTGATTTTAGTTTGTGATGTTGCTGTCGTTGTTGCTATTATTCGGGATGAAGGATTGTCCATTTCATTGCGAATGGTTACATTTCATTTGTTTTTAGGAGGGGTCTCAACTGTATTCGGTGCAGAATTATGGGTCTGTTAACTTTGTTTATAAAAACTTTCGTGGGCCTTTGTTTTTACTCTGGGTCATGGTCAAGAGCAGTCTCTACTTTATATATTACAAGTTTACGTGTATGGTGACTTCCCTCATGATTACTATGAATGAGAGTAAAAATTTCGCCCCTGGGTTCAGTGTCAACTGAACTGAACCTTGAAGCTCAGACAAGTAGTGAGTCGTGTAAAACAAGATAGATGGCCAAAAAATTGTTTCCCGAAAAACTAAAAAAAAACAAAAAAAAAATGTGTCTAGTGTATTTAATTGGCCGATGTGTGAGACTTAAAAAACAATACACCCAGGTTCATATCCTAGTAAGAGCATCTTTCTATGTCGGTCACTTTATGACTCAGAGAGCATTATTTTGGCAACAACAACTTCTCAGGAAAACAATTTATTCGTTCAGTGCCGGCTTTCACCAACACCACCGGCTTTCGTCCGAGCAAGTGAGTATTTATTTTTCTTCCCGCTGTTTAATTTGTTTCTTAATGACTTAAATCTTCAAAAATTGCGGAAAAAACTGGCGAGATAAAATCTATCGAAAAATTTCAATTGAGATGGCTATGGCATGTCGGTTGAATGGACCAGAAGTGGGACAAAAAGTACGACAGAAAAGGCTGACCGAATTTCTGGTGTAAACATGAAAGATGATATGAATGAGTATACTTGTGATTACAAATTGAAGAACTAATGCAACAGAACTACTTCAAATTCAATTAAAATATATTTATTTATTTGAATCGTCCAGTAAAACCTCATCTGACAGATTTGTTCTGCCGATACGAAGGAATGACCGAACGCTTCAGATATGTCATGGGCGAAGAGGTATCGAAATTGGACTATATTCGCATACTGCTTTATGAATATTCTATACAAATGTACTATTACGCCTTCGTTGAGAATCCAATTTAAGCAGATTTCGTCCATTTAGATTTTAATTGTCTGCTCGATTTGGGTCATTTCGGTGGATGAACTCCACATTATTTATTTTTACAGCTGGTAGATGCGCAAGGTTCGACGACAATGTTCCGACTATCTAGCCAAGCCAATTCCCACACCTTCCATTCAAATGCAACCAATCTCCTAACCAAACACATAATTTAAAATTGATCGACAAATATTTTCTCATATTTTCAACATAGCTTTCAACTCGTGATGAGGAATGACCGATACATCTGGTATTTCCTGCAATGGTAACTCCCACAGAACTTTCGACCTCAATTACAAATCCTATGTATTCAGAAGTTACAATTATTTTTTTACATCAACTCAATGGAACAAACCTGGATAACTAAACCAGCTCTTTCTGGTACCTTCCAAAACAGAGCTTAAAATAAACTCGCAACTGTTTTCCTGACTGTGACTGTATTCATCACTAAAACAATATTAGTTCCTTAAGAATTTAACAAATGACTAACTGCGGTTCCAACCCCTCGCACCAATTCTTTATTTTTATTTCTCATAGTACGAGTATGTGCATTGGTTTTGTATTTGATTTCATTTCGAAATTTTCTTTTTCCTTGCGTTTGTATATTCCAAAGTACGGATTGCTCACATGAGTCTATTTCGGTGTGTGTCTGCATTTGTGCATTTCAGTATTGCTGTAGTTAAACTTCAAATTGAATTATTGCATTTATTTAACAACAACAAAAAAAATAGCATTTTGCTACACAAACTTTGTAGTTAAACTCGTATATATGTACACTTTTTTTTTTGGTAGGGTTGGCTTTGCGAGAGTATTCTGCTGTTCGCCGAACTCTTTTTGCAGAGGAGATTTTTATTTCAAAAACTATTTCTCGTTCGCCCGTTTTTTGCAGCACTTCATTCTCGTTCTGAACTTATCTGTTAAGTTTTGTTGAATTGAATTATTCAATCGTATTTTCATTTTATATAAACCGACATAATGCAATCCAAAACAGTGCACAGTTTACAGATACGAAGGACGGACGGACGGACGCTCACTCACTCAGTCGCTTGCATCGAAAACAATTCACAGGAAAATTGTATTTATTTTGATTTGTGGAATTCGAATAAAAACTATTTGAAAAGAATGAACAGAAAAACGACAAAAATGCGCCACACATAAATAGGAAATGAAATGTTAAAAATTGTTGCAATGCTGTTGTATGTAAATTTGATTTGAGGGCAACATCTGACAGATGTTATTTTCAGATTTTGGCATTTTTTTTTTGTGGGTTCTTGCTAAAAACATGATTATTTTTTTGGTTTGTGGCAAAAGTCAATCACAGCCAGTTTGGTACATATTTTTTTTTTCAGCTGTAGTCTGAGAATGTGTAGATAATTTTTTTTAAGTATTTAGTGACCTGAACTTACAGTTACATTGACTAATACTACAAACAGAATCTTAGGGCATTATAGGATATATCTTCTTCTTCTGATCGATAAATATGTGGCTGATTGAACAATGGGAAGACTACTGATATGACCCACATACAAGTCTAAACTTGTGCATTATAACCGGAACCCGAAGAACCTAACGATGCAAATGCTAAAGTCTGATAAAGACGAAAGAAAACAAACGTTGGATATCTTGCCCACAAAAAAATTAAGAATATCGCAAATGAAGAATTTCCAATACGAAAATTTCAACATAAATTCTTAAAAATACCCCAAACAATTTATGGAAAATTACCCAAATCAAAAATATGATAAACACCCCAAAAAAATATTCCCAAAAAAACGAAAAATTCCCCAAAAATAAAACAATTTGGGGAATTTTTCATTGATCATATTTTGGAGCATTTTACATATGAAAAATTACCAAAAAAAACAAAAAAATAAATTTTACCTACAAATAATGAAAAATTTGATTTTTTTTCTTATTTTTTTTGTTGGGACATTTTTCATAGACCCGATTAGTCGTATAGTTGCCAATATTTAAGAGGCGGAAGTGGGAGCTAATAAAATTTTTTGAAAAAAAAAATGTGTAATCCGTAGATTAATAGTGTCAAAAGTATGGAAAGTATGGATTTACTTCAACAATGTTGAAAAGACTTGACTGAAGCATGGATTTTTTTAGAACGGTATTAGTATTACTCCTAATTGAATTAGTATTACTCCTAATTGAACCCGAATGGGCATGAATTTTTGTCGAAACGAATCTTATTTTAAGAAAATCAGCATATAAGTTCATAATAGCACAGAAATAAATTCGAAATGGATTTATATGGAGTACGTTTGTATACGCTGCCAGTTTACACTCACTCAAAGATAGTTATAAGAATTTGTTCACTTAGTTTAATTCAAATTGTCTGTCCAGTTAGTCCGAATATAGTTTTTGTACTTCACTCAAATACAAGTTATGTTTATCAAATACAATTTCATGGACATCACTTTATTTTTGGTGCCATTTCCCCCCTTGCTAATTAATAATAGTAAACCAACATAACAGCTTTTAGCTCATTTAGCCCAAGTCATGTGTACAACTAAATGACAGGAAACTCACATATACAATCACCCAGAGCCAAACATACACATGCATATATGGTTAGAGATATGAAAACATTGTTAATAAAAATGGAAACTGCACAAGTTCAAAATATGAGCAGCATTAACATAACCGCCTCAGAAAAGCACCTCATTCAACCAAACCAGTCATCGAGCGTACGCACACCAACATAACTCTGACTGGCAATGACTTGGAATGACTGGGACTGATGCCACTGGAACAATGGGTAACTAGTTACAAACATAGTTTAACTAACACTAATATCGCTACTAGCCGTGTGTGTAGTTGTAGCTGTCGCTGTAGTATCTATTACTAGTTAGTACAAGAACAACACTAACTGAAAACAATAACACTAACCCTATCTTCGTATACAACGAAGTAAGTAATTTTATGTCATTTTTTGAACATGTTGTTGACAACATTGGCATCATCCTATCCCGGCAGCAAGCTAGTCAGCGTCAGCGTCATCAACAACATCGTCGTCGTCAACATTCTGGATCGTCATCATGATGAGACGTATGTGTATATCTCACACATAGACATAGAAAAGAATGGCAGACAGTGGTTTGGTAAATATTTGTAGAACCTACAGCATAGGGTGTATTTAATAGTACAATAAATACTACAAATCGGGTGACACAGACCATATGGCTAGATTTTTGCAGCGACAGAGCAATGCCTCTGGTGAAAATCGAACCCATTACCCTCATACTGATAGGCAAGCACGCTACCAACTCGCCTACCGCGACTCCTTAATGGAAGATATATTTCGGTTGGAATGTTGTAGTATACCGAATGTCATAGTATCGGCTGTAAGATTAAGAGAGCTGCCGCTATGGCTGAACAATGGTCATGGTCTCCGTGTAATTCCATATGGCTGACATAACTGGATTTGTTGACTACACTCTGGCTAAACCAATCTTCCTCAAGTAGTACCATACACTTATACGGGATAGGGTTGAGTTGAAATCCTGGTACACTGATGACTGCAAATTAAATAATTTAGTTGATTTGGGCTCCTACACCAAAAGAACTAGAGTAAATATAGCACAGGCTTGAGCTGATCACATCAGACTCAGATGTGACCATTTTTTTTTTTTTTTTTTATTTTTTTTTTATTTTTTTTTTTGAACGCCAACACTCAGGGGATGCCCCCTATAAATGCAATGCATTGTGTTAGCGGAGGGAAATTAGGGTATCGGAAGGAGGAAAGAGGGAGTAGTGTTTGTTGACATTTGTTTTGAATTTCTGAATGTCACAAATGGCAGGAAACACATTTGCTGGAAGATTATTCCACATACGAACGGTCCGACTAAAGAACGAATTTTCTCTATAGTGGATTTTCTCTATATAGGAAACTGCATCCAAATCAAAATCCAAATTATTTAACGGTGTCACTTACCCAAATCAAACCCCGTTGAAACCACATTGCTACGGAATGAAAACGTTATTATTATTAAAAAGGGAGGGGGAGGAAAACGTAAAACGCCGTTCAACGAATTTTTGAAATTTCAAAATGAATACATACAGATAACATGAATTTCAACAACTCCAAGACCGGCAACACCATCACATGCTCAGCGGCAGCAACAGCATTGCCGTCGTCATCGTCATTGCCGGCACACTGCAATGTACATGGGGCAGACACACATACTGCTTTACGCGGGCAACATAAACAAAAACTAACTTCAATGAAACTTTTTAAAGATGGGGGTAAAATGAATGAATGACACAAATGAGTGAATGAAATCAACGCACTTTTGATGGATGCATGTGTACATCAGTATGGCGGGGGTGTCGTATAGAAAGCGTAGGAAAAGTAATAATGTCTATCGATGGGTATTAAAGTGGTAAAAATGTGGAATAATCGTCCTGCAAGTATTTTTCCTGTCTGCTGTGACATTATCAAATACAACGCCAACGTCAACATATAAAATTTCCGTGAGAATCGATTTCAATCTGAAATTCTCAGAATATGAGGAATTAGTGGAAAGTTTAGTCAAAAATCATTATCAACTTTGATTACCTTTCACGAGGGTGGTGCTGCACCATGCCTGCAGGCTAGAACCATCTGTGAGCTCCAGAAGAACCTATATCTAATGTCTATGCACTATTTTTCTGGGCGACGTTTGTCATTTAAAAGACAAAACCGCAAATAATCTTGGAAGATTATGACAGTCTTCAATGTGGTTAGTTAAAAGAGCGATTACGGTTTTCTAACCCACTTATCTACATATCTATCCCATCCATCCATGCTTTCGCACTTATCATACCACTCTCATTGTGGCATCACCAAACCTATTTTCCATTGTAGTTTTATAGTCTTTTGTATGTGTTTGTGGTTGTGAGATAGCATTTGTTTGATTTTAGATGACTGTGTGCGTGCATGAGTGAGTGATGGTGTGTGTATGGTTGTGTCTGGTATGAAGGAAACGGATATAATGTTAACGAAAACTATCAGTTTTTATGAATCTATGAAAATATTGTTTCAACATGTTGGCTTTTTTAATGATTATAACGATGATTTTGTAGTTTTAGTTTTACAGTTTCTAAAGAATCCATAACAATGCATCCACCCAGTCAACCACGATCCTAATGCTGGTTACCATTTGACGGGCGTTAGTGCCGTATGGCGGTGCAACTATTATGGCCACTCTCGCTTTGGATGTTGCCAGTCATAATGATGCTGTTTAATGCAAGTGTTTCAATAGAATGCCAAAATGTTGGTGGGATATGTTCCAAAACAAACAAAAAAAATTAACTCGAACATAGCAATTGCAAAAGTTGGTACAATTTCTATTCGCAGTAAATGTAGTAAAAATCATTTCATAATTATGCATGGGCAAATCCTAGGTAAAACTTTAAAAGGATAACGAGAGGATGAAGTTCGTGAAAACAAAAATAAGTTCACATGTTACATTTACACATTACATAAAAATAATAATAATTGAATAATTTTAAAGTATGATTTTTTTGAAAAAAAAAAAAATATATAAAAATATATGAAAATAAAACATAAGTTTTGTTGTATAAATGTCCTTTAATACTTTTTAAATGTCCTTTCTTTAAGAGATGTTGGAGACTCAAGTCTGGTGTTTACTTCAAACGACCGAATTTAATTTTCGAGTTACAGCAAAAAATTATTTAGTATGTATATTTGTGAAAATATACAAAACTAGTAAGTTGTACTGCGCCTATGGCGCCCGTTGAAATATGGAAAAACATTTTGTTGAAAAAAAAATTTTTCTTGAAAAAGAAATTTTTGTTAAAAAAAAAAAAATTGTGGTGAAAAAAAAATTTCTGTTGAAAAAAAAAAATTTTGTGGAAAAAAAAAATTTGTTGAAAAAAAATGTTTTCTTTGAAAAAAAAAATATTTGTTGAAAAAAAAAAATTTGGAAAAAAAAATTTTTTTAAACAAAAAAATTTTGTAAAAATAAAATTTTTGTTGAAAAAAAAATTTTGTAAAAAAAAATTTTGGGGAAAACACAATTTCTGTACAAAAAAAAAATATTATTTTTTTTATTATTATTATTTATAGAAAATTATAGAATGCCTATTTAAATTCCTACGTACTGCGTGACAGAGTCAGTGAATCAGTGTCGAGGGTAAATATATATTAAGATGGATTTGAAAGAAATTTGTCTGATAGTCAAGACCAATCCCGGTCCAGAGTTAAATATATTATTGACTAAGAAAAAGGTCATAACGAGTCGCAATTAAGAGTTCTTTCAGTGTTTTCATAATTTATTGTCAGGAAAATCTACAGAGACAACAGCTTCATCGTTTTAGGAGCCAACCCAACATTTGGGAAAGTCTGCTCTAGAGCGTTCCTATTTGTGTTTGAGCTTTATCGAAATACAAAAAAGCTTCTCCGAGTTTTAGATACTCGAAATCGGACGTTACATTTGTAAGGGGGGAAAATCAAAGCATAGAACGAACCTACGATATATTTTCTATTCGAAAAAAGTATAAAAAAAAATATCAAAATACTTTAAAAACCGGTTGACTATGGAATTCGAATGCAAGTGTCGCAGAGTATTAGATCCGCAATAACCAATCAATAACCCGCAGTAGTACAAGTATGTTCGGGTTTTACAGCAATAGACGTAAACATAATTTTAAACAATTGCACAATTTCAACCTCAACCGAGCGGAACGGATAATAATTTACGACCGAAATATTTTCTGGATCCTCTCGTAAACGTAAATCCTTTACTCAGATTCCGGCATGCTCGGTATTGCCATTTGAGGAACATGTATAATATGAGCAAGCCGCTGAGCAGCTCAATGTTCCTGATGAGGCTAATGCAATTCAGAGCAAATGTATGAGTGTGTGCGTGTGTGTATTTTGAAAGGATACTACAGTATTCTGTGTGTAAATAGTTACAAAGAGGCATCATTGTAAGAGGGTGTATGTGTCGGCGTGCATGTCTGTTTTTGTATACCAGTGTGCATGTGTGTGAGTGCTCGGTGCATTTATGCTCCAGAGGCACTTTGACCGCAGGCTTGGATGATTGCTAGTTTTTGTTTTAAGGCATTTTGCATGGGTTCATTTTAGCACATTCTCCCGTTTTAACATACATACAGATACTCGTACACATGCATACATGCGGCGACATGTGCTGAAGTGCTGCTACGTACGGTATAACTACAAAAAATAAGTATGTATGTAGGGGGCCTGCTTGCATTTTTTTTAAATAGCTTGCAGTAATTGAAGCAACTCGTCTCATCATCATTATCCTCCTCATCACAGGAAAAGTCCTTCTCATTACTACGAGAAAAAAACTGAACGAAAAACGAAAGACAAAAACAAAATGTGTTGAAATGTGATATGTTCATCACAGTCTTTGGATTGGTATACTAAATTTGCTACTGGGATTGTAACGGTTTTCAGTATTTGTATTGAAGACCTACAAATGTTACAAGTTATGAAAGTTTCAGTGAATTGTAAGACTACCAATGTGTTCAGAGTCAATAATATTTGAAACTGGAATGGGAATAGAAAAGGGAAGAAACACACCCGAAATTAGTCAAGAATGGCATCACATTTATTATAAGACGTCTTATTGATGTTTGTAATAACTAAAGATTAATGAAGTTTAGAAGAAACGTCCAGAAGAAATGGAATATATTCAATTCTTACACTAAAGTCTAGACCACAGATCGGCCACTAATAAACATTGGCATACAAAAGACAATGTCCTCAATTTGTTTTCACCAAAATATTCTCTGGAAACCGACTCCTTAAAATTAAAGTAAAATAAAATTTTAAAAAAATGTCTTAATATATTTTTTTGTTATATCTATAAAATGAAATTGATATGAATTGATAACGTCAATAGAAATCCAATCAGTGAAAATGTCAAATTCCGAGATAAACTTTCCCATAAAGCATAAAGTTATATTCGGAATATAACGCTATTAACCTTTTGAGGATATTAAAAATAATTTAATGGGAGTGAACCACTCAAATGAAATGCAGTTTTAATCATGGATGAATTTTGGTCATAACGTTGCTCAATTCCATGGTAAGTTTTTGTAACTGAGTTGGACTTTATTGGAATATCTCGAAGAAGAGGCAAACACGCTTGGAAAGGGGATTCGCTATTTCATTGCATATTCAGCGAAGAAGGAAACCTACGATTCGACCTGGCCGCACATAACTCCACTCTTTCATGGCAATAGTCCTTTTAGTTCCTTTTTTTGACATTCCAAAGAGTAGGGTTGCGCGTTATTCTCCCTCTGTCCCTCTGTCTCTGGCTTTTAATGTGGTTGTATGATGAATGTCCACATGTATGTGTATGTTCTTGTTTATAGGCATAATTAAGTTTTTCTTGCCTCATGCACTTTTGACACATTTGTGTATACAAACACACACACACACATATACATTGGGACATATTAAGTTACAGTCATAGTCACAGCCATTCATATGTTTGTGCTCTCATTATACATGTGGAGTTTATGGCAAGACTTTGTGTTTTTCTTCATGGTGATGATGGCAATGCATATGTATGTCTGTATGGTTGGAGTTTGTAGGGATATATGTTATATCAGTTGGCTTTTTTGCCCCAACTTTATGGAAATATCATTACTTTTGAACCCGTTAATATGCATATGCATGAATAGCGAGGGGTCTAACAAGATGATTTGCTAACAGAAGTTCCTAGAAGGACAATATTTTCACTTGATAGACCCAAAGATCAGTTAAAACGTTTTTTTGGAACCACCTGATAGCGATACACTTTTATAATATGTTTCATTTTTTTTTTATTTTTTTCGTTTGACAAGAGTCAAGTAAAAGGAGTAAAAATTCAATTTCCTCCATAAAAAAATTCCCCCTTTTTACAGTTTCGGATCGATAATTTTTTTTTTGTCATATTCAAATTTCTATGATTTTATAAGGGCAAAAATCAATTGTTAGCTTAAATTTACACC
The DNA here is from genome assembly GCA_958296145.1 of Hydrotaea cyrtoneurina. Classification (NCBI taxonomy): domain Eukaryota; kingdom Metazoa; phylum Arthropoda; class Insecta; order Diptera; family Muscidae; genus Hydrotaea; species Hydrotaea cyrtoneurina. The sequence goes on along the minus strand of OY282514.1, from coordinate 12,902,298 downwards.
AATATCTTCGAAACCCTTTTTTTTTAATTCAACTCGTGTTCACTTTTTTGAAAATATTTTTTTATGACACATAGCTACTTTTAATCTACGCCTTTATGCCTTTTAATTTGAATTGCGTTTTCGGAATGACAAATTTGGTTTTGTCATATTCGAATTTCTATCATTTTAAAAACAAAAATTTTAGGACAAAAATAAATTGTTACCTTAAATTTGTTTATAATTTCGAAACTGTGATTTAGATGAAAAGGAGCAGAAGGCAACGATTAAAGACAGGGCTATCAAATTTAAAAAATGTATTTCAAAAAAATAGAACGAGATGTCTCAAATCATGTCTTCAAAACAATCTGATTACAACCTGACCATAGAAAAAAAATCCGACCATTTCTAAACTCATAGGGATTGTATTGTGGTTATTCATTACATAATTTCTGTTGTTGCATGGTTTGGATATTGAGAATATGTGGTTTCTGGTACAAGACGATCTGACCTGCGAATGACATTTTCCGGATGAATAATTTCACGGAACACTGAAGAACGTAACTCCAAATTCACCAGATTTAATTCCTTTCGACTATTTTTGTGGATCATCTCTAAAGTAGTGTTTATTCAAATAAACCACAATCAATTGAAGACTTCAAGGACAACAATTGGAGTGAAACTGTCGAGATATAGATACAATTTGGCCTAGAAAAGAATTGTATTTCCGAGGTTTGGAGAAGGATTTGTTTGATATTTCATTTTTCTGAGTGTGTCCTTAATTCTCAGCTTTGTCTGGTACCGTTGAGCATTGTATTGCTAGATTCCGTTTTACTATAATAATTAGGATCAGGAAAAAGTCATTTAAAGTAGATTTTGCCTACAAATGCGTTTAAAGCTTTTCCAGAGACTCATTTATGGCGTTCTCTCAGTACTGGTTAATAACTAAACCCAACTTTCATTGGACCCCTCGCTCCTACCGTATGAGTGTTGCATTCAAACATACATATTTATCATTGGTATACTTTTGTTTTAATGGCAAAAAGTTTGTCTTAACATCAAAGTTGTAGGGAATATAAAATAAATTAATACTTTTTCTTGTTTGTAGCTTGGCCGGCTCTACTCACTTCGAATGTAAGAAAGCAGACAAGGAAAACAAAGCAAAATCATGTCAAAAAATAATGTGTGCACGAGCAAAATGTAACGTTAATACGTATGTAAATTGTATGTTTTTCTTGATGTTGTCGGGCCATGTTGGCCTGTCCATGATTTTGTGGGGCGAGAAGAAGAGTGTTGCTTACATTGATATGCAAATTATTAAAAAACACTTCGGTGCCATTGCCTTTCTCATCCTGTTTTGGAAATTTCGAAAAATGTTTTTTGTTTTTGTTTCAGTGTTTTGTTGTTCATTAAAATATATTTTCATTTCAAACACATTTCGTTGAAATTATGGATCCATTACAGAAATGTTGCAAATAACCATTTTGTTTGTTTCGGTTTTGTTATATTTTGTTGTTTTTTATGTAAATAGCATACGCACACACGCACATGGACACGAACGATATGCACGAGTATGCATGCTTAAAACAGTGTGTCTGTGAATTTTAAAATTTTCATCGCGCCAAAGGGGGTGCTCTGTTATCAAATATTTATGAATTAACTTCATGTGAGCAGCAAACAAAACAAAAAAAACATCAGAACAGCATGAGTACGAGTACGAGAGCCCAGTGTAGCTGAACAATATACGAAATAAGCAAACAAAACAACACTTTTCGAAAAGTTTCAAATTTATGTATTTTAATAAATGTATGTGCGGTGCGGTTCACCGCAGCGTATGAGTGATAATGGGTTTGCACATTACTCATACTCTCGGGTGGTATGAGTTGTGGTGACGTTGGTGTTGGTTGTCCAAAGGTTAAGATTCATCAACGAGGGTTGTTATCCATACACATGTATGTATAGAGTGGCTTACTTCAGTGAACGTCTAACAATTGTAGGTTAAACTCAAGGAAGATCATTTCTAATACATGTCTGTTAGCACTATTCATACCTAAATTGCTTCGTTTTTAATCCCAACTGAGCTAAATTGATTTATAACACCCGTACATTTTCGGTACACTCAAAAAAAAAATGTACTGACTTCAGGAAAAAATGAACTCAAACTGAGATGTTAGTATCTAAGTTCTGTGGTTTTCACGAATAATCGCTTAAGTACATTTTAGGGGATTTTGATTTGTTGATGTCAAAGTGCTACATTTTCACAGGAGTTTCCATTAAAGTAAACTTTTTTTATAATAAATGATTCGCTACTATGTTTTGTTTGTTAATAACAACTTAGGTTAATATTTTTACAGAAGACGCAATATTAAAAATTATTTGTTTTCGTTCAACTGAAAAGTTTTCTTTTATAACTTACGTTGTTATTCGTGAAAACCACAGAGTTATGTAACATTTCTCTAGAAAATCATTAGTATAAAAACCGTCCACAGCGTTCTCAACGTTTCAGTATGGAACATCTCTGACATATGTATGTGAAACCTAACTTAGTGTGAAACAAAAACCATTATGGAATTAGAAAAAAAAAATTTCTCACTATATATTTTTCTGCAAACTTGTTTAAACATATTTTTAATCCACAAATTCCAGAGAATGGCAATAGTACATTAGAATTCCTAAACAAATTCTAGAGATTGAGAATGGCAAATTAGAGGAAAAATCCCATGAACTCCCAATAAACAACTGTAGACGTAGTACTTCAATGGTTAATATTATATGTGTTTGTTTTCAGACGATTTCACCAAAAATACACTAGATATTCCTTCACTTCATACCACTGTTCTGTTAGACAGAATTGTTCGTTGCGTCCTTGAAACTCTGTATGAAATCCACAGTCTAAAATCAAACTTATAATGAACAGAAACTTTAACTTTGTCTTTACACACTCATGTCAATCGATTCCAGCAAGAGTATACAAGTGGACGAGTTTCTTCTTCTCATTGCTGTTATTAGAGCCTGGAATTATCCATATATATTTTTTGGTTTTGCCCAGCCGAAAAAGGCCTCGGGCACCAGAATAATAATAATACGACATAATTGCCGAACTGAGAGGACACCAAGACCTTTGCTAGTATGAGAATAAATGTATAATTTTCACATAAACATGAAAAAGCTATACATAGCTCTTCAGGCGTTTATCCGTATATCAATAAAGAAAATTGTCAGCTGCTGATGAAATGTAAATTTTCCCTCCAACAACAACTGGTCGTTATTTCCCTTAGACTTGCAAGTTAATGGTTATGTGAGGTTATGTATTATTTCCGTGTTTTCATTTTTATTAAAAGCAATAATTTACATTGAAAATTCTTTATAAAAAATCTGACACAAAGAGAAAGAGAGCGAGAGGGACAGTGGGAGTATGGGAGATAAAAAGTTATCGTTCACTTGCTGTGCGCTTGTATGCATGTATGTGAGTATATTTTTTTAGACAGCACAGGCTACGCAATTTTCCATTAGTTCAATTTAAATATTTTGTGTCTCCCCACTCTGTGCATTCCTTCAGCCGCCACAGAAATAACAACAAAATCAAGTGGGGAAAAAACCGTTTGCGCCATAAAATACTTAAAATATCCACACGAAAAAAAGTAACAACAACAACACCACTTTACACACAGACACAAGTGTTTGGTTGCTGTTTTGTGCAACTCCCGTGAAGGTGCGAGTTGGCAGGAAGACGGGAAAAAAGGAAGAAAAAAAACAGAACAGCATTGGCTGTCAGTTGTGTCTCGATAGCCGGCTGACATGAACTGAGGTGAGGTGAGAGCTGAGGTGTTACATATTGGTTATATCGTGGTTGTGACAACGTCATACAGCCGCCATTGTGCCACTACTGACACTGCCACAGCCACTGATGTTATCAACAATATTTCGGTTTTTGCTGTTGGTTCTTTGTATGCATAAAAATGTTTGTTGTATATATTTTAATAATTTATGTTGGCTTTCCAGTAAACAAACGTAGTTTAAACGTTGTTGCACACCTCAATGTATGCAGGCGCCAGGCACAGTGTTTTGAAGGGATTCTTGGGTGAGGATTTCTCACAATGTTTTAAAATGCCTTTCAAGGCCACAACGAAAAGTCTTTCAAAATCTGTGGTATATAGAAGTCTTTCAAAATATATTCAGTAGTTCGAATTTCATAAAACTTGGTTACTGATTGATGGTACCATGTACTGTGCCGAATTAAAACTACAGCTTAAGTGGATATGCATTTCTATGTGAGAGAGACTCCTAAGTTATCGCCCCGTTTGGATCCATCCATCTCGACAGAGACTGTTCATAGTTTTACAAAAAACCACATTTGTCTGTGTTAAAATACCAGCTTCCTAGTATTGTCGATGCCAGTTAATCTACTCAAATATTACAATCTAACAAAGTAATTTTCCAAAATTATTTAATTTACAACTTCTTTACAAGCGATTAAACTCATTTGTCTCCAACAAAAAGACAGTCCCAGACCACAGTTTTTTTTGTTGTTATTCATATATAAACATAAAAAATTATCGTATCAGTAGCACTTGACATTAATGGCGGAGGTATCCTTAAGCAAATATAAAAGCAACAGTTCCACAACCAGTAATATCTTCACCAAAAGCCACCTGGCCGCCTACCCACACAGACAGACATCGAAAAGCGTGACACAGACAACAACAGCCACATGCAATCTGAGTATGAACGGAAAATCAGCATACGAGTAGCTGCCTAGCCATCCGTGCCAGGTGAACGAAAGCTCGATAACCCAACGATGGATATATTGAAATTCGATGGCAGTAGGGTGGTTTCATAGATCTACATACATATATATTATAATGTGGGCCAATTCATTGGCTTTTTGGGAAGCGAGCGTAGGTGCATGTGCTTAAGTTGCTGGGAATCGGCTTGGTTTGAGGTTTGAATGGATGTCGGTTGGGTGAATATTTATATTGAGCTGCATGTATGTGTGCGAACACACATAACTGCCTTCAATCCAGCTGTGTCATATGCCGTCGTCGTTGCAGGACGTGAACGCTCCTGCATGGCTGCCATAACATCAAATTAAAATGATTAATATTTCCCCAGTGGATCTCTACTCATAAATTTAATACGCGCTCTCAATGTAAACAACATTAATGTTACTCATAAAAACCATACTGCCACCGTTGCCACACTCCGTGCATCATATTCCAACAAGCGGACGACGGGTATTTATACTGCCACGGCTATACGAGTATGTTGTTGTGGAACATTGTTCTACCATCAATGTCGGCTGGTGCATAGTGGTCTCAAATGGAACATCTGGTGAAAGGATTCATTTTTTATTATAAATATGTTGTAAGGTTAGAAAGTGACCTCTTCAAGCTGTAGGTCTTGGAATGGCGGTAAACATGGGGCACTTCTCACAAATAAGTAAGCTATCCAACAATGAGCGGAAGCTCTAGTTAAAAGGCCTCATAGAATGGATAATAATTTTCTAAATATAAAGTTTAAGAATTTAGGATGTTAATGCCTTAATTGTTAAGTCATAGACATTAACGTTGAACTGGAAGTTTTATCAAACATATATCGTAGCAAATGATCGTGTTTTTTCCCTCGGCATAACCGCTAATGAGGCCAAAGTGCCTTTAGTGGAATGAAGGAGTGGTACAGAACCATCTGTCTGCCAACAATGTTCTAAGAAATAAGGAAAAACAATAGAAGAAGAACAAGCAGTGTACCAAACAAAACCATGCATAAAAATCCTTTGTGGTGTGTAACTTGTAGAGCTATGTGCTACTAAACAGTAGTTCTCGTTTAATCACGAGATCTATAGGGCATATTAAACCAATAAATCGGCACCGACGAGTGGTAGTGTGCTAACTTCTGAAACCGATCCGTAAACCCTTTTCAAATATTTATATTTTGAAAAAAATACGAATTAATTAACGACCTACAAACTCGACTAATGGAAACCAAAACTGACAAAGAAAACAGATCATAAAATAAAAAAAAAAACTTGATCAAATTATTTTCGCTTTTACTTCATTTTTCAACCACTGTACGCTGTTGTGGTATACGGCTATGGCCAAATGGATTGCAATTCTTTTCCTTGCCTTTCCATTACATTCCCTTCCTTTGGTCCATCATCATTCATCTGGCCATTTAGCCAGCGATTTTTTTATGCAATGCTATGCGCCTTTTTTGCCATTATTCACTATTATTTAATTTAAAAATAACAGAATCTCAACATCCATACGAACAGTATGTACATATATAATCAGCAGTATTTTTAATACATTTTTTTTTAATTGCCATTCGTGAATGAATGCGCAAACGTGTGTGCGTGAGTGTGTACGATTTCACCAACCACTGGTCTCCGGATGAATCGGCGTCGTCGTCGTCGTCCTTAATTAAAGTTTGTTTACTTCAAAAGTAATGCATAAATTGGCCATTTGTGTATTAGTGTTCTGGTCGGGTCAGGTCAGACCTGACCGTGCCATTCATTCAATGCCTGTGAAATGCATTGCAGAAATGCTGATGTCATGATTCAATTTAAACGGTTCATAACTCATTCCCACTCGATGATTTTAAAGTGGCATCTCTACGCAGTGCACAGTCGGTTCAACAGAGTGCGGAATGATTTGTTGATGATGTCGAATGTTTCATGTATTTATTGCCACCCTTGGAAGGCAGGGGAAAAAGCGTCGGGGTATTTTTTTTACGAAATGCCAATTTAAAGACAGAAAAACAACAAGATTTCCACAAATTGTTTACAGATTGTTAAGAGTACAACGTGTGTTAAGTGAGTGATTTTAACAAATTGTGGCTTTTTGGGCAGATGGAGTCTGAAAAATCTACCAAGAGTCGGTGTCGAAAAATTTCGTTGTCTTCAAGTTATACTGACATACAAGTTTTACTTTCCATAAAATAAATGTAAAACAAGTTAATATGTTCATACCTTACGGGAAATGCAGAGTCAATTAAACTGAATGTACGGATCCGAGGACGGGTGAAAACATAACCTATCACAGAACTGGTTCCGAATGGATCGGACGGAGCCAATTATTCCAAATATTTATTGATATAAATCCGAACGCAACATAAGATCAAGTTATCCAAACGATCAGACTAATTTTTTAATTGAGTTGATACGCGCCCCCCTACTTTTGTTATAAAGTCGGTTTCAAGAAAATCGACTAGGTAATTAACACAGATATTTCCCATAATTTACGTCACAAATAATATTTTTTATATTCGCTAATGGTCGCGGCATGTCCTTTTTGATTAATCCCGTGATATGTCACAAGGTATCTGAGCAGTGCCAATTGACTCCCTTCAATGACAAAGCCGTGTAAAAGTTACCAGTTGTTTTTATATATTTAGGTGTGTAATGAAAGATTCGGGAGCAAAATCGTGTATATTTATAAAAAAAAAAAAATATTTTTCATTTGTTCATCATACTGTATACCAAAGCAAGGAGCTGTTATTTATAATTTGTTATTAGGATAATACTTATAGTCCTAAGTTTTTATGCGTGAATGTAATATTTGTATCTATAGGCTCAATAAAAATTAACCTTAACCTTAAAAAAAAAAAAAAAAAAAAATAGGTGTGTACTGGGTCCCGGTCCCTATCAATGAGGCCCCTATCACGTGACTGTTTCTGTACCGGTAAAATTTCCCGTAGGGTATGTTTTATGATATGAAATATTTTCGATTATATGAACTAGAGAGTAGAGTGCGAGAGTAGAGTAACAGTGGTCGGAAATACAATTTACGGAATGTTATTATAGAACAGCTGAAATCGGTGTCGACACCGGTGTTGGTAATTTGTAGATGTGAGAAGAGAAATAAATCGTGAAATTATGGGTCAATTTTATCAGGATTAATTTAATTTGACTAAGAATGGGATTTCCTCATATACAGCCCAATAGAAAATTCGAAACAGCATCGGCTGCGATGCCTAATAGATAGGAACTCCCAATTAAATGTTTGATCGTTGCACAGTGGATGGAAATAGAAATATTTTAAAATAGCAAAATGTCCTCTTCCTCCATCTTAATATATATTTACCCTCGACACTGATTCACTGATACACTGATTCCCTGATTCACTGATTCACTGACTCTGTCACGCAGTACGTAGGAATTTAAATAGGCATTCTATAATAATTCTATAAATAATAATAATAAAAAAAATAATATTTTTTTTTTGTACAAAAATTGTGTTTTCCCCAAAAAAATTTTTTCCAAAATTTTTTTTCCACAAAAATTTTTTTTTCAACAAATTTTTTTTTCAAACAAAATTTCTAAAAATTTTTTTTTTCCAATTTTATTTTTTTCCGAAATTTTTTTTGCAAAATAGTTTTCTCAAAATATTTTTTACAAAATTTTTAAAATTAAGTAACAAATACTTTCTCAAGCAAATTAACGGGCGCCAAGGCGCATTACAACTTACTAGTTCTATAATAATTCTATAAATAATAATAATAAAAAAAATAATATTTTTTTTTTGTACAGAAATTGTGTTTTCCCCAAATTTTTTTTTTACAATTTTTTTTTTTTCCAAAAATTTTTTTTTCAACAAAAATTTTTTTTTTCAGCAGAAATTTTTTTTTTCAACAAATTTTTTTTTTTCAACAAAATTTTTTTTTTCAACAAAATATTTTGTTTTCCACAAAAATTTTTTTTTTCAACAAAATTTTTTTTTTCAACAAAAATTTTTTTTTCAGCAAATATTTTTTTTCCACAATTTTTTTTTCCAATTTTTTTTTTTTCCGAAATTTTTTTTACAAAATAGTTTTCTCAAAATGTTTTTTACAAAATTTTTAAAATTAAGTAACAAATACTTTCTCAAGCAAATTAACGGGCGCCATAGGCGCATTACAACTTACTAGTTCGAATATTATAATTGAACATACCCCGTTTATACCATTTGGTATATGAAACCTAATGTCCATAGCGTGTTTGAGAGAATGAGAATGGTAAGATAATTTGGACGGCAGTGAGTGCCACTATCATACAGTTAAGCCCAGGTTCGAAACCGGGTAACTTTGTAAATGCTGGCGACCCTATGGGTAAGTGCCATGTAAAATCTTCTAAGTAAGATAAGGAGAACCCTATTACAGTAATATGGATGTTAACGTGTAAAATGAATAATGAATAAAATATTTTCAGAAAGCTGCTCGGTTTAGCCGCATAATTGACTACCGATGCATAAAACTGTTTGAGAAGAGGGGAGCTGACAAAAAAAAACACCACAAGTCATCACAGTCGACAAATCAAGAATACATAGAAATTCGCTTTGAGTTCTCATCCTACACTTATATGGATTATTTCTAAAACCACATTAAAATCGCTTGAACAACATGGTTGAAAATTCATTAAGATATCTTACGTGGACTATCACAGTGGTAAGAAGTAACATCACCTGGCCTAGCCGAGAAATTCGAAAGCCGAATCAATCAGCTTCATTTGCAATGACCTTGAACGACGAGAGACCTAAAATACACTGAGAGTTGTATGGTAAACACTTCTGATATTCTGTTGCAACAGTCTTAAAACTACCGAAATAATTGGTTCATCCCCGTATTTCCATCTCTATATTCCAAGTGCTCATTGCAACTAGTCTACAGCTTTCAACTTTAAAATTTAACATTTGAAAATCTAATTAGACACGAAATTCGCCCAAATCCACCAGTAACTCGTCACATGCAGTACCAAAACAACACTCACATGCTACAGCAACAACAACAACTGCGGACAAACGAGCGAGTCGTAAAGTCAATATTCAGCGTTGAGTTATCTAATCCATTTGGAAAAGTTTTTCAATGTAATGCCTATTTTGACGTGCAAATGATATGAAAAAGCGCAGAAAGACTCGAAAAAAAAATGCAACTGCATCAGTAACTGCCAGAGTTTCGAATGTGCTTGTGTGTGTGTGTGCTATACAGTTACACATATATCGAGATGTGAAAAGCATGTCTATTTAATGGTACAATGTGTTTGTCTAAAGGTGTGTCTCTATGAGTGTGTGTGCGTGTGGTAAAAACAATGTTTACACTGCGGGGCGAAAATTCAATTTGGCAAAAACATGAATGCAGTTTGTTGCAATACTCCAGGTAATGGCATGGATTTAAGCCGAATAAAATATGTCGTACATTCAAGTGAAATGCGTATTTATACGAAATTTATTAAGGTGCTTAAAGCTTTGAATTGCAAATGCATTACTTCAAAAAGCATTACAATATAAAAAAAGTGTAATAGTATAAAAAAAATATTTATGCATTTATATACGTGTATCTATTACAGATGCTAACACGGCTTTGAACATTTGTTACCAATAGACAGACGTCCTTGTGGGCGGCCGTGGTGTGATAGGTAGTGTGAGCGACTATCACACAGAAGAACTCGAGTTCGAAACCGGGCAAGAGCATCAAACATTTTTCGGCGGCTGTTTCCACCTCGTAAATGTTGGCGACTTTACAAGTAAGAGGGCAATCTCTAAGTCATGTAACACTTCTCTAGAAAAGCATTAGCCGTTTGGAGCCGGCTTTAAAGAGTCGGTGAGTATACAAATTATATCGTACACAGCTCACTGATTCGATAGAAGTTCCCCGTCTGTTCCTTCATGGAATGTTAAGGGAAATAATTAAGTAAGACAGACGTCCTTATCTCTTGATTTAAAACAATTTTGCAATTAAAACATCTTAAATATATCTAGCTGGATCCGTACAATGGCTATTCAAAAACAAATTGTGTAAGTGCGTATTTTGCTTAATGTGCGGAGATCAGTGAGTTATGCAGCCCATAATTTGTATACTCACCCACCAGATCAACTGTTTAATACCGGCTACGATTTTGCTTTTCTAGAGAAGTTTTAAATGATTTATAAAATACTTTTTTACTCATAAGCAAATGTGTGATTCCGTCATGATACAAAGCTGACACTATCTAATACTCCACAACGCTGCAGTACCATACGTGGGAGGATCGGTATTTCGATCACACGGGCCCATAAGATTGTTATTCATGTCCAAAAGAAAAACAAATTAGCTTTCTTTCTAAAAAAAAAATGTTTTAAGAAGGAAGGTGTTGGTTTTCTTTGGCTCTTATAGACGCTAAAAAAATGTATTCTACACCACTTTTTTTATGTCTCAAAACGTCATCAAATACTAACAATACCTACCACACTACCTAATGTATAGCTGCAGTGTATTATGAAAGGATATAAAGAAACATACGCCTCACAAAAACTCCACGACTACTACACAGACAGAAATAGAATACTACATATGCCTGTCTGTCCGCCTGTATGTGTGAGTAATATGTGCCTGGAAAAAAACCTTGTGATACTTTTACCTCTGCACATGTGTGAGAATACAAACAGACAGACATATGAATGCATTTGTATGTGTTTTGTGTAAGTATTTCAGTGTATTTAAAACTGAAAACGAACACCGACCGACATCGCACACTCACACACACCGATATAGAGGCACACACACAGCCACATTCAAACGGCCACGTTTGAATTTACGTAGAATTGAGAGGAATAAGGGGCTTTCGCCTGTAAACTAATTAAGATGATTAGAATCTCTGTGAGATGAATACAAAACTACGGACCATACAAAGCCATCGGTAAAGTATACATGTGAACCGGAAGGCGTTCAGGTGGGTGGATGAAAATGCTAGAATGGATGAGATCAAGGGAAAAACTTTTGCTATGCCGGTAGAAATGGCAAACTGGCAAAATACTCGTAGGTGTACATACACATATGTATGAACGTACGTACATAGCACATGTGTATACAGATGTTTATGAGTTTCTTGTTATTTGAACGTAGCAGGATTTTGTAGCAAATGCCTTTCACAAATTTCCACAACTTAAATTGAAGAAATACACATATTTGAAATTTAGTTATAATTCACCATTCAACAATTACATCTAGTGTTGGTATTATCCACATCTTATCATTGTAAATATTCATGCGTTTATTTTAAAATAGAATTGTTTTTAGTACTGATTAAATGTCTGGTATGCGAGGGAAGTTTCTTTAAACAGAAACCCTCAATTTTTATTTCTATTTGTGGTAAAATTAGCCATTGAATGAAAATAATTAAAAACCATGTACATAGGGAGTTTTGGGATCTCCACCGAAACGAGACGTGTGTTTATTGTGTTTTCTCCTTGAGTACACTGACTGTGTCTTAAAGAGGAGCGGCAGTCACGTTCATTAATTATTTATAATCGTACAAATACCGTGTGTTTGAAAATGTTTAACAACTTAACCTACATCAAGGCGAAAGCGTTAGTTCGTTTTCTACATTTCATTGTGTACGCCTTTAATTGTTAACACCATTCACACTTAGACAAGTATTTCTCTATATTTGGCTAGACTTTGTTGAAATATTTGATTTGGTTCAATGAAATTGAATGTGTACAAGGACATGTATGACGAAGGTCGAAAATGATTGATTTTTTTTTTCACCAGAACCTCCTTTAAGTATTGTGACTGCTACCACATCTTGCATTGACACATTACAGTTCAATGATGATGACGTTTTATATACACTAGTCTTTCAAACGAAGTTTTATTTTTATTTGTTACAACACAGTAAGTTTGCGAAATTGATACACAAAAAAGCAGTGGCTAGTAGAATCTAAACGGATAAAAAGCCCTTGCTGTGTCAAAAGTATGTTAAGTACCGATTTACTTAAAACAAGTTGAAAAAAATCTCGATTTTTAGGAGTAAGTGCTCAATTTAACCCGAATGGACCTGATTTTTAGTCGATACTAATCGTATTTTAAGCAAATCATGATAGATTTAATATCATAATTGGATAGAAATGAGTTCGAAATGGATTTTATGGGCAGTATTTTAATGTGTTACAATCGTTATTCCACACAATGTTTGTTACTTAAAATATCCATCATACGCACAGTGGCCCGATCCGCTTTAGCAATGAATCAATACCAACAACAACTTTTCTTGTATACGCATTGCACATCTATGCCTTACATCTCTTAAACCGCCACACATATATGGGATTGTTAAAATCGCACTTAATCTTCTCCACAGTCATTATTCCATAAAAATTAAGTAATAAAACTGTACATTTCTGGTGGTAACAAAAATCTTTTTTACGAAGAGATAAGATGTAAATTAAACAATAAAATGAAGGCAAAAACAACAACATTTAAATAATTCAGAGTAATTAATATGAAGTTTGTTTTAATATGAGTTGAAGAGGCATATAAACATACACAGACTCACAGTCAGTTGCTGTTAGTGCCATAGTGGAGGAGGGATTTGTGAGCGGGGACACATGTTTACTCTTCATTTATTTCATTTTAATGTCAGACATTAAAAAAGTTTTAATTTGAATGGGGAAATATGTTAATAACTCACATTTGATAAAGTGACTTATTTATAGGGTAGAAAATAATAACGATAAGAAGTTATTTTCCGAAAACAAAATAACTCCGCCAGCAATGCCATGGCGTAAGCTACACACAGTTGTGAGTTATCAGAATGAGTACCTTAATATGAAGAAAGACAGCATGACGTTGATAAGTGGTTAGCCTTAAAATTAAAAGACATTTTAATTCCTAATGGAAAAATAATTAAGTTGTTCAAATATAATCATTCAATAGAGGCGTTATGTCCGCCCACAATAAACAATTTTAAAAACAATTATTTGGATGATTCCTAAAATAAGCGATGACATTCAACGTGAGAGACATACTCGAAGAAACTGCTTAGCAGCGAAGTTTTTTGTATATTCGGGAGTAAGGGATATTTTTGGTACTGATGAGCCACTAACGGCATGTTGTAATCTCATATACTGACGATTGCATTGTGTACATGGTGCTAATGTGGACAATAATTGCAACTTATACATTAGGGTGGAGTGAAATTCAAAAAAAAAAAAAGTTAACCTCGGAAAGACATGTAGTCTGGGGTCCTAATGAGGGGAAAAATAAAGAAAAAATTTTTTAAAAAATTTTAGGGATCGCGCCACTCTCTCGAAATTTGGAAATTATCGCTATTTTGGCGTTGATTTTAGAAAAATCCTAAAAAGTTTTATGTCAATAAATGTTTGCAACAGCGTAAACAATGAAATAAGGGCATGAAAATAAAAAAAATTTTCTCATTGTTCAAAAATTTCAAAAAGTAAAATAAGTCAAATCGTCCCTTCTTCAGAAAATTGACTGAACAATGAAATCGCCACCAAAGCTACAAATATTAGTCGATTGTCCTCATATTTGCCTCAAATACTTTTGTTTGGGCACTGAACAAGCTCAAACTTTTAAATTTTGAATAAGTTAAGTCGTTAATTTTTAGGATTTTTCGAAAATCAACGCCAAAATAGCGATACTTTCCAAATTTCGAGGGAGTGGCGCGACCCCTAAAATTTTTTTCTTTATTTTTCCCCTCATTAGGACCCCATACTACATCTCTTTCCGAGGTTAACTTTTTCAAATTAAAAAAAAGCATGTTTTCACTCCACCCTATTATACATACTTTGTTGATGAAAATAACTGGAATATCAGATGGACGGCAGATAGACTAAATCTTTTTTCAATTTTTTTCTTGCACACTTTTTGTTTCTCGCCATCGATGCAATAAACTTAGTTGACCAGTACTGTGTTTTATGGAACTCAAACTGGATGAAGTCTTTGGCTACGAGGCCTAACCGTAGACCAAAGTCTGGTAAACACGGTTAGTGAAGAGCCTAAAGTTCAAATTAAGTTTTAGGTTCGGCAGATGATTATCTGAATACCAGTATTTATATTCTATTACAGCTATCGGTTTAAAATATTCTGCGAATTAATTAAATAGTAGAGTAAGTAGTCGATTAAAATGATATTGATTGGAAAAATGGGTGCGTCACCACACATGTAACATTAATTGTAATTCAATAAAGGAGACTTTATTTATGTTTTGTATATTTATGTATTTTCCTTAACCTTCCATAAGGGAACTTACGGTAAACGTCTTTCAAATCAATGAAGTGAGCAGGACATAATTTGTCTACTCACTTAACGGGGCCTACTTTTCCATATAAGATTTTACAGGGCTTAGAGATCAGTCTGTTACTCGTAAAGTCGCTAGCAGTTACGATGAGAAAATGGCCACTGGAAAACTTTTGGTCTGACCAGGGTGCGAACCTGGGACATGGAACACACTACCTACCATCCACAGAAGTTTCATCTAGTATTATTATTTTTTATTCGATTTTTTTTTGTATTATCTGGACGGTGAATTGAGAGATGCAAAATACCAATTAGCGCACTAAAAAACTTAGTTTCCAAAATCCCAAAAATTAATAACAACAGAGGCATTGTGGTTTACAAAATAATGTTGCAGAAAATCTCAAAAGATACAAACAAATAAATTTCAATGATTGTATAAAAAGTGTGGTCGAAGTATATTCGGCCAGGTCAAGTCATTTAAACCATTCATTGTATTACGACACTGCAATGACTGGTTTGTTGATTGTCGGATTTGAAATAAAACTTTAATAGGATTTCTGGCAACTCACTTTAAGCTTCTACGCTACAAACTGAGAGAGAAGTATCAAATCTAAGAACTGAATACATAAAAAAAAATACCTACTTATGTATATGACAAAATTACAAATGCTTTCCATTTTTTTTCTATACTATTTGTTTTGCTGTGCATTACTGTCAATAATAATCCATAATGCAAACAGCAATCTCAACAATTTTTGGATCTCATGTACTTGCAATGCCATCCAATACACACATATTTCCAAAAATCTGTGAATGTACATTAGGAGTAATCGAAGTCTTCGATTTAAAAATAAGCAATATTAAAAATAAAGCCGGGTGTCTGCATCATGGGCTGATAAAGCATTTTATATCCAATGTTCAACTTATAAATGGGCGTCTATCCGAGAACCGATGTAGCTCCGATTAGACAAGAAATGCTGTCGTTAGAATGAAATCCGATATCTCATTGGTTGTGTCCGTCATAAGATGACAATGTCAGATTAAAAGATATGCATTAAGACTGAAGTTGCGACTAGCCACCACTGTAACCCTGCAGAAACTGTGGAGATGAAAAGAAGCAGGAGACCATAAAACATATTCTCAGCATATTTCCTGTCCTGGCGACCAGGCGAGGTACAACACTTTAAGGATCCACACGATCTGACAGATATTGGTATTGGCAGGCTCAGTAGGTCCCTGCGGCACTCAGAATGGTTAAACGAGTGGACTAATAATGTGTTCCAATTGTCAGTTTCTGTGGTATCGCCAGAAAATAGAATGTCTAAGTTATTCTGCTTACCTACTTAGATGAACTGTCGGCAGGTCCCTCAGTAGTACTAGAATAAGCGAGACTATGGTTCTCTTGTCAAGTTAATTTGATAATAGTATGAATATAAACTAATGTTCTGAAAGATTATATGGAGAAATAATTAGTACATTTCTAGGGGAGTTATCTACCAGTTTAGACATATTGTAAATTTCTTATGCGTGGAAATTAAATTCCAGGCTTGTATCACCCCTAATGTCTATTACGCCATACAGATGTATTGTGAACCAATTACAATGTTCAATCTTTTTTTTTTTTATTTCATATGTGTTTGTTACATGTTACTGCACAGTCAGAGACCGAGATCCTTGTACGGATTTTAGTATTTCTCCTGTCCCTCTCTTTTCGTGCCTATATGAGCATTTTATGATGTGTTGTTGTTCAGTTTGTTTTCTCAGCTTCCATTTTGTTAAGAGTGGAAGGAAGGGTGGCTCAAATGCAATCCTTTGAGTTCGGCGACTGTGTGTGTGTGAGCATAGAAGTGTGTTCCTTTTGCTTTGTTGTAGGGATAATACCTTAAGCAAATAGAAAATTGTTTAAAATCTCAGATTAAAAACTTAATAATTAAATAACCTAAATTTTCTTGTTTGCTCTGTGTGGAAAAATAAAAATTGCATTTTATTGCAATTGTACTAAAGGATGGAGGAGATACAGTCGAAGGACTGCGACTGTAATTGTACGAACAGTTAATAGTAATCTAGTTTGTTTGTTACATCTTTCATGGAAGTTACGTTCAATTTGGTCGAAACTTTGTGTAAATTGTTCAATTTCGTTTTGTTTCTGTTTCCCAAAAATACATGTTAATTGTTATTCGAAGAGAAGGGGAGAATAGGCAACAGTTACATAATGTTAGTGGGTGTTAAAATACTTGAACTATTTAAAGAAACATAGCAAAGTTGAAAGGACCGTGAACATATTCTTTATTTAATTTAAAAAAATATCACTGAAATTAAATTTAAATACCACAAATTGAGTTGCTAAATGGAAACACTCTTGCAACGTGTGCTTTTTATGTTTGGGAATTCCAGTGACGCTTCATTAAATCTGGCTGAGACTACGTCATCGACTTTTCGTCTAAACGGTGATTGCTATAACATCCACCACTGAATGGAAACTATATTTGCTGAAGATTTCAAAATCTATGTAGAAATATCCGTTCAAGTATACATTTATTTTAATGTTCGGTCCATTTTTCCTATCTTGGACTTTTTATGATTTAGCCACACTTTTGCGGGGAGGTCCCGTGGACCATAGGAACCGTAAAACATTTCAAAAAATAAAATAAGTTTACTATCGCAATTCTCATGAGTGCGATCGTTTTTTTAGTCATGATTTGGGACTGTTTTATTTTATGATTGGTCAAAGTTTTGATCCCAGATTTATGGGTTCTCAGTAAATATGAAATATATTACACCCTAATACACAACTCAAAATTCTGGAATTTTCTGGAGACAAAAAAATGTTTACATACAAATGATTGTAAATTTTAAAGAATTAACATAAAAGTAGACATAACTTTTTCAGTTAAGAAAGATAGTGATGTGAATTTTTTCTGAATTAATTTATGCAAAAACGTCAATTTTGGAAAATTTTGAGTTGCGATATATTAATTTCTTGTTAAGGGTGACTTGTTGAGTACTAGTTTTTCGTATTTTTCGCTCAATCCTTTATGGCAGACGACCTCAGAAGTATTTACGAAACGAATGTCATTTCTATTATTATTTACATTTATTATTATTTCATATTATTTCATATCGATCACTATATGTTCTTCTATTCCCGGTTTTTTGTATGTGCAAACAACCCTCAAGGAAATGTTTAGAAATACAAATACCAATACACAATATCATTATACTGAATTCAAATGTTTAAACGATACATATTTTTCTATGTAATTTTGCATATTTTCTTTCTACAACAAAGTAATCCAGTCTTTGTAACAACAAACGTACTAGAACTTTTGTCATAACATCTAAACTATCCATAGCTATGCGTACTTTGGTCTAAATTCAAATTGTTCCTGGTATTGTTTCGAGGATATCATTTTTTGTGCACACATAAATTCCCAAACAAAACCAACAATTCACTTGCAGTCAATTAAATAACAAACACAATCTATTTCAACACTTCTACGACTTTTTAAATTTCTACCCATCCCTTCCAAGCACTGGCTCAATGGTTTTCGATGGCATACTGACCGTATTAATTGATTTGTGACATTTGATTGAAATGGTTTGCTTTCAAATGTAGTGGAAAAACTCATCACATGAGTAGAACTGATAAAAGCACGTTTCTTTGTATGAGAGAAATAGTTTATATTAACGAAACTGGTCGTTGCAGCAACGAACCTTAACATTAGTTCGCTCTTTATGACAAATTCAGTCGATTCGAAGTAAATCTTTCGAATTATGAAGATTTTGAAGTTATTTGAATTCTATTTAGCTTTGAACGTTCAGACTATCTAATGGGGCGACAACACCGGAGAATATGATATTTAGAATGCTGTAGGGTATAAAAGGAATGTAGGTCATTGTGGTCGCAACAGCACAAGTGACTGACAAAGAACTTAATTTGAAATGCGTGTAATAGTCTGAGGCCCATTTTCACATTAACAGGGTTACTTTATATGGAACAAAACAAAATCCAAAAATGCAAGTGAAACTAAAAAAATTAGATTATATGTCAGTATTTTTTTGTTGCCTTTTTGGAACCGATAATTACTCGAATTAATTCGAATTACCTACAATTAAGCTTCTGAACTAGTCTAACCCACAGTCCAAATGAAATCCTACTAAATCGTAGGTACAGCCCTTTCAAGCTCAGTTTGCCGCCTATAGTTTCACGACACAAACACACATCCCAGCCCCGTTTTCATACGCCAGAGTCATCAAAAAGTTTTATTTATTTTATACACAATATTTTTTTTTTCTTTCGTCTCGTTTTCTGTTGATATATGCAGATGCAGTGCATTCAATCGGAGAGCAAAACTACGAACGAGAAAAAAAAGTTAAAGTTATCTATGCTTTGGATGAGTGGGGCAAATGTTTTGAACAATCACAGTTTAAACGAATTTGTAGACAAACTCCAATACACTCTCAGTAGTTCTGCACCCCCCCTCTCGACACATTCCATGAAAAGCAAGATGGGGACAGTTCAGGGCGTAACGAAAAAAAAAAAAAATTGCGAAAATAAAGTTTATGGATGGTTATTTGTTTGTTGGTTCAGCGGGGGGTGAGGGTATGATTTTTTCCACCGCAGATTTATTTTCTACAGGGGGAGCTCAGCTCCAGCTCGCACTATTAGTTGCTGTTGAATTTTCTATTTTTCTATTAGAAGATGTGTTGTTGGCGATATCCAGTCAGCTTCTGGCAGTGTTGATGATGATGTGGTGATGGTGTCGACGACGCTGTCGCTGGCGTTGCTCACTGTGCGTGATGAGTGCCGATAATAAAATGCATACTAGTGCAAAACTGCATTGTACTGCACACACATACATATACGTACAAAGTTAATATATCAACAACAGTCATGGAATTTTTTCGGTATGTGTATGAGTATTATGAAGCATTGAACTACCGGAAACGGATGTGGATTTGTTGACTTTGATGTTGATGTTGCGGCAGCATTTTTTGAAGCGGATTCGTTTGGATTTAGAAGTGTACATGTGCGGGGGGTGGAGTGTAGAATTATGGGAATAGGTAAAGGAATAATTTGCGATCTCGTGGTAATACCTCGACAACCTATTACGGCAAAGTTCGGTGGGTCCTTCAGCGAAAATGGCAACAAGATGATTGATTGTCCGGTGATCAACAGACAGTATTTATTAACATAATTTTTTTTTTTGACTAACGCTCTGGGGATGCCCTCTATGAATGTAATGCACTGTGTTAGCGATAGGAAAGAAGGGTATTGGAGGGAGGAAAGAGGGAGTAGTGTTTGTTGATGTTTGCCTTGAATTTGGTAATGTCATAGCAGGCAGGAAAAACACTTGCAGGAAGATTGTCCCACAAACGAACAGTCCGGCTGAAGAACGAATTTTCTCTATAGTGCGTCAACCGGCCATTTGACAACAAACGGATGAGAGACCCTGGATAGCCGCGCATTCCGGCTAAATGTTCTAACGTCAGGGACTATACGATGGATATCTTGTGCACAGATACCATTAAAATATCTATTGAATAGTGATTGGAGGACAGACAGAGGAGTACAGTGGATACCGTAGAAACCTTTACTAATAATTACAAAGAACTATTTTCTATAACCACCCACCCAGGACTTTTACTATCCTTAACAGACCAATAGAGGACCCGTTGTTGTGTGTGTGTCCAATCGCCCGAGCTACAGTTTGAGGATGTGGTTTATTTGATTTGTTTATTTATGCGTGTGAGTTGGCATAACTAGAAACTCGAGAAAAAATCAACACATGTGTAAAACTTTAACAAAAAAAAAACGTCAAATCTCTGTTGCAAGATAAACAGAAATAAAAATAAAACTATGATGTAGGTACATATATGTGGAAATGTCTATGCTACTTTTTCACAAATTCCAGCTAAGTAAGCACTACACCATTCTGGCCCGCTCCCCATCAAATTCAGTTTCACTTACCCACAGTTTCCGCATCTACCGTACTGAAACGAAAAGGAAAACAAATTTGTTTTAAAAATTTTGTAACTTTGCAAATTCAAGCGTAAACAGTTTTTGTGAAAATGTATTTATCTATTTCACAGTGGACGTCATCATCATCACAACATCCTAGCAGTATAACAGCAGCACGAGCCACAACCATCGTTAACACAAATAGTAGGGATATCGTAGAATCACTTTCATTTCACGTACCTAAACTCAATTTAGCCGAGTTTCGTAAAGCAAACAAATGGGGAAAAAAATCCATACCAACAAAGATTAAAAATTCAAAATAGAACAGAAAAACGCTCATCTTCAAACAGAACGTAAGGATACCTTCAAATAGTCGGCCGAATGAAATTGGAGCTGGCAAGAAATAGATTTAATCGGGCGTGATAGACTTTACGAAAGCCTACACCGCACTCCCTTATACAAAAGTTTGTGTACATGTAAGGTAAAACATTTAAGTAAAATCGGCAGGCAATAAACAATCGTGTAATTACCATTACAAAATATAAACACTTATAAAACTCAAAAATGTCTCCAAGAAGATTTATCAAAGATGGCTTCTATGAGAAAGAAGTTTGGAGAATAAATTAGAAAAATTCTTGTTTATCGTTCTAGTAAAAAGGTCTTCGTTAGATTCAATAAACAATCTTGAGTTGTTCCTTGTAGAAGACCTGCTGCCGGGCCTGGATAGTGAAGACAACGCTGAAGGTTTTCATGGGATTCTGTATACAGCAACAAAAGACAAATAAATATTGGTATATTCAACTAACTACGTCATCTAACGGGAAATCATGAGCATGGCATAATCTTTCTTTCTACCATTCTTCGGTTTGCATCCCTGAATGAGAATAGGACAGCAGAGAAAATACATTCACAATTAGGCTATGTTCGCTTTCAATCTCTAATATTTATGTGCTTATTTCGTTTTCGTTATCGGGCCATGTTGAACGAATTTTTGTTTACAAAAATTGAAGAGGAGGATATTGGCAACATTTGGTTTCAACCGGACGGCGACATGTGCCACACTGCCGCTCGAAGCTACACTCGATGTTTTGTGCCCTGTTTTTGAAGATCGCATTATCAGCCGCAGAGCTGATGTCGTTAGGCAACTGCATGACCAGCCGAGGCAGCCATTTGAATGAAATTATTTCCCATTATTAACCGGAAGGATTGAACTTTCAAAAAAAAAAAACAAAAAATTTAAGAAAACATCCAGTAGTATTTTTTTTATAGAATTTTCAAAAAAAAAAAAAGTTATTTGGCGGACCCTGTATATGATGATATTTTTTCACACTCCAACTATCCATTTGAGAAACCTAAGACACACACCGGTATTATAAAGATTTCACATCCAAATGGCACGGTCAATACATTCTATTACCGTTTAAGAAAATAATATAAACATAACAACAACAACATTTAACAAAATAAAAAACATACTATGAAATAAATATTATGTACATGAAAAACTCCTTCAAAGCTTAATGGAGAATTGTGAAAACAACAACTCACCTCACTTTTGTTATGCCGAAGCAATTTTTTGTAAACTAATCATTAGATAATTACTGCAGCAACAGTTTTCCCTCTCTTTCATACTCTTTGTCGCTCTTCTCATTAAACATACAAATATAACGTTTTGCGAGATGGTTTCTCTTTATAGACACACAAACTAGACCGAAGAGTTCTGCCGGCAGAACCGCAAATAAACGCCGATATCAAGAGAATTAATAGTGTTCACAAACATTGACACAGTGTTAATAACAGATTTTCGGGGATGAGAGTATGACCTTGAATATCATTGGATCTCATTCTTTTCTTTTTACAAAATTATTTAAAGGCATCTATTTTTCCGTTAGATGAAGACTGAATTTCGCATATAATGGCAAACAAATCTTTTGGACTTGCTCAATTAAGAAAGTAAATAAATGGCAGGGATTATACAGCTCTGCCATTAGAGCTGTGACTGCATTAGCGATACATTTCACAATCTTATTGTATTGTTGTCGAATGAAACTACTTATTCACAAAAGCGCGTAGACGAAATATGTTTTTTTTTTTAATAAAAACCGAGATCTTGTAACGATTTCACTTTCACTAACTTTTAACTGTTAACGCAACGACGTCTTAAGCAAAACTGAACATGGCTGACATAATCCAAGATCTATTAATGAATGAGATGGAGTAAATTGAGTTTGAGAGAAAGGCCGGAGAGTGTGATATACTCTTGCCTTTCCACTTCTTCTTATGTCATGAGTATTTGCACATGCTCTACGTTTGCTAATGTCTGCAGCAACCAGTGTTGCCGTTTTGGTAGAATTCTACCAAATTTGGTCAGACGAATTTCAATTTTTTAATTTTGGTCGGATGGTAGGCCCAAACTGATTATGGTAGATTTTTGA
Organism: Hydrotaea cyrtoneurina; assembly: GCA_958296145.1. Taxonomy (NCBI): domain Eukaryota; kingdom Metazoa; phylum Arthropoda; class Insecta; order Diptera; family Muscidae; genus Hydrotaea; species Hydrotaea cyrtoneurina. The sequence goes on along the minus strand of OY282514.1, from coordinate 12,878,937 downwards.
ATAAAAATGTTAAATATATATTTTTATTATAATTTACCATGTGTTGCACATAATTTTATTTATAAATATTCACAGTTTACAAAATCATTATTATGTGTGAAACGCCATCTATAGAACGAGGCCAAAGTACAAAATCATTTGCCGTTTACTCTGATGTCTTAGACGTCGTAAACAGCTTATGGCCTCTGAACTGTGTTATGCTTGTTCGCGGTATTTAAAGACTAATAAATGTAAACAATAGCACGTACGCATGATCATAAAAGAAATGAGAAATGTATAGAAAGTAAAAAAAGGCCAAAAACATGGATAAGTAAGTATTGAAATATAATTATTTTAAGTTTTGAAATTATTTATTATTTATTACAGATATAGACTTAACTGATTCTGAAATATACGAACTTAAGTCTAACGTTTTAAATTTCTATGTTGAATTTTTGGATCAATTAAAACATCGATTTGATTTTAAGCGCGAAGACATTAAACTTTTAAATATAATAACGCCCCCAAGAGTAATTTCTTCGGAAAACTTAGATATATTGCCTCTTATTTTAGAGTTTTCTAGTCTCGTTGAATGTGATCCAGATATAATAGTGACAGAGTGGCATTTATTGCGCCTCAGCGAGACATCTTTTTCTCCTGATTTAAGTATAGACATGTTTTGGAAAAATGTATCTGCTATAAAAAATGGTTTGAATGAACATTGTTTTGAAAATTTAGTTAAATTTGTCTTTAATTTACTTTCACTACCACATAGTTCAGCCGCTGCTGAAAGAAAGTTTTCGTCTCTCTCTTATAAAATCTAAATTAAGAAACAAACTTGAAATTAATACCATTAACAGTATCATGCTTTGTAAAGAATTAATCACGAACAAAGGTCCGATACTGTATGGTCCGCTTACTGTATGGTAAAAGTTTTCTATAAATTAAATATTGTTTTTTTTTCGTTACAATTTTGGTCGGTTTTGACCCAATTTGGTAGGATTTAGAAACAAATTTGGTCGGAAAAAAAAATTTCTTGTGGCAACACTGCCAGCAACATCAAAAGAAAAACGGAGAATATGAAACCAACTGCCGAAAGTTTCGGTTTTTTACAAAAAATTTTATTAAATAGGCCGAATTTTATTTAAATAGATTTGTTTGGTAATTATTACATTTTCTTGTCCTAATTACTGTGACTTTTGACTGTTAACGCGACGATTAATCAATTGCAACTAATATTTTTTTTGCCTTACATATTTGAAGAGAGTGAGCGGCGAATGAATGAGGAGTTGTTTTGCGAGTGAGTGCTGTGATGAGTAATTGGTATTGGACTTTGAATATTCAGTTATGCTCTTTATTAGAATAGCATACATAAATATTCTTCAGTTACTCACAGTTTAATAACACTAGTCAACAGTCAAAATGTACTCGGGATGCGATAATTTTTTCTGTGTAGATAACCTTGACATAAGCTCGAAAAACGCAATAAAAAAAATTTTTTTCGTTTGGTTTTTGTTTTATTTTATTTTTTTTAAATTTTAAAAAAAATTTTTTGGTTAATTTGTTTCGTCCGGCATAACTCGGGAACCACTAGCCCGATTTAATTGAATTAAATTTTAAAAAATTACAATTCCCTTAATCTGTTCATATATTGTTTTCCTATACAAGCAACAGTTTCCAAGTTAAAAATGAATATATAAAGGAAAAAACTTATTTTTTGCCTAAAGATTTAAATTTTTTTTTTTTAAAAAATCCATAAAAAATCCAAAATGAAAAAAAATGTCAAATCTTATTACTTTTACGTAAAGTCACATAACCTATGAGCAAAATTTCAAATTTTCATATATTTTTGTCACCCAACAAATTTTAATTTTTTTTGTAATAAAAAAGAAAAAACCTTACCATAGACAAAGTTGTGCATATGTCGAGCAAATTTTTATAATTATCAAACTAATTCCGATTCTCCCGGAAAAACTGGAAATTGTAAGAGTGGAAACTCTAATATTTATTTAAAAATATGCACTTTTTCTAAACTTTTCAACGATTCTGAAATACCTAAACAGCGTCTTCGTCGAAGGGATGTTTATAATTTTTTTTTTCATTTATATATTTAAAAAAAATTATATGGATAAATATACTTCTAATCCACCAATCAGTGAGTCTTCCATTGGCCTCAAAGTTTGCATATCACTAATATAAGAATTAAAATGTTTTTCTTTGAAATTGACTTTTTCTATATTTTCCTCTATTACACCGTGTTACAAAAAATAGATTTTTTTTCTGTCCTATGAACCAAATGCACATATTCGGAAAGAGGGGAAAAAATAAAAATACACGTGTATCGGCGATTTTCATGTACATGTCAGAATTTTTTTTTTTAAGTTTGAAGTATGAGGCTCGTAGTGGCCTGTGTGAAATCCTTTGGACCGATTTTTAACCCTTTTTCAGTGATTCAATCGAGCTGATTTTTGGCAGGCAGACTCGTGGAAATATCTGTATCACGTCAAAGGTTTCAGTCAAAAAACATTTTTTTTTCGTTACGCTTAAGTAGTTTAAAAATTTGGAGTCTCTTCAAGTTATGCTAAGAAAAGTGAAAAAATTTTTTTTTTTCAAAAATAATAAAAATTGGGGAAAATCTGAGAATTGATAAAATTTTTTTTTAAAAAATTTGACGTGATACAGACATTTCCACGAGTCTGTCTGCCAAAAATCAGCTCGATTGGATCACTGAAAAAGGGTTAAAAATCGGTCCAAAGGCTTTCACAAAGGCCACAACGAGCTTCATACTTAAAAAAAACAATTCTGACTTGTACATGAAAATCGCCGATACACGTGTATTTTTATTTTTTATTCCCTTTCCGAAAAAGTAAATTTGGTTCATAGGACAGAATGTGTGTAACACGGTGTTATTTTGACTCAAATTTTAGAAGGAAAAATATCTAAAATTCATATATGAGTAAAAATGCTTTGAACATGATCTTTTTATAAAAATAATGGCAAAAGAGTGGGCTAGAAATTAAAAAAAAAATATTGTCAAAAAAGTGGACCAGTGGATTTGACCAAAAATTACATATTTCAACTAGGGAGGGCAGACCTTTCATTCATTTATTCAATAGTCTATGGACAAACAGATCCTTGCAGACTAGCTTATATCTAGAAATAATATCTATCTAAAATTTCAATAAATTTTTTAATAGAATAAGATAAATCTAAATTAAATTTAGCATTAATTTGATTAAATTCTTTTAATGATCTTACACTGGAGTACAATATTGCCAAAAAATGTGTGCGGTTCCATGTTTCAATGCCACGCCCCACTGGGTCCAGCCCCAGCGTCTCATTGTGTGAAATACTACTTAAGTCGAACCAAAATTTGTTCAGTTTAAAAGTGGCCTCAAAAAAAAGTTTTGGTGTTCAGAATCGCTACAAAACAGGCTGAGTCCGCATCAACGTGATCCTATCTAGTGTACATACTTCCTGAATTATGTTACCAACAAATGTTGAAAGTCATGCAGCCATGTACGACACTGTTGTGGTGGGGGTGGTAGAGTATAAAAACTGAAGAGGAATCAAAAATGTCATATAAACTAAAAATAAATTGATAAAAATGTAAGATAAACGGAAACGGAAGTTACGGAAAAATCAAGTACACTTATTCCCACAAACACACACACACACACACATACAAGTGAGTATAGCACAGCATAACAGTGGAGGATTTGAAAAGGCCTTCGTATATTCCCGGTTGACTTACTTGAGGAGGCCTATCGGCAGGTCTTCTATTAGAAGAATAATTTGAAGTATTTTAAGATTATCAGTCAAACCCCATTAAAAAAAACTAACTAAACACAGTCCTGCAGATCAACAGACTAAATTGTATTATTTAAATTTTGTAATATATTTTGCACCTCTGAAATTTAAAATTTTCAAATTCGCGAAGAAATACAATTCACCGCAAATGGTGGACTTTCATACAGGACTTCCATAACTTTTTGGTGAGCAAGGCTTTCTCAACTCCTTCTTATCCAAAGCTGTCGCAAATTACACATACCTTCATTTGAGTTGAGTCTAGAAAAATGGGACTGACCGGCCTGCCAACTCCAAAGTAAGGCCTGTTTGAAGGTGTGCATGTTCTTCATTCTACCACTGGGATATGTTTACACACACACACACTCATACCCTCACTTACATATATATTGCGAATTTATTTCATTTGTTCTGTAAGACTTCTGTTATGAATTTTAAATTGAATATGGTGTACAAGTGTGTGAGTCAGGAAACGGGTGAGTATAGATATTTTTGTTTGTGTGTATATATTTGTCTTGTATGTTTATGATTTTGTATGAGTGTCACCACTCACGATATACGGACATAAAGGAACAAATGCCAGGTTTCCCTAAAAGTTTTAGAAACATTGATTTAATCGCTGTACTAGATGTAATTTATCACTTCAGTTCTCCACATACCACATGTCCATAACTCAGATTTTAATGTAATCTCATTACTGAAATAGGAAAAGTATGGGAGATGTATGAGATTATTTTTCATATTGTTTGTTACATATTGAAAATTTGACTAGTTATTTTTCTGAAAAAATATTTTCATTAAATAAGGAACCGGAAAAAGTTGCAGCGTCGGGCCTGTCGGGTTAAATCGATTCCTGAGACATGATTATGGTGTTTTGTTGGACTATTTTCCTATTGCACCACGCAAACGGCGCATAATTCAAGGTAATACTTATCAATTTAAACCTTGTGGCAAGTGCTGGTAATGCATCTTGCCATGGTAATGGTGGAAAACAGTTTGAAATGACTTCACATTGTACTGATCATGGCGTCCAGCCTTGGCTCTACTGACATCTTCCATGAAGGTGGCAGGGTTTTGGTCTCAACGTGTCATAGATTTAGATACACTCAGACTTTTCTACAGTTTCTCGAAAATGTACTCGGTTACCTATAAATCCAACAATCCGGCTATGACAGACTTTCAAATACTTTTAGAGCCGACCTGTCAACACTGCTAGTAACATTTTTTCTACGTTACCAAATATGAAATAAGGAAGTTGAAATATCTTATCCATGAATATGGATATGTGTGTGTGTGTTTGTGTTTCTTTGTATATGACACAACATATGTATTGCAATGTTTATGTCTCTGTGTAAGTGCTTCGCATTTTTTCTCTAGCCACATGCCCCGTTCCATTCTGTCGTTTTGTTCCGTCTCCAGCCAACTCTCTATGTTGTCAATTTGTGTTTATTGCTGTTGCAGTTGTAGTGGTAAAGATGACGGTGATGTGTATGCAATTGTCGATGTCATTCTTTCTTGGATTTTCTTTTTTTGGTTGTTGCTCTACATCCTGCTTAGTCTTGTGTTCATATCAGGGAAGACGGAGAATTTCTTTGCCATACACTTGAGTTGATGTTTTCATCAAAACCATGTAAAGAACAAATATTATGTAGTATTTTTTTTTCCATATTCTTCGAGAATTTATTAAAAAAAAAAAGAACATCGAGTATGAATGAAATAAAATCTTCCAAGTTGATTTTTGTTGTTTTCTTCTTTCTGGCTTTTTAATAAAATATAGCAGTAAGGAACATATTTAATATTTATGAAATTGTTGGTATAAACTGGCGCTCAGAACATAAGCCGTACCTACACTGTTCACGGGGAAGGTATGAAGGCAATAATAGTCCCATATCGTTATATTGTCAAACAGCAAAGGGAGCATTCCAGCGTCACGTCCACCGAAATTCAACTATTTCTGCGAGGTATTTATTTACCATTTCGCTATTTCATAATTGATATAAAAAGAGCTAGTGTGCAATCCATCAATATTAAAAGGTATTTGATTTCTAAAGTATCAAAAAAAAATTTTGATTAATATAATCTCGTAGTAATAGTTGAATTTGTCTGTACGTGATGCTGGAATGCTCACAACTTCATCAAATAAGAAGAATGTAAAATGTTAGGATTTACAGATATCTCTATTGTTGATAACTCCGGATGATACCAATACAATTTCGGTAATACATATTATAATTGTCGGCTTTAAAACATTACCTACATCATGAACAATGCGGGGCTTTAAGCCCTATTGCAATTACCTTTTCCCCCCTGCTTAAATTCAGCTTCTTGTCCAATATGACGCCCAGGTATTTTGCACAGTCAGCAAAGGGAATTTCGAAATATTGCAAATTTGATAAGAAAACCCCCTATAGATATTTATGAACTAGTCTTAAACTTACTCCTCACCTTCGTTTTCCTGTTCACCTTCGAGACGCTATGGTGCCGCACATGCAATAATATTTCTTAATTATTCTATTCCACGGTTGGCTAAAGGGGAAGAGGAAATTGATGATAAATTTGTGGTAATTTACATAAAAAGAACCAAAGAAATTTGTCATCGTTCCACATGTGGAACAATTCGAATGTGTTTTATTACTTCATCTGGGGGGAAAACCAAAAGGAACCCACGCATACATGCAAACAGACATTTACGTATTGCGTAGACGCACACACGGAAACACAGCCACAAACCTTAAGATATCCGGAACATTATAATAAAGAATTTGCTGCTGCTGTGCGATGGTATTTTTGTGCGTTTCGTTGCTCCGATTAAATAATCATTTCATGTGCGCACATGTGTCACATCACCGATGGCTGTGTGTGGTGTGTAATTGAGTATATACACACATATATGTATATGTGACAGCGGTGCAGTAGTATGACTGTAAATGTTAAAGAACAAAATAAAATTATTTACTTATCTACAGAGCTGTCGCAATCAGCCAACGGTTATGGGGGAATGAAGATTAAGTCATTATTTCACCGTAGAAGCGCACCACGCAAAACGAGTCTACCATTGTCAACGTACTCCCAGGTAGTAAGAACTGAATTGATACGAACAGTGAACACACAGAGTGGAAGCAATGCCAGTCACAGTAATTTTCATATTAGCAACAATAAAGACATGAAGCGCACTCTGCCAATGTCATGGTGCTGTTGGAGGTTGTGTGTCGTCGACTGCTGCTAGTGTATGTAAATTTCCGGCAACTTTGCCGGTGTTGTAGTAGTTTCTTCGTTGTTTTGTCTTTGGCTTGGGGTAATGGTATTTGTCAATGTTGAAAATAGTATATGTGAAGACAGTGGGTTCGACAGGGGAGACTTTTTCGTTTCTAAAGAAGGGTTTCTTTTTGTATACCCACCGGCACACGGATCGGAGATGTTTAATATTGGTGCAATGATTAAAGTCGCATATTATTTCCAATTTCTGAACATATACAAACATAGACTAGGTTAGATTAATTTAGCAGCAGCCCGAATTATATGTCATTTGAGTCCATCAAGTGGTCCCGTTGCGATACCCTGAGTTCGTCGCCCAAAATAAATTCTTGGCACTGATTGCCCTTTTTCAGCCCATCCTTCGCCTAAGACAAGGAATAGATTCTGCCCAAATTAACTTTGAAGAGACAGATTTAGTCAGCTAGAGTGTGTATACCGGACATTTTCCGTCTTAAGTCCACAAAAGTCGGGCTATGTCTCCTCCCCTCTCCTCGAAGAATTTCTGGTTTTTCCATTGTTTAACAATATTTAAAAAAAAATATGTTTAAAAAAAAAAAATATTCCACTTATGAAAAGATTAATCGTCAAAACTGTCACTTTTGGGGTCCAAACAACTATCATCACATTTTGGTTTTGGGCTGAAGGCTTCACCACACTACGTTTTGACAACGGAGAAGTATGTTGGAGGTTTTCAATAAAGTCCCGTATTCTTTCTGAGTTCGTTGGGCCTAAAACTACCGATATTAACTACAAGACTATACGATAGGTTGGGAGAAAAGTTATGTCGTTCTACGTCCTTATGAATTTAAAGCATAATACCGTGTTACACACATTCTGTGCTATGAACCAAATTTACTTTTTCGAAAAGGGGAAAAAAAAATAAAAATACACGTGTATCGGCGATTTTCATGTACACGTCAGATTTTTTTTTTTTAAGTTTGAAGTATGAAGCTCGTTGTGGCCTGTGTGAAAGCCTTTGGACCGATTTTTAACCCTTTTTCAGTGATCCAATCGAGCTGATTTTTTGCAGGCAGACTCATGGAAATTTCTGTATCACGTCAAATTTTTTAAAAACAATTTTTATCAATTCTCAGATTTTCCCCAATTTTTATTATTTTTGAAAAAAAAAATATTTTTTTCACTTTTCTTAGCATAACTTGAAGAGACTCCAAATTTTTAAACTACTTAAGCGTTACGAAAAAAAATGTTTTTTGAACTGAAACCTTAAAAAATCTGAGAATTGATAAAAATTTATTTTTTAAAAAATTTGACGTGATACGGACATTTCCACGAGTCTGTCTGCCAAAAATCAGCTCGACTGGATTACTGAAAAAGGGTTAAAAATACGTCCAAAGGCTTTCAAAAAGGCCACAACGAGCTTCATACTTAAAAAAAACAAATTCTGACGTGTACATGAAAATCGCCGATACACGTGTATTTTTATTTTTTATCCCCTTTCCGAATATGTGCATTTGGTTCATAGGACAGAAAAAAATATATTTTTTGTAACACGGTGTAATATGCCAACAAAGCTATGAAGGTAATTATTTCCATATTACACCAAAAATGTATTCTCATATAAATTCAAATAGTAAATTGCGGGACAGCAGTTCCTTCCGCAATTGTAGTTCCAGTTTCGGTAGGAGTCAGTTCAGTATCAGTTGGTTGGGGTAGTCGCTCTTGTCGATTTGCCTGCAATCAGTGCGGTTAATTTGGTTGTGCGTATCTTCCATATAAATTGGAACCCACTGTATAATGTCGCATATAGTTGCAACGTTTTTTCTTTTCTCCAACATTGGAGTGTTTTGGTAGCTGAATTTCAGCGTACACATACACACACCATATTCCAACAAAGAATAATGAAAAGTAGCGATAAAGACATTCTCTGTCTCTCGGCGTTGTAAATAAAGTTCATTGTTTCGATGCTGTTGTTTTCACAAAGAAACCAACAAACGGGTGTCAAATGTTTGCCCTCATTGTTGTCTCTTGTCTTGGCGGTTTTATTCATCTCTTCATTAATCATTACCAAAAATTCTTGGTTTTTTTTCGGGTCGGTTCGTTGCTGCTTTTTGTATGCAACATCATCACATATATGCACAATTTACCATGTGGTAAGTAGATGTCGTTGTACCGGTGGCAAGTGGGTATGATAAGTTGAGATGAATGTCATTCCTTCAATAGCATCGAATGTCCTACTAGGAATGTATTGAGGGGTGCACAAAAATTCCAGGAGTGCCCAACCGTGTTGTGTACGAATATCACACAACAAAGTGGGGGTCATATTATGTTGACACAACAGTTTACAGTGGCCGTTTTATCCTCGGAAGGGTAGACGAATTTAGAGTAATTAATTTACAAATTCTGCAGAAAAAAACATTGGCCGTACGGAAGCGGCTTTAAACAGCAGTCCAAGATCATTTAGCTCATCGATATGAGTCAAGTTATCCACCAGTTTTTCATATCTCCATACATATTTGAAGTTAAAAGGCTTAGGGTCATCCCGGTATTACCCTTTTCGGACACTACCTCATATTGTTTGGCCGTGTTTTCCAACGGCTGGTTGTCAGCGAAGACAACACAAATAAAATGGTTGAAACTATAACTATTTACATTACAACAATGTTGACGCGGCAGAGTTAGTCCGCTGGATCTTCGAGGTAGTGAGTGACTTCGCCAACCTCGATTCCGTAAGAAATAAAAACTATGATTTCAATCTTGGAATAAAAATAAAAATCGCCCTATACAACAGACTTAGAGCCGAATTATCCTTACTTTTATTGCGGTTTAAAATATGGAGACTTACGAAACCAGAAATAGCTGTAAACAGGAATCTTCGACGGTGAGGGAACATCGATAAGGCGACTTCCCAAACTACGGTGCAAAGACAGAGTCCACGAATATCCGGAGACCGTTGGAGATGATCCATCGCATCATATAGAAATCTACTTTGAATGCTGAATCGGCACATATATAAATTATAATTGTATCGCCATTATTACACCTCCCTCTTAACCACATTGCTGTTATAGATGTTTTGAAGTAACTTTCTTCGTTGACATCAAAATTACAGACATGCTTACAGGCTATAGAGATGTTTATTTTCTTATTTGTATGCGTGAATATACATTATCGCACGCGCTCGTGTTTGTGTGAGCATGTGCGTATGTTTGCGCCAACGTACAAGTTTAGCTAGGCATGTTGCTGAAAAGTGTTGTTTATCAAAGATGCCATGATGTTGCTCGTAAAACATCTTCAGTGGCATTGTTTCTCTTTCTGTGGAAATGCACGTCGGTGTGTGTGTGTGCACGAAATTGCTCATATGGGGGTGCATATGTGCTGTGCGCGTGTGTGTGAACAAACGATTGTGTGGTGGTGTTGTTTGTCTTTGAAAGTAGCAAACAACAGTTGAAATTTTTTCCATCAACTTCAGCGAACTTGGAACAACATCAACGCGCTAACAACTGTTGCTGTCGGTATCTCTTTACTTTGTGTACGGCAACAACTGCAGCATTGGCAGCAACATCATCAGATGTGTTGTGAATATGTAGACGAGTATTTATCTACTTCGCTGTGTGTATGAGTGTGTGTGTTTCTGTGAGCTTATTTGCGCGAGCGTTTGTCTTTCTTTCATCTTAAATTTAACGTGAAATTGAAAAATGTTAAAATGGCACCATGTGTCTTTTAGTTTGCATGTAACTGCTTCTGTTCTGTTTCGTACAGTTGTTGTGTTTTTTTCTTCTTTTTTTTTGTCATTTTTCGTATTCTTCGTCTTCTTCTTTGTCGTTCCTTGTTATTTAGCTGTCACATCATATAATACGTAATGCTGAAAAATAAGTAAAAGATGCAGATAAGATGTAACTTTACTGGGTTATGTTTTCCAAACGAGATGTCTCCTTCTGTTCTGGTGCGCAATGTGTGCGCTGAACAGAAGACACAAATTGAAATTAGAATAATTAGAATATAGTACGATGCAACCAATATAGCTAAAATTTAATTATTGTCAGTGGAAAAATTGGTTCAAATTACAATTTTAATGGATTTTTGCAGATGATGAGTGAACCCAACATACGCAAAATACAAATTGGATAAAAAAGAACGGTTCCGGGGGAATTAACTCTTAACTGAAAAATCGCCCTATATATACAGACTAAGAGACGAACTATATACGCTTCTCTGGCAGTTTAAAATATGGAGACTTACGAAAGCAGACATCGTTGAGATCTTTATAGACTTGTCTATTCAACTTTGCCAATGTGCTAAGCAGGCTTGTTAGTCTAAACTTTCTCATGAAGTCTTTCTGCTTTGCATTTTTATCTCGTAGACATTGCAAGTTTAAACTGTGAATAAAGTGTACTCTACAGAATTCTGCCCAGGATAGTTTGATGGTAATAAAAAATATTAGATAATTTCGGTAACACGAAATTAAAAGTTTATTTTAAAATAATACATAATAAGTACAAAATCTCGATGACCTTGAAGTTTATTATAAACCTGTTAGCACTTTCTATTGTTGTTCAATGTCGAATGGCTTTTTCAATCCAGCAATTTTCATTTAACCACAAAATAATAATAGAAACTACGCAAATTAATTATTAATTACAGAACACAATTTTCTACTTTATTCCAACGAACTGAGTTTAGCAATTGTCGACGAATTGAGTTAGAGAATAGAAAACTATAAACGGTAGGTTGGGTGTGACGTGGGCTGATAACGTAGTTGTCGAAATGTAAATCCAATTTTTTGGCGAAATCTACGAACTTCCCTTAAAATCAATGAGCTGTGTACTGTTTAAAGTCGACTCTGAACGACTAATGAGTTTTTAGGAGAAATTATACATAACTAATATTACTATCTTACACTTAAAGTCTTACACTTATGCAGGAGTAGGAAAGTGATTGCTAAGAAATATATTGATGGTCTTATCAGAATTTTTGGTAGTCGCCAAGAATACCAATCATATAATATGAAACAATTCTGTGGTTAGTACTTTTATGATGGGAAACATTTGTACATTTACATTTGTGGCTGGAAATGTTGCTCCTGGCTGGTACTGAACCCTACAGATATGTGTATAACCTCCCATCTGGTATGAGGAGTGCCGGAGATAAGCTATTAATTATTCCAATCGACAATCCCTTATAAAGGTACATTAAATGCCAATATCAGCCCCGGTAGGCGAGTTGGTAGCGTGCTTGCCTATCAGCGTGGGGGTTGTGGGTTCGATTCCCACCAGAGGCTTTGGTCTGTCGCTGCAAAAAATCAAGCCAAATAGTCTTTGTCACTCGGTTTATCCTTGGACCCAAAATTAGAATATAAATTTACTTTGTATTGTAATTAAATAAAATAAAATAAAAATAAATAAATAATGCCAATATCACACCGATAATACTTAACAATTACATCCAAATAACATTAAATAAATCCAGACAGGAGTTGATTCATTAAAAAGACGAAAAAAAGAAAAATGTTGCCAATTAGACGCTTAAGCGAATGTCACAACCTTTTTGCCAACTTTAGAATAAAATCCTGAAAAGATTTTAGCCGTATACAGGTCACACCTCCCACTCAGTTCAACTATGTTCTTGCAGATGATGTTGAAGAGAAGAAAAAAAAAAATTACAAGCAGAAAATGAACTTCCACTTAAACTCATCATATTGAATGTCAAGAATGAAAGAAAATATTTCTTACATTTGATATGCTTAAAACTCGAAAATATTTCCCAACTTTAAGCAGAGGCAGTCGTGGCATGAGCGACAGTGGAAGATGATACCAAAGTGCCATTAACGCAGCAGTTTCCCAAGAAATGCAAAAGAAAATCTCTTTTAAGAAATCTTCTAAAGTTACTCTACTCGCACTCGTGTATACCTTATACGTATGTACATCTTAGTACTTAGACTTTCAGTTCATCTGTGAATGCGTAGCAGAGGGAGAAAAAAAATCTCAAATCAGGACAACTCACGACAGGCGAACAAAAGACTGTCAGAATCTGAGATGACAAGTTTTAGTTTCACATTTTTATGATAAATTAGAGAAAAAATGGCAACACCACCAACAAAAAGTCCGAGTGGAAATAAATCGGATGTTCGATGATTGTATTACAGTGCAAAATACCAAAGGACAACAACAAAACGAAAAAAAACGGAACAAAGAATGTATTTAAAAGTTTAATAAACTGCAAATAAATCGCATTAAATTCAATCTTGCATGTGTTTGGTTGATGTCTTCGAGAGTATTGAAATAAAATGATGCCAGTGTCATCCTTTGCATACTGCTGGGTATGGCGTAGCAGCGTTGGTGGTCATAAAGTGAAGTGTGAAAAACTTTGCATTTTCACCCTGTGACCCATGACTCTGCTTGTGAATTCATTGCAAATGAGGAGAGAATGGGCCAAAATAAAAACACTGCAAATAATCACCATCATTTATGGTCAGTTTGATGCTGTTGCTGTTTGTTTGTTCGTTTATCCGGTCGTCCGTTTTATCGGCGCGTATTTTAATAGAGCTCATTTCAAAAATGACATGTAAAATGTAAATAAAATATAAACTTTAATGAATGTGCTCCGCTACGCCGTTGATGGTGTGGTTGTTGTACCGTTGTCATTGTAATTGTTTTTGTTGCCGCTGTAAGTAAATCAGCCATGAAAAAGATCCCTTAAGTAAGCATTGCATAAGTATATACATATGCCTGGCTGTCTGTCTGACGGTGTGTCTGTATGTGCGAACAAATAAATATTCATTAAATTCCAGAGAATCAGAGGTGGCTTTTCCAGGGAGGAGTACATAACAAATCATCTCCTTTGGGCAAACAGTTGAAAATAAACCACAATTTCCATAATGCAGCTTTTCCTAAAAACATCGGTGTGTGGTTTATGACCTTCACAAATCCCACCAAATCTTTAAGTATGTTAACCCACTAGATGCTAATTTTTATTAACACTTTAAAGGGCGGCAGACCAATATTTCCAGTTGAAACCATTATCCATTCGAGCCTTCTTCAACGAACGCCCTTACCATGTTTTGATATGAAATCATATCACATACGTCCATATAGCCGGCACAAATACATATAAATTAACCAAAGAAAAATTGTAAATATTTTTTTAATTGTCGTAATTATACAATTATAAACAGCATTGGTCATTAACTCAGTGTTGCACTCACACTCAAACACATACACATATGTATGTAGGTAACGGCGCCCATATAAATAACAGACCGAGTGAGGAAAATGGAAAATAACGACAGCAACGAAACACATCACACAATAAGAGGATTTAAAGTAACATTATGCGTATACGGACAATCTACATCACACCGACGGTATCAACATTTACACATGCTTGCCACCGGAATTTTTAAACAGACAGTCGGCAAATGCAATGGCAATGACGACGCGACATTATGGCCACCGCTGACATCACCTCCAACACCACCAAAGCATGCTGTTGTTGTGAGCTTCGGTCGTGCCGGTAAACACCAGTGATAACTGCAATTGAAGCATAATTTCCATTGCCACTTTTTTTTTTTTTTGGCTTTCTACCTTCGGCGGTAGCTCAATGTCCGTATGAGTATACATATTGGCGTATATCCTTACAGAGGCATACACACAGAGACACTCACACACATATGTGGAGGCATATACACACGGGCTCATAAGAATACGGGCCGTTTATTCATGAACTATTAAATAAGCGGATATTGATAAAAGTCCAGTTGTAAATAAACACAATCATCATTTACGCATGCAAAACTCTTTCTCACGCACACGCACACTCAAACACAAGCGTCCGCCTGCATTCGCGGATAGACAGGAAAGGAAACTAAGAGCATTGGAATATTGCCGGATACACGGACATACTGACAAATACACGAGTGTATATGGGTGAATGTGTGCGTGTAGAGAACATCCTCAAAGTCATGCGATACAATCAATAGCGAAATGAAGCATTTAAAACATAAACACATTCATTAATTTCCTGTTTCAATATTTGGTTCATCAGCCATTGGCCTGTCCTGCAACGGTGGTTATGTTAAGTTGATCGTAGCTTTGGTAACAATATTTTCGCAATTGGTTCTTAAGGTGATCTTGATTGTAAATTTTCAATACCTTGTTGATGTTATACAAGAAGAATTTTTGTTTGCCGAAACTGTAAGAAATTATCGACTGAGGTAAAGCCATCACTGAATATATCGTCTATGTAGAAGAAAAAGTCATCAACTACACTTTTGCGAAAAATGAGTTTATTGCATTTTATTTCATAATTTTCCATTGTTTATTTTTTGCGGTTATCGATATGCGCATATCTATTTTATTTACTAAGATTTTTTTATAACTCACGCACTGCAGGTTTGCGATAAAATTTGTGAAGAAAACATCATTATCTACCTAAGGTTTTTGTCGATACAACAGTATACAACATATGCAGAATTTTATGGTGGATAAAATGTTGTATTTAATAATTAACAAATTGTGGTATTCAAAACATTTGTTATCGAAATATTGGATTTTTAATGATAACTTTTATATTAAACACCTTATAACTCAAAACTATGAAAATGTAGATGATGAGTTTTTGTTCTACATAGACGATATGTGATGTTGTTGGAGGGATATCGAGAAGGAGAAACAAGATTAATGCAAAGACAGGAATGTGATGAGGCTTAGGACTATGGATTTAGAAATTACGCCAGAAAGTTCTACCGACTATTTAACGACTAATAATTTATTGTAGAGATGAAAACTTGGTTGGTTTACTGGGTTTATTTGGTATGCTTGCTGCGCTTGGAAGTTCTGCAAATTTCAACATTTTTCTAGTCATATTATTCACTTGAAGAAGTGTCTATAAAATTCGTTCTAGCTGATAGCAATTACGATATCTCCATGCAG
Organism: Hydrotaea cyrtoneurina; assembly: GCA_958296145.1. Lineage (NCBI taxonomy): Eukaryota > Metazoa > Arthropoda > Insecta > Diptera > Muscidae > Hydrotaea > Hydrotaea cyrtoneurina. The sequence goes on along the minus strand of OY282514.1, from coordinate 12,863,008 downwards.
TGTCATTAAAAATACATTTCCACCGATAGAGTACACCTGCAATACTTTTCGTGTAGGTGCTACGGAATAGTAGCAACCTCTCCATTACATACTGTGGTGGCCGATCATCCCACATAAATTCTTCAAACCAACATCGAAATGTCGCCTCAGTACGGAGTACAACGGAGTGTGCGAAGCTCGGCAGTGGACTGTGGTGACGATGCTGCTGTGGCCGTTGTGGCATTCGGCCATTGTTTGATATATTTCAAAAGGAAAATAATTTCCCGCAATTTCCTGTAGGAGATCGTGGTTAATTGATTTGCTATTATTGGTTTGACAGTTGTTAGCGCAAAATGCTACAACAAATATTCCAATAAATATTTAGTGTGCTCAATTAAAATGTTGTCATCATTGTAGCCGTTGTGGATGTTGTTGTTGTTATTGCTGTTATTATTGTCGATATATATCGTGTGTTGTTATTTTTGTGTTAATTTCTGTGATAATAGAAAATAACGATAATGATTGTTTATTTGTTATGGTCGAACTTTTTGGCTGTAAATCAAATAATTTAATGATGCAAACGGATATTTTTATTTGAATGGCGTATAGAAAGAAAAAAAAACACTAAATGAACATGCCCACATATACACATAAAAGTATGGCCTATCACCATTTTTGGTTGCGGCGCGATGGTGCATAAGCAATAGAGTGTTTGGGAAAAACAGTCAACGAACTTGTTAAATTCAACAAAGTACAACATTTGAGTACGAATAAGTGTAATTTTTTTTTGGCATTTACGCTCTTTCAAATAAAAGCAATACCAAGAGAATGAGATGGATTGTTATACTGAAATTCACAAATTTAAAAAAAAACTGAGACAAAACTGCATACATATATATTTGATATTTATCACCTACAAACAAGTTAATGTTTGTGGTATGGTGAAATTTGTTTTTCAGCGTGTACATCTGCCCTCTGTATTGCCTTTGGTTTTATGTTCCTTTCAAATTATTGAAATTTATCCAAAAATATACGTTTTAGTCCACCGTCCACTACGCACCTACAAAAGCGCACCTTGTACTTGTCCCCAACTAAAATAATGTAGCGTTAATATCCTCGGTAAAAATTTGTAATTTATGTACATTTACTAGTAACTAAAATATACAGGCATACATACATAGAAAAAACACATATAAAATCTAACAACAAAAAATCCGGAAAAAAAATCGCGCCATAACTTTGAATATCACCGCCCATTTTTTTTTTTAACAATTAACTTTTATTAGCATATAAAAATCTATTAACAATAAAAATATTCACATGCATGGTCGTTCAGACGAGAATACACTACCTATAAAATCGTCATACAATATCATTTAATTTCATTACCATGTTTTTGCATGTTCACGATATTTTTCTACCGCGTTTTTCCCTCTCTCGGTTTTGCTTCAATCCTGTCAATAAACCTGAAAGTAAGTGGAGTGTAAGTGGAGCGACAGAAACGCTAGAAAAAAAAATAGAAATTTATGACCGGAAATTTAAAGCTCTTTTAAGTGTTTTCTAGCAGTTTTTCCACCAATGCCAAACTAGCAGCAGCAGCCGGCTGTTAGTCCCCCCCAAACACAACACTTCACAAACAGAAATAGTATGTGTAGTTTATTTTTTTATAACTTTAGCAATCACCAAATGACAAAATTTATTACTAAATATAACCAAAAATACGTATCGCTGTTAATAGCGTCAGAGTCAATGACAGAAGTATTAATTCGTCTGATAGACGGGGAGTAGAATGACAATGTGTTGTGATGACGGGTCAAGCGCAGAGAGACAAATGTAACGATGTCTGGTCAACTAGGATTACATGATAGTCGATAAAGGATACAAATGGTTTTTAGTCTGTGGAGATAATGTAATACAGTGGTTGAAAATCAAAAGATTTTCCAAATAGTTCGCAACTTTTGTTATGTTTGAGCCAGCGAAAGGCGTTTCCGAGTTTACTGGAAAATCAGTCTCCTATAATTGAGCCACGTCCACCTGGTTTGGGCGGGATAATTCAGACATTCACTTGGACGATATTTGGTTTTCCCCTGATGACGCTTCTTGCCAAGAAGCCCACGCGAATGTAGTGCCGTGTTAGCATCTTAATATATATTTACCATCGACACTGATTCACTGACTCTGTCACGCAGTACGTAGGAATTTAAATAGGCATTCTATAATTTTCTATAAATAATAATAATAAAAAAATAAAATTTTTTTTTTGTACAGAAATTGTGTTTTCCCAAATTTTTTTTTTACCAAAATTTTTATTTTCCAAATTTTTTTTTTTACAAAATTTTTTTTTCAACAAAAATTTTTTTTTTACAAAAAATTTTTTTCCAAATTTTTTTTTTCTACAAAATTTTTTTTTTTAACAAAAAAAGGTTTTTCCGTCAGTGATATCCTGTCTCTGTTGTTTTGAAAGTCACGTGAACATATTTGTTGCACATACAGTATTTTACACATATTCTTCGCATCAAGGTATCTCTTTATGGAGGAACCATATGCATCGTACGAGGATAATAATTAAAATTCATCCAATTTGTTTACATGAAAATTTCTCTTTATCCCATCATAAAGTTTTGTGAAACATCACATAAATGCCATTAAAATATCTCCAATATGTCACTTTACGACTTCGAAAGTACGAGACATTATTGCCAAGAAAACAGATACGATACGAGCGTATAAATGGAAATGCATCATAAAGTTGGCCAAGAACAACCGACGAAAGAACGACAACAAGAAAACAACACGTCAATAAAATGACATAAAGAAAATGAAACAAAACGGGAATCTTTTCGTTACAAATAAGGTCAATTCATATTTAAAATAAGGCCAATAATATATACACACACACACTCCCATATGATATACTACAAACGTTATTGGTGTGTGTCTGTGCCGGTGACTTACGACGACCTACAAGTATGTGTGAATATGACATCGGTGTGTGGATCTGTGAGTGGGACTTGGTGTTGGTTTAAAAAAGTATAAACGCTTTTATTTTTTATGACTCACGTTGTTTGTTGGAGGAGGAACCGGATATCAGAGCAGTCATGGGGCTAGAGGTTGGCCAATATAAAAAAGGGGTCGTATTTATGATGGCGCGTGTTAACGTAAACATATTGTTTTATGCCTTTGGCCAGTTAAGAGTGAAGTGGCTGATAAGCGAAAAGAAGAAAAAAATGGAAAATACACAACAGAATTGCTTGGCAACCCGTTTCTGAACACTGAAATGGAAAACAAACCACAAAAGTAGCCTTGCTCTTGGCCAAATTTAAGTCAAACAGACCCAAACGAAAGATGAAAAAACACTCAGTCGATTGCTATAAATTGTGTACGAAATATTAAATGTGCCCCGTAAAGAATGGTACATATGTGTACACCTTTCGGGGACTTACATTTCTCAACATAATGATAACAATGTATGAACCGAAAGGTGAATCGATATGTGGGTTACATGACGGGGTGGTATGATAAGTTTCTAGGAAATATGATAAGGAGGACATTGCCATTTTGCCATATGACCGACAACGATGATGTACCACTCAATCTGAGGATATATACAATTCTACAAGTCTAATATTGAATACATATTTATTTGTTTAAATATTGTAAACGTCATTCGTCAGACTCAAATTAGAACATCAACAGCTCTTCATGGTACTATAATTGGGAGGATGCAAAATAAATTTTTAAAATTAGCTTTATCATTATTATATTTTACACAGCCAATCCCAACACTAATAAATTGTAGATATATTCAGTAGGGTGGAGTGAAAACATGCTTTTTTTTTAATTTGAAAAAGTTAACCTCGGAAAGAGATGTAGTCTGGGGTCCTAATGAGGGGAAAAATAAAGAAAAACAATTTAAAAAAATTTTAGGGGTCGCGCCACTCCCTCGAAATTTGGAAATTATCGCTATTTTGGCGTTGATTTTAGAAAAATCCTAAAAATTAACGACTTAACTTATTCGAAATTTAAAAGTTTGAGCTTGTTCAGTGCCCAAACAAAAGTATTTGAGGCAAATATGAGGATAATATTTGTAGCTTTGGTGGCGATTTCATTGTTCAGTCAATTTTCTGAAGAAGGGACGATTTGACTTATTTTACTTTTTGAAATTTTTGAACAATGAGAAAATTTTTTTTAAATTTTTTCATGCCCTTATTTCATTATTTACGCTATTGCAAACATTTATTGACATAAAACTTTTTAGGATTTTTCTAAAATCAACGCCAAAATAGCGATAATTTCCAAATTTCGAGGGAGTGGCGCGACCCCTAAAAATTTTTTTAATTGTTTTTCTTTATTTTTCCCCTCATTAGGACCCCAGACTACATCTCTTTCCGAGGTTAACTTTTTTTTTTGAATTTCACTCCACCCTAATATTCAGTATATGATGTTTATTTATACAAATTAATTCGTTATAAGCGAAGTTCGTTATATCCAGGGTAAAATAGGGTAGAAGCAAAACTCATGGAACTTAAAAAAGTGTTCGTTATAAACGAACGTTCGTTATAACCGGTGTACGTTATAAACGGACTCGACTGTAAAAGAATTTGAGTATTTATTAACTGTCCATATATTTTAAGCCTAGTTGGATTATAAAGTTTGCATTTCTTAACATACCTTTTCATAGAACTTGCTATAGTATGAATGAACCAATTGTTAAATCTCTCTGGGAATTGAAACGAATTTATGAATTATATGATATTGATTTTCCGTGTAATATAAATCGGTTTAAAATAGTATTAGATATAATAGTAGCCTTTAAGGAACTTGTATTCCAAATACGTAAAATAAATTAATATAAAAAAGAAACGAAAATACTGGAAACAACAAAATGATCAGACATTCTCGGCAAGTACTACTTGCCCAAGGTAATAAACAAAACAAATCACACAACGTGATAAAACAAATTGTTAAATCCGTTTACAGGCTGATAGTCGAACACGCAAGTTCCGCCGCTTCTCTATTTTTATTATTAACCTTAAAGAGGCGTTTAACTATAAACTGCAATTTTCCACCCGCCCGCCTCTTCCACAAACAGTTCTCCAACAATTTAACTTCACTTCAGCGTAAATGTCAACCTCGTTCCACAAAAAACTGCCTGGCCAAAGAGATTTACTGTATTTGAATAATTTCCGAATACATTTAACAATCCTTTCCTTCACAAACTTGTGGGCTGACTTTCGACAACACTTTCCGTATATGTTAATTAACATGTTAAGTACATATTTTTGTGTTGTCGTTGGCGTGACTTTATTTCCCCCCACACAGAATTTATGTAAATACTTTGCCCGGCCAAAGTGTCCTTTAAAAGATACTCAAGTTTAAATTATCATGTTTATCATACCGGTTGGGTATATGGCAGGGCCAAGGGCTCGATGGCGACTACCTTCCCCTTTTTGGCCCACGTCCATTAGATATTATCATCACCAGTATCACGTGGGTCCTTCCAGCCAGCGAATGATGTTGTATGTACAACATTAGTTTAAATGAATTTACACCAAGAACAAATTGTTTATGGCCGCCATACAAAAAGATCGCACTCATATTACAGAACGTCCTTTCTCATCTCTCCACATGTGAAAATAATTTCCCAAGTAGTAGTATTTGCCAGGTTTGTGGGATACACTGGACTCACTCGTATGGGATATACGAGCTCATAAATATTGTTTAAATTGCTTTAGTACACCAATTTCATATATCATAAATAGTATTTCGGTTATTACGGTGCTGGCCACATTTGCGGGGGTGGGTGGGGATGGTGTTCACATGTCTTGTAAACTGTGAATACAAATTTGTATTTTTATTATATTTTTAATATTTTTTATGGTTATGGCACAAGAGTAGTGACCACTTTGTGTGATATACGATAACACGATATCCCTCACTCACTCACTCACGTACGTACGTCATATTGTTCATGTTGTAGTTAAGGACATATGTAGGTACAAACAAATTAATCTTTTTTGTTTACACGACGAACATTTTTGTTATTAATTTAATATAAAAAATGGAAATAGGAGAACATAATTTTGTTGTTCCGCAAATTATTGTCATATACAACTTGTTAGCATTTGCAATATGATAAATTAAATTGAGCGTAAAAGCAACTCTAACTATCGAGTCATCTAGAAAAGCGTAGAATGGATTTGCACATCTTTACAGTGTGCAAATGTTTCCGTATTAAATGCAGGTTTTTCCAAGATATATTTATACTAGTAAGTTGTAATGCGCCTATGGCACCCGTTGAAATATGGAAAAAAAATTTGGTTGAAAAAAAAAATGTTTTGCGGAAAAAAAAAATTTTTGTTGAAAAAAAAATTTTTGTTGAAAAAAAATGTTTTCTTGAAAAAAAAAATTTTTCTTCAAAAAAAATTTTTCGTTGAAAAAAAAATTTTTGTTGAAAAAAAAAATTTTGTTGAAAAAAAAAATTTGTGGAAAAAAAAAATTTTTGTTGAAAAAAAAATTTTGTGGAAAAAAAAAATTTTTGTTGAAAAAAAAATTTGGGGAAAACACAATTTCTGTACAAAAAAAAAATATTATTTTTTTTATTATTATAATTTATAGAAAATTATAGAATGCCTATTTCCTACGTACTGCGTGACAGAGTCAGTGAATCAGTGTATCAGTGAATCAGTGTCGAGGGTAAATATATATTAAGATGAAGATGATGTATTAAAAAGGGCAAATACTCATATTTTGAAGTATGTTGTATGGGTCTTACATAGATTCTGATCAATTTCCAACAAGGTCGAAGGGTTTCTAAACCGATTCCTATGATTATTTTTTTTATTACATACATCATCACTAGGCTATTATATTCACCGTTATCGCGAATAAATGGTGAAAATTCTCTCTGTTAGAAATGTTCTATTCTCTTGGATAAACAATTTATATAGTGGAATTTCCCCGAAGAATGAAGAATCAACTGATTTGTAAAGAAAATTAATAGGAAATAAAAACGAAATGAATAAATTAAATGAAGATTACGATGTATTTCAAATTAAATTTAAATGGATATTTTATAGAACTGATGCAATTGTCTGAGGTTTTCTTATCATTACAGTGTCAACATATCTTCTAGATATCTTCTCTGTTATCAGTGATAAAAAAAGTGGAATTCCGCTAATTGAAAAACTTGTGTAGGCACAGACAATGAGATTGCGATGGCACAATCAAAAGTCAGCCAGGTTCTTTCAGAAATTTTCCACACTGTATATGTTCCAATACATGGTTAGTGGATATGTTTTCCAATGCGATAACATTTCAAAGCCAAATTTGGAATACCCAATGTTTTGATCGCATACACGTAACGGCCAAGACAAGGACGATGCACTCTGAATGTGACACTGGCAATTTGAATACATACTGGATCTTTTAAGTCAGAGTTTCGACAAAATTGTGTACATTTTCGTGCAACAAAGACTGAAATAGCAACGATATTCGCATATTTTTGTGTCAACTAGTTCGGCCGACATTGAAGAAAATCAAATATTTAAACAAACCAAATTGTCATATTGGAAAATCCACGCCATTATGTTCAGAAATATAAAGTCCTAAAAAACATCATTAGGTGTGAAATTACCGAAAAATTAAATGACATCGAAAATGTCACCAAGAGAAGAAACACATAATGACAGCTATTTATTAGGTCAGTTTCACCATTCATTTAATTCTGATTGGCTGCTTAATGGTTTTTTTTTGCATTCTACACTCTCTTTTTACGTTGTCCGTTAGTATTGCTTCCGTTTGGATAACCCACCCTATTCGAACATTTTGCTGCTGGTAATGGAAAATACAATTGTTACATTTTGAACAGATATTTTAATTTTGTAATAATTACTGTTTAATGTGGTTATGTGGGTTTCCCCACGGAGAAGCACTTACAACAGCTGAATTTAGGAAATGGAAATATTTAGTTCTGAGGTGATGTTTATGGTTTGTTTTGTTGTTGATGGCAAGGAATTTATGGTATTTTCTATTACATTCGAGTCCGGTTATAACGCAGTCCTAGGGACTCGACAAATTAGTTCGTTATCAGCGAAGTTCGTAACTACCCAGGATAAAATAGGGTAGAACCAAAACTCTTGGGACTTAAAAAAGTGTTCGTTATAACCGGTGTACCTTGTAACCGGACTCGACTGTATTTATAGAAATGAAAAATTCAGATAATTTTTTTTGGTTTTTTTGGTCAACTACTTTTTCATGATGATGGAAAAGTAGTTGACCCATACTTTTTTTTTTGTATGTGATTGTCCCTCATAACTTTCAAGACCATCCATACCTGTAATGGCCATTTTGTGTTCAATTAATTTACTTTATAAACAAACAAAAAAAGCATGAAATGAAAAACCGAACATAATTTTAAATTAGAGATATTTCTAAAATTAATTTCAATTTTTCGGACTGGAAACAACGCTGAAAACGCCACTATTTCTACACATATGTAGTATATTAGAGCCAATTGTTGTTGCTGTTGTATTTCTAAATGTATTACAATGTTAACAGACAAGTGTACTTACAGCACACGTGTGTGTGTGTGTGTGTACATCAGCATGTGTATATGTATTTGTCATGACATAAATTTTACATCAACACTAATTAAAACATTGTTAACCCAAATAACTTTTTAAATTAGTTTAAAAATGCAAAAATCTAATGTAAACATATGTTCAACCGAAACTCAAACAAAAACTCTCTCAATACACAAAAGCACAGATACACATACATAACACAACGCTGTATATGTATTTACGCACACTCTGCTAAACAAGTAAAACCATAGAATTGGTGCACCTACACCATTCCGGACAAAGCCGGACTAACAAATGAGTTTACGCTTTGGTCAACCAACACCATTACGATTGCAGTCCACCTGTTATAGGGACAAAAGCTAGCAGCCTTGCCCTGTGCGGACAATGACAAAAAATTGCGCTTTTAGAAAACTTTTTTCTTGTTTTATTTGTCGTTTTGTTCCAGCGTTTGAGCAGAACGTACCTAATCCCACTGCTGACCTTTTCAACCATTTTCAACAACAACGAAACATTACGACAAAGTTTTGTTCCCCTTTTGCAGGGCATTACACAAATATGGCTTTTGAAGTTGTTGGTGTGGTTTTTCGCAAAAATCGTTTGAGGTATAACGGAGGCGGTGTCGGACCGTTGTTATTATTTTTTGATAAATTAGTACGTTTACCAAGATACTCGTACCTACATTAATAGAGCTTTTTACATGCTCGTTGATTACGAATACACTGAGATATTGTAAAATCCACTGTTTTGGGGTTTCAAAAATGTAATGTGCAAATAGCCATAGCTGAAAACAAAAAAGTGTTGTGCACATTTTCCAGGCAGTTTTTTTTTGACATTTGTTTAATATAAAAAATGGGGGGAAAATTGAAATTTTGCGTTAGACAATATGTCCCAATTTACACGATTACTTTTTCCCCTGGGATTTTACTGACATTTTCTTCTGAAAATACTGAGTAACGTCTGAAACGTTAACATGATGTGCAGGCAAGACTTTCATTGGAAATTGGGGGGTAAACTCGACTTTTTGTTTCAAAATGTAAGAAAAAAAAATATTTTCTTTAGAAACACGCATGTATTTTTGTTTTTAAAACAGTCATCCTGTAAATGCATATGAATTTACGGGGAGGTTTCAAAAGAAAATGACAACTCTGGGGAAAAGTCATCGTGTAAATCGGGTCTATCTATGTTCCAATTTGTACGATGACCTTTGGCTTGACATTCTTTAATTCTCTTTTGGATTTCCAGAAGTCATATGATTTTATATGTTGACTTTTTGCATATTTTTTTGACGTTTATACTGGAATCTTGTTGCTTCGTAACAATGTCAAAATGGAAAATGTGTGAAGTCAAAAAAACCTCAAATTTGTGACTTTCTTTCTACCCCCAAATCTTCTACACAGCTTTCACCAACATAACTTGAAAATTATGATTTTAAAAATCAAACAAAAAGTCATCGAATCAATCACGTCTACCATCATTAAGTTGACAATGTCCGAAAACTATTTTCTTTGGAAATTCACAAGTCAAAATTTTCCCGATTTGCATTTGTCGAACTTTATATTCCACATTATTCTTCTTCTTAATATATATTTACCCTCGACACTGATTCACTGACTCTGTCACGCAGTACGTAGGAATTTAAATAGGCATTCTATATTCTATAATTCTATATAAATTCTATAAATAATAATAATAAAAAAAATAATATTTTTTTTTACAAAATTTTTTTTTTTACAAAATTTTTTTTTCAACAAAAATTTTTTTTTCCAAATTTTTTTTTTCGATCGGTCTTCGAAAGTAGCATCATATTTTACGGGGGAATAGCATATTCAATTGAGTTCAATTTCAAGATAGTAGATTTTGCCGTGAATATATTTCGCCGTTCCCGATGTATTGTGTATCTGTTATACATTAAATCTTTAGTTGTGATGATTAAGTCAACGTTTTATAACTATGATGTCATACGTTAATAGTGTGTTTATTAACGTCACACAATTTCAAAGTGCATTAGATTACCGTTCACAAAATATGGAATATGAAAATTTGGAAGGAATGAAGAGCAAGTGGGGTATAGACGATAATTGGACCACATACAGCAATGTTTTAGGTTTTAAGAAGACAGTCTGGATTATCGTAAAAATCATCTTTTAAATGGTGACGGTTAAATTTTCGGTGACCAGTCAATTTGGGAACACCCATGTTGAGTATTTCTGAGGAAGACAAAATTTCGTGTGTTATATTGAACCCAATCCAGTGATTATTACATCCTTGTTTCATCACTAAATCTCACACCAGCAAAGTGGTGAAAAACAACAACGGCCGTTGTATTGGGTCTACCCACAATATTTTTTTCGTTCCACTGGGACACAAAATCATATCATTTTTCTACATTACGGTGACTCAAATGATAGGAAAATCTGTAGACTCACGAGCATCACGGGCATGTAAATCGGGCATATACAGAGTTCTCCAACAACACCTCTTGTTGAAGACCCCTGTACATCTAATCACGAGAAATCCAGTTTCCACTCTAAATCATAAATTGGTCCCATGGACTCTTTGAACGTCCAAGAAATTGCAAAATGTTTGTTTTTATGTCGTAGCTGGGTATCTAAATAATGTAGGTATTGGAAAAGGAATCCTTTCAAAGTCGACGTTTCTCAGTCGGTCCCGTTCAGTTGCTATAAAATAGTAGCACGCACAGCTCACAGATAAGACAGAACTTTTTCGTCTGTTTCTTGAATGAATGTCGTGGAAAATCCGTACTTTATTTTACACAATCATACTAATATGAACTGAATGTGACACACTGTGTTTGAATTGACATTAATACGATATACACAAACGTACAAGACGTTAAACGCAGAAAGTCTAAAATTCTAAAAAGTATTTAAACAAAGCACTTCGTTCAGTTCTTCTTGTTAACTTAATATGTGTATATGCTTCCATTTTTTTTTATGGACAAATTAAGAGTAATTTAACCTGAAGGGATTTGGTAGACATTAGGGATGTCGAATCGGAAATTATTTCATTGGAATCCTGGCATTGAATCTTCCAGAATTCTGTTTCATAAACAAATACAAAAGTAAAATTGGTCCTAGTTAGAATGACGACTAATACATTTTCCGCTTATGCAAGAACTCCCATTTCTTGCGTGAAATCATGTGCACGCTGAGGCCAAGGGAATAACAAAAGTAGTGGAGCCATCTATATAAATCTATATTTTTCTTTTTGTGATACTTTAAGGGATTGAATAGTAATAATAACATTATTCAAAAATCACTTGATTTAGTTTTTTTTTAAATTATAGAATTTGCGTTTTAAAAAAATCTCAGAAATTGGAATTTTAAAATTCAGCAAAGCATCAAAAATCACTTGATTTAGGCTTTTTTTTTTAAAAATTTCAGAAACTGGAATTTTAGAAATCACGGAAACCTCCATTGATAAAATCATTTGATTTTTAAAAAATATCAGAAATTTGAAATTTAAAAATCCCGGAAATTTTATTACATTTCATTTCATAAACCAAAGACGACATACATATATTTTTTTTTTTTTTTTTTTTTAATTTTATAGAATTTGCTTTTAAAAATCTCAGAAATTGGAATTGAATAAATACCGGAAATTGGGATTTTAGTAGTCCTTGCGTTTGAAAACAAACCTCTCAAAAATTGAGATTTTCATCAAATCTCAGGAATTTGGATTTTAAATATCTACGAATTTTCATCATCACATACCTAAGAAGTATGTATTATTGCGCCTTTTCGTTCGTTCTGTATCGTTTTCTTACATGTATCGATTTCGTACATTTTGTTTACATTTCACTCAATCCTATTTCTTTTGAAATCAAATCAAACCCTGGTTTAAAGCTCACACACAAAGAAAGAAAGAAAAAAACTTTCGCAACTGTTGCTGGTAGACGTCGAAATACATGCAATGTATTTTGTTTTCAATTAAAAGCGGATAAGAGGGTGAAAAGGCAATAACGAAATAACAAAAAAGAAAATCAAACTCATTTATTGAATTGGCATTAAATGGATTAACGAAACGCGCCAACCGAAAATGTTTCTTCGTGTTGGCTGAAGCCAACAAAAACATCATTTTCAGTTTCAATATCACAAAATAATAGACGCCGTTACCGGGGGGCCTTGTTAGGGAGTATTAGCGTTGAGTCTAATAGTATTAAAATTATGGTTTCTAAACTAAGACGAGACAAAACAAGTAATAGGGTTATACGAGTAATGAATGCAAAGAAGCTTTGGTATAACTGTAGGCATTCTGCAATAATGTCGGTCAGACAGAAAAGTTGTTCTCGAAAATTGTTTTTGACCAACAATTAATTTGTTAAAAAAAAACTTTAATTTATATCTAAAAGGGATAGGGCATTTGAATTTAGCTCTTTTTTATATTGATTGCATATTCTACAGAATATTCTGTGCAATCTTGAACTTTTATGTGAGAATTGTCCAATTTCAATTTTAAATTTTTAATTAAAATTTTGTTAATCATAAATTATGAAACTTTTCACAATTGATTTCTGAAGTTATTTTCCGTTTTAGAATGTTATATTAGCATCCGGCCACATGTGATGTGTAGGTGTGCCATATTCACACAGCAAACCCGGATTCGCATTCTGGTAAGACTCTCAAAAATTATGAGAAAAATCGGTCCGATAAGTCTGAAGATTCATTTAAATGTTACCAAACTAATCATACAATTCTTTGAACAAAATGGGCATCGGACTCGAGAGTCATGGAGTAATGAACTTTTTACAACTTTAAGCTTGCCATATGGTTGCAAATAGTGCCTCCTTTGGCATTTTTCAAAACTGTACCCAATTAAGCAAATGTGGGCCGATAAATGACCATCGTATGTGACATGAGCAAAAGTTAGACCACAAGTTAAATGCATACCAAAAATACACATTCATTTTTGTAACACACTACGTTTATGGACATTTCGGGCTAATGAATAAATTAAAAGCGGTCGAATGTTCATAGGATCGTACGGCTGCACAAAGACACAAATACCACTAAACGAGCAAGTAAAGGGGTGTTTTGTCGGACAATAGATGACTAATCAACTTGAATATAAACATGGAAATCATTAGTACAAGTGAAGTGGTAATAATGTTTAACGATGATTCTTGGTGGCAAGACCAAGTTCTATCATTTTGAAGAAAAACTGAAGCACAGACACCATGCACACACACACACACACGTGCATAAACACATATACGCATGTCTATTATCGTCCATATACAACTCAAATACATGTCGATAAAGGACATTTTCTATCACTTAAGTAACGACAACAATCTTTAATTGTAAACGATACAAGTGTACACATGTACATGCATACATACACACACACATGCATTTGGCCAAAACACAGACACTACATTGAATTGTATACGCTTGCATACGAAATGCATAAAATGCTTCAACATTATGAAGAATTGCAAGTTGAATTGCAATTGTTGTAGAGCTGTTGCGGTATGGGCGAGTAGGTGGTGGCTGTGTGCCTCAGCTTGTTATTGCAGTCGTCCTACAATCCATTGTCCGAAAATGTGTGCGAAGCAGCATTTCCAACAACTTGCAACATACTACACCAAATGTGCCACAGACACACACACACACACAGACTCACATGCACACAAAATAGACAATCTCACACACACTCAGTTATATAACAATACACTTGATTGGTGGCATCCCAGTGAACTTTTGTGAATTCTGTGAAATTGTATCAGACAATGAAAGATGAAATCTCGGTTTCTCAATCGATTTTTTCTCGATTACTCATTCTCGAAAGGAATTGTTTATGATTTTGTTCAAAGAAGGAACAAAAACGATAACCATTTAAAAAAAAAAAATTTAGGAAAATCTAAGAATTGATAAAAATCTATTTTTTAAAAAAATTGACGTGATACAGACATTTCCACGAGTCTGCCTGCAAAAAATTCGATTGGATCACTGAAAAAGGATTAAAAATAGGTTCAAAGGCTTTCACATAGGCCACTACGAGCTTCATACTTCTAACTTAAAAAAAAAAAATTCTGACGTCTAATTAAAAGTAAAATTCCAAATAATTTGTAGAGTGGGTTATGTTTAAAATATAAACAGAGTTTTACAGAAAAAAAAAACACAAACATAGCAGATTACTTAGTCCCGATTCACACTAGGCAATTTGACTTGCGGTAATTTGTATGATTCCCTTCTGAACTTTCCTCTTGAATTTCCATACAGGGAAATTCTTTTTCGGCAATTTTTGTTTTCATTATTGCTTTTTTCAAATACAAATGACTTTCAAAATACGAAAAACACAAAAGGAATTGCAAGTTTATTCCATTTCCGCGCCCCTTACCTGTTTTTCTTACAAACTGAGAATTGCGGCAATTAAAATTGCCTAGTGTGAATTGGGATTTACTGAAAACTCTGACCATATTCAAATAATTAGTCAGGCCATGTTCGCGAATCACTACAGACGTTGTTTGTTAAAAAAAAGACGGATTGTCAAATTGTCAGAGTATTGAAATATATTTGGTACAAGTACGTAGCGATTTCGTCACAAAAACTCTGAACATCTTTGCGAAGGTCCCTCCTCAATTCTCACACATATCTGACATAGAAAGTCCCATTTCCAACTGGTCAATTTTAATTTCCGCAATTCTCACTTTGTAGGAGAGAGAGGTAAGGGGAATGGAAAGGAAAATATTCCATTCCGTTGTGTTTTTCGATATTTTGACAGAAAAGACAGACATTAAAACAAAAATTTGCCGAAAGCGAATTGTGTTGTGTGAACACAAGAGGCAAGTTCAAAAGGGAATCCTAGAAATTGTCGCAACTAAAATAGCCCAGTGTGATTAGGGACAAAAGCTGCCAATTCCTCTGTGCGATATTTGTCCGGAAATTCAAATTTCTCATTATTCGGATCGATTACAGAAGCAATAGTTCGCTGGGATATTACATTGGCTGGGCATACATTCAAATGGACAATATGAACATACGCATATATCTAGACATGTAGATGCACAGAGAAACATCCACACACGCATGTAGTATTTAGCAGTCATTGCATTAGGTTAACATTACAAAATGAGTAGAGGACTCATTTTATGGCCATTGATGCTATAGAATATGCAAAGGTTACTTTTCTCGGACATTGCATAACAAAACATCTAGTCCTGGTGTGCCTTTTGGCCGACATACATGAAATCCTATATAGCGTCTAATATCTAATATAAAAGAAGAACAATTTCTTCAATCTAACTTCAAAATACATACGTGTACATACTCATAAAGCGCTAAACGCTCCCATAATTTAGTCTATTTTTGGACCCATTCGATGAGCTGGGAGATAAATCAATATACTCTGTGTATGGACTATAAAAGACAACATATGCAATTTGTGGCCAGGTGAAAACTTACCAGCTTGGAGGTCATACTTTGGAGATACAATTTTGCGCCTTTAAAATCTTTAACATTTTCACAGTCACAAGACGTTATTATTACTTATTATCATTACTTATTAAAATATAGAATTTTTCTTCAATAATTTGCCTGCGTTTTGTTTTCAAAAAAAATTATTTATGTATGTATATTAATTAATATGTCAGAAACTTCAGAAGTCGTATTGACATTTTTTGTTTCAAATGTGTTTGATTTGTTTCTCTGAGAGACACCGACATTCAATATCAAAGATGTGAAGTGTGCATTTCTGCATGAATTTAATATATTTCCGAGCTGTGATTTTCAAGATTATAAATATGTATGTACGTACTTAGATTTACTAATTACACCGTCTGAGAAAATTCTGACGTGTACATGAAAATCGCCGATACACGTGTATTTTTATTTTTTATCCCCTTTCCGAAAAAGTAAATTTGGTTCATAGGACAGAATGTGAGTAACACGGTGTTATGGTACCAGGTAAATGATATTCGATTTGTTTTACATAATAAATAAATAAAATATTATAGATTGCTTAGAATCATACAGAATATCAATCATCTAAAAATAAGTTTCGGCCAGAGACTTTCCTCTTCACAAACTTGAACAATATTTTCTCAACACCGACATGGTTTTGGCTATTTTAACAGTCTCGGTAATACAAAAAATTTTCTTGCTCCATCGCGTAGATTTTCTGTAGTACTTGCCAGTATGTGCATCCTCTGGACCTCGTGCCTGGGTAGAAGAAATTTTGCAGTGGATGGCTGTGCAAAGCCAGAATTGCTTCCTGGTAAAAACATTTCACCTGCGTCCCGTAAATTATCTACAAATAGGATTAGACGTTCGGAGCAGTCTTAAGTACAACAATCATGGGGTACACAAATTATATTGTACACATCCCACTAATTTGAGAGAAGTTCCCACACTGTTCCTTCAGGCAATGTTAACGTGAAATACGTGCGTAATGGTTGTGCAGGTTGCAGAGAATTCCCTTTACAAGGTATGAGTCGGTTTCTTCGTAGGGGACAACAAACCCCCTCATTTCATGGAGAACATGGCTTAACGAATTGTTTGAAAACGGTTCTGATACTCTATCAGTTTGAAATACATAATTACGAGCCAATTTGTTACAAATCTCATCTCCCGCTCATATTACTCAGTGAAATAGTAGATCCTGTAAACATATATGTATATGTGGTGGAGTACTCTGTCTGTATGTGCAAGTATTGGTGTTGTCGGTGTACATACATTGTACATTGCATTGTGTTAGTTACTATGACCGCATTTCATTTTAATTGGATTGTTTGGCTTACAGGCCAAATAGTCAGTTACACATACTTACGTATGCACGTGCCTGTATGTGTGAAGGCAAACATATATATAGGTATATTTGCCTGTGCGTAGTGGTGTGTGCTATTCGTTATTTGTGTGAGTTTACTGGGACATACATTGCAACATGCTCAACTATATAAACATTTTGTTTGGTCTGTTATTTTTTATGAATCAAAGACTGGCAGGACCTTCATTGTCTTCAAACCGCATCAATATAATGTGCCTTTCGGAACACTGCCGCCCTTTGGCTAACGGCTTTCCACACTCAAGTCTTAGTCGTCGGTTCAATTTTCTTGTTGCTGTTCAGCCAGTGGGCAGCATTCACAAGAAGCCTCTACCAAATGAATGCAATGACCGTAACAATGCAATTGAACGGTTGGCTGAAGATCTATTTTGTACATAAAACATGGCCTTTTAGCAGACACTCGTCTACATACACACCACGACGACCCTAGCTATACACACCAAAACACAGGCAGAGACAATACATGCATTTGGTGCAGCTCCAGTTACACAGTAAGAATGTATACATGTCCGAAAGACCAATAAACTAAATAATCCATGTTGGCTTATACCGCTCATAGTTTAAGTAACCAAATAGGCCAGAGACAGAGATATGATTTATATTGGAAAAATAATGAGCAACAAGGCTTTAGGAAAAGTTGTTAAAAATGTCGTTGCAGACATTGATGTACTTCCAGGAACAGTGTCCATGTATTGTTTAAGAATTTTCCCTTAGTGCGCAAAATCTACAGGATGACCTCCCTCAAGGGAATTATTTACAAATCCCCCTTAAAAAAAAAGTCATCTGCAAATGAACTTTCTTAATATGAAACATTTGAAAACATTTTGGTTTTTAATTTCTTGTTGGCCTTTAATTTTGATGTCATTTGTCGTTGTAATCTCGAGAATTGCATTTTCTTTTTCAAGGTGCCACGTGCCAGCCACTTCATGTTATCACAGCGCAAAATGTATCACCCATAAATAGCAAATGTTTTGAAAACTCCCAAACAAAAGGCTTACAACTTTTGGCAGCCAAGGCACCAAGAACAACAAAAGTGAAAATAAAAACAATATCAATTCGCGAATTGTGCAAAAGTTTTGTTAGCTACAACACAGACACATACACATAAAAGGCCTGAAAATGAAAAGAATTGTTATAAAATTATTGTTTACTTTTTAGTTCAAACGGCCGAGGCAGGCGGGTGATGTGATAAGTGTGGCATACTATGTACGCGTAATTAAACGTTCACTATTGATACGAAATAAAATTCTACAAATTACCATAAATGTGCAGTTTTGAAATCGAACAGCTCCACTTCGGAATCTCATAGTTGCGCTTCTGCGAAAAGTATTTCCGAGGGAACTCATTGAAATTTCGCTAATGCCGAAGCAGCCAATAATATTAATATTTTCAAAAGAATTATAAATAGTTCTTCTTGGGATGCCATTTCTTTTGCATGATATGTTTTTCTTCCTCTTGATCGATTATGCATTATATTATGGTGCAAAATCTTACCAGATTAGCTTATAGTGTTTTGAGCAGATTTTTATTATATTTTTGTTTATTTTCAGCAACTCTATTATTTTCTATGCATATGTATGTGCGGACTACAATTTTAGCTTAACCACAAGAAAATTTGATTAAACAAAGAGACTTCTCTCAAATCAGTGACCAATGCACGACATAATTTGTAATCTCAATGATCGGGACCTTCGGTTTGAAGCCAGATCCGAACGTCTAATGCATTTTCTAGACAAGTTCAAGAGTAACGACTAGTTGCCCGTACGTCTAAATTAAGATATATATTTACATTTTTATTTTTTTTTATATTTTTTTTTTCCAATTTTATTTTTTTTCGAAATTTTTTTTTACAAAATAGTTTTCTCAAAATATTTTTTACAAAATTTTTAAAATTAAGTAACAAATACTTTCTCAGGCAAATTAACGGGCGCCATAGGCGCATTACAACTTACTAGTTATATAATATGGCATGAATGTTAAAAATGTATAATATGGCAAAGTATGTTAAAACCAAGATCAAAACCAATTCAAAAGGAAAATGTAAATCCCGAGATTTTTTTTTTCAGCAAACATTTTTTTTTCAACAAACATTTTTTTTTCAACAAAAATTTTTTTTTCAGCAAAAATTTTTTTTCCACAAATTTTTTTTTTCCAATTTTATTTTTTTTCGAAATTTTTTTTTACAAAATAGTTTTCTCAAAATATTTTTTACAAAATTTTTAAAATTAAGTAACAAATACTTTCTCAGGCAAATTAACGGGCGCCATAGGCGCATTACAACTTACTAGTTATATAATATGGCATGAATCTACAAAGTATGTTAAAACCAAGATCAAAACCAATTCAAAAGGAAAATGTAAATCCCGAGATTTCGATTTTTTATTGAATTAAAAAAAAAAAGTAACATTATTAAAAACTAGTAAGTTGTAATGCGCCTATGGCGCCCGTTAATTTGCTTGAGAAAGTATTTGTTACTTAATTTGTTAATGAGAAAACTATTTTGTAAACAAATTTGGAAAAAAAATAAAATTGGAAAAAAAAAATTTGTGAACAAAAAAAATTTAAAAAAAAAAAAATTTGTTGAAAAAAAAAATTTTTTGTGGAAAAATAAAAAATTTGTTGAAAAAAAAAGTTTGTTGAAAAAAAAAATTTTTGTTGAAAAAAAAAATGTTTGCTGAAAAAAAAAATTTTTGTTGAAAAAAAAAATTTTGTTAAAAAAAAAATTAGCTGAAAAAAAAAAAATCTGGAAAAAAAAAATTTGGAAAAAACAAATTTTTGGAAAAAAAAAATTTTGGTAAAAAAAAAAATTGGGGAAAACACAATTTCTGTACAAAAAAAATATTATTTTTTTTATTATTATTATTTATAGAATTATTATAGAATGCCTATTTAAATTCCTACGTACTGCGTGACAGAGTCAGTGAATCAGTGAATCAGGGAATCAGTGTATCAGTGAATCAGTGTCGAGGGTAAATATATATTAAGATTGTATATGCTGAATTTTAAATTTAAGGAAATAGTAGAGACCGTAGTGTTCTCTTTCATGTGATAGGGTCTGGCACGGAGCACTCATATCAAAAATTCTTGCATTTGGTGTCGGTAATACCTTCTCTCGATTCATATCGAGTTTTCTCAGGGATCGCTCTATAAGAGTTGTTATAGATGGGGTCTCATCCAACTAGCATAGGCTCTGTCCTCTCTCCTTCTCTATTTCTTATTTTCATTGACGACCTGCTGGGTCAGACTGTGAACCCTATCTACTCCTTTACGGATGCCAGCAAACTCTGTCATTCATACACATTTGATCATCGGCCAGGTGCTCTGGAGGTCGAGGACAAATGGCGAACGATAAATTACTCACTTAACCGCGATTTGGTGACGATTAGTGAGTGGGGGCCAAATGCATAGAGTAGATTTTAATCGGCAGACCCAGTGCTGTTTGTTGTCACACAAACGTTCCACTGATCCAGCACCGTCGTCCATCTCTATGGGTGGTGTGGATATCGACGAATCAGACACTCTTGATGTCCTGGGCATGAGATACAGGGTGATGCACGTTGGGCTAGCCATATATTCGAAGTGTCGAAAGAAGCATTCAAGTGTTTAGGCTTTTTGAAGCGGTGCAAGAAATACTTCACTCCATCTGATCTCGTACATTTTTACACCACCTACATCAGTCCTAAAATGGAATATAACTCCCATATATGGGTAGGAGCGCCAAAGACATCTTTGCAGCTTTTGGACCGTGTACAGAGGAGAGCGGTGGTGATGATTGGGTATAGTTGGGTATCCAACTCTATTGTATCCCTTCAGCATCGCCGGAATGTGGGTTGTATATCGCTGTTCTGTAGACATTTTAACGCTATCTGCTCCTCAGATATCCGTAAAGAAAATACGTTCTTCAGCCGAACTGTTCGTATGTGGAATAATCTTCCAGCAAGTGTATTTCCTGCCAGCTGCTACATACTCAAATTCAAGACTAATGTCAACAAACACTACTCCCTCTCCCTTGATAAGCCAAATTGTCGGCCTTCGGTATAAACATCTAACATGAGATTGTATTGCTAAAATGTAACATCTTGCGGAACATCTTTATATTTTAATTAGTCCCAACCAATTGCACAATCTCAACAATGCAGTCAACCGACCAGATCATACCGTCCTCCATTCAATATTCCAGCTAGTTTCTAAGTTTGCTTTCAATTGTTTTGTGCTTGTTTTCCCTGAAACAACAAACAAACAAAAAAAAAAAGTGCACATAAATGGAAAAGCGCAACTTTTTGCACTTTTCCCAGGTACAAACGAGTGGAAACTCGAGCACAGCTAGTGCGGAGATTTTCGTTTCTTTTTATGGATTTTTTTCTTTGTTGCGAAAAATGAGCAAACGGCGACGACTGCTGCTCCAGCTACAGCTACTGCTCCCATGTAATGGTAAAACATTTTTAATTTTCATTGTTGCATGCAATATAAACTCACACGCACACATGGAATAAGAACAAACACACCTATGGCTGTGTGAGTAGTTGAGGTACTCACACACATATGTATATGAGAATAGGAGCTTATGTGTGTAAGTATGAGTGTGTGTGTGTGCATGCATGCAGTTGTTGTAACCTTTAAAATCACAAAGTTTTTCTATTATTAAAGTTCCGGATTTCTCGTTCTCGCTTTTACCAAAGTTTCCATTCGTTTGTTTACCGGCTGCTCTTTGTTGTTTTCGTTTGGTTTTTCCTACTGTTTCCACTTTGTGAGAAGAAATAAGTTCATCTTTTGTGCTGTTTGATTTTCCAGCATTTTCCCTTCTTTCATACGGGAACATGAACAACAACAACAACTCCAGCAACAACTTTATGTTGCTTTTATTGACTTCTTCGTCTCATTCGTTGTTATGTTTCCAAACACGGTGGACAGTGGACACAAACAGCAAGCATACAAAATTATTGTCAAACAATTTTTAATTATGTTTTTGTTTTTGTTTCGAAAATTGAAATTAAAACATTGTTGGACTTATTTTAAATAATAATTGAATCTGTGCAACCTAATTTTTCTATATTGGTTTCTGAATGAATAAAATGACATAATTCTTCCGTGATCAATGTACAGGGTGGTGTATCAAAAGAACAGATTTTTCTCAATTTTATAGCGTCCAATGTGTCAGATAACTTAACATACTGAATTTCACGGAGTTCAGTTGTAATAGGGCTATCTCTCAACACATTGGTTGTTTCTGATCAATTCCATAATGTGCATAGGTAATCGTCCAGATCGGTCAATATTCGATGATAGGAATATAAATATGAATGTAGAGGATTTTAAATAAGTCTATAAGACTTTCCATCCAATCGCTTCTGTAATTTTCTGTCACTTTAAACCACCGTGCAACCTCTATTTACAATGAAACGAAAACTAAATACTGTGTGTGTGTGTATGAGTGTTTATTTCTAGCGTAATGCATTTTCATTCTAATAGAAAAAATACATGCATAAACAAATAGAGAACAGAATTGTTCTCGGGGTGGTATCCTCCGTTTGAAGCCTTTCACTTGCGTGCAAGTGTAAAGTTCCTCCCCAGTGTTGTATGGTTTGCTAAACAATAAATTTTGAATTGCGGTTTAATTTGAAAGAAAAATTGCTTTGTTATTTATTTAAAATATGTACTCACACACACACACATATGTTGGGGTAACATCTATGTTCAGCTTTGAAGAAAGTACTTGGACATCCACAGAATAGGATATGCGTTCAAAACCATTCCTAAGCTAAAGATTACACAGGCATTTACAATTGCGAAATGCCATCCATGGACCAAGACCATAAATTTATAAATAACAAATAAAGACATATGTGCAAGAAAACGGTCCGAGCTCAGAGAGATAGAGAGCGTGAGAGGTCCTTAAACATTTATTACTATTACTGTTGAAATACAATAGTTATGTGTTGCCACTACTCGTAAATCTATTTAAGTGTGAAAAAGTATCAAGAGCGGAAATAAACGGATAGATTGTTACTTATTTATTTGACATGAGTGAGGGTAGGAAGGGTTTCTCGTCCTGTAGATGGTGATTTCTTAGCGTGGTCTCTATTGAAATTGCATTAATGAATCGACAAATTAATTTATAATTACAATTGCTTTAGCTTGCAATAACATTGAGTTCTCACTTGTTGGAATATATGTGGAATTACATGTTGGTCATTTAATAAATTAAACATATATCTAAACTGCAACTTTTAGGACCAAAAATACCATCTTGAGAATGTTTCTAAACTCACCCCTCCATGTAGGCGGGTATATTTTACAATATGTTAGAGGCAAATGTATTAAACATCGATTGGGCGTTCTAAGAACTTTTGTATGTTTGTAGTCCGTGTTCAAAAAAACGCTAACTTTCGACTGGGAAATTATCCTAGTATACATTAGGTCATGATCAGAGAAACGGGCGTGTCTCCGTCCATACAGATTATACATTTTGGATCCACATATCTCTTTAACTGTTGGAGATGTGAATGTGAGATTTGGTACACACGCTACTATGCCACGCCCCTTTATAAAAAAATGCAAAAAGATTGGACAGCATATTTCGTCCTACTTACACAAAAATGAAATAAAATCTCTTTTTAAATTTATTACCTGACCAGACAGATGTTGTCCTATTAATCAATCAATCAATTTGCTATCGCTATCGTTGCGTGACTTCCAGAAAATTGGAAATTGGATTGACTATTGGAAATATCTTAGTATGGAAAAAAGAGACAATTACGTAGGTATTTTTTTATATAGATTTTGGTCCTGTTTGCCAAAGTGCGAGTGAAATTTTATCTTTCCCTGAAAACATTAAACGAACTATTACGAACATTTATTCCTTATTAAATAAACGATTATTTCATTATGAAAACAAAAAAAAAAAAAATTGGAACTATATAGATAGATCGATAGATAGAAAATTAATACAAGCTAAAATTTTTGTAGGTAGGACGAAGTCGGTCTGGACGTCTGGATTTACATTAAAAAATTTTTGCAAATGATCAACTAATATTTTCTATTAAGCTGACCTGACACACATACAGTGGCAGCACTAAAACTTTCTAAAGATTTTCTTTCTGTGTAGATGATATAAAGATAGAAACAAAGATTACGCCATCCCGCGCAGAGAAACAAATGTTCTACGCAGGTTGGGCGAATGACATCACGCGAAGTGTGTTCCTATTGGCTGATATTTAAAGTGGTTTCAATTCCAGGCTTGCCAACATAAGTTCTTACGCTGTGTTTCAATCTAAAAATTGTCACTCGTTGTCCATACAAATATAGTTGGCAACCTTACAAGGGACTAACGACGTCATCTAACGGGAAATCATGCGCATGGCGTCATCTTTATTTCTACCATTTTTCCACTCTCAGCTGTCGTAGCTCACGATTTCTGGCTTTTCCAGTGCATGTACATTTTTCATCCACCGAGAGAGATTCTGTAAAATATTGTGAATAAAACCAACTCAAAAAATTGCAACATTTTGAACATACGAGTACAGGCTGTCCATCGTGAACCTAAATGAACAGATAAGTAAGGATGAAAAAGTCGCCACAAGACATTGGCGATTTATTTTTCTCAAAACGATGTAGGCTCTGTAAAGGACAATTTACTTGGCTGGGGTATTTGTGGAAAAGGGGTTTACCGTTTTCATTTATATAAAAAAAAAATTACCATTATCCAGAAGAACTCTGACATTAGGACTGTTTTTTTTTACATGAGTAGAAACTCTTATCGAATGAAATATGCTGCAGTGTTCAGGTCAGGTCGGTTTTCTCTTTGTAACATGATTGGTTAAACCGAATTAGGCCTCAAGGAACATCCCATAGACAAATATAACGATAGACTGCCCTGAGTTTTGATTAATGTAAGAGGTCTATTTTTTTTATTTATCCACCGTCTTTAAATGAATTCAAATATACTTACACACACACACACAAAATCAC
Source organism: Hydrotaea cyrtoneurina (assembly GCA_958296145.1). Classification (NCBI taxonomy): domain Eukaryota; kingdom Metazoa; phylum Arthropoda; class Insecta; order Diptera; family Muscidae; genus Hydrotaea; species Hydrotaea cyrtoneurina. Next base: position 12,837,671 of record OY282514.1, on the reverse strand, counting down.
AAAATCAAACCTCCGAAAATTATCATGACACACAACCTCAGACATTATTTCCCTGTACGAAAAGGAATGTAATGCCAACATACTACGACCACTTGGAATATCATTCGCCGTAAAGGGACGCAACCAGCATACTCTCATATTCACAATGCTCGTTGTTGCTTCCTCATTTCCAATGTTGCTGCATTTATAAATTTCGAGAATGTCTCACAAAACACACATTTCGCATTCATAAAACAAAATGAAATCGCGCAGTTACGTTCGAAACTACTTAAATTTGGTTGCTTGCTGAGAATCCCATCATCCACGGGTGCAAGGGGGTACGTACAGGCCATAAATTTAAATGTCCATAAAATCAGAGAAACCAACAAAAGTACATAATATTGCGGTAGAAAAAGAAAGCGCAAGAGAAACAATAAAAAAAAAACGTATTTTAGGAATTATTTGCATAACGGACGAAAGGCAAAAAAATACATGGAAGAATGAATACCAAAAAAAAAAAAAACAATTTCACAACGTTTGAGCATATATTATGAGATCAGCAGAAGGAAGAAGAAATCTCCTCTCCGCAGGAAACAGCATTTTCGCAACAAACTCAAAAATACTTGCAAGTCCCATTGGATTCCAAAGATAAGATTTACTATGAAGTAAAGCATATTTCTTTGTTCAAGAATCCATTCTGGAGTAACAAAAGAGTGGTGGACGACATGCAGCACAAACGAAAGAAAGCAAAATATTTCCTGGGCCACATAGCAACACACAGTGGAAACTGGCTACAAGCAAACGTATGCTGGTGTGGGTAGTTAGGTCTATGCCTGAAACGAGCAATAAAGACATGAGAAGAATGCAATCTAAACAAAGGTCTTAAGGGATACCATAATCTTATTATTATGACGCCTACTGTAACCTCATGTAGGTACAAAAATGCATCCATAATTATTGTATATTTTAAAGTCCCAGTATAAGATTGATGTTTCTTTTTCAGAAGAAGAATACATTTTTTTTCCAATATAGACTATAAAAGTCTTTGAAGCGAACATTCTGGCGATGACCACTTGTTGATAATGTCATCATCTGTAAATTACGAAACGCAAAAAAGCTCAAAGCTCTATAATTTCAGAAGGATGTAGACATGGACGGGCATTCCCACTGGTAACAGCAAGGAACCACTTATGATTTTAAACCTCGAGATAAAGTATTTATTTTTTCCAGACGGGTCCTTCACCAAAGTCGTTATGCACAGTCGTTATTTATTACAAAACTTTGTTTTTGTTGCATGGCGTTATTAGGCCGGTTACTATGCAAATTTAATTTTATTGAAATAAACCGAACTCATTGGTGAAATTAAGCCCCTTAGTTGAATGTCCTACAACTCGGTTAAACAGATAGTTGACACGGATGTCGAAGATACTTAATAGAGCAATTCAGTATAAGTCGGGGTAGTCTACCGCTAAGATAACTCATGATAACACACCTACCGAGGCTAATCAAATTTGTAGTATTATAAGTATTCCAAATGGTATTCGTGTGACACTTTGGAAGGAATAAAACAAGGTCCTTTTTATATTATCCATCATAGCATAAAGCGGTTGACCATCAAAAAACCATCAAACATTGAAGGAGCTTTTCATTCTAAATGGCCGTCAAATTCCCGTAACTGCTGTCGACTGCTGCTCTCTATCGGAACAAAATCGGGTCCCACTAACTTTTTTCCATCATCGTTTTTTTGATATAAAAAAAAACTTTTGGTAAATAAAAATCCAGCTCAAGGTCTGATGTTGTATTTTTATTTGTATTTATTATTTCCCGATATTTTGCAAATTTTCTTCAGGTGATTCTTAAACTAGTGTAGTGTGACTACCATCGTCTGTTGTTTGTATTGCTGTAAAAACAAAACAAATACATGTTTGAGGTCGTTTTCTGGTGATTCAGGAGGGTTATGGATTATATTAACTCGCCCTACTGCTTAAAGACAACTTCGAATGGTCAAATCCAGTTCATACATCAATTTTACATGACTTGAACAAAATTAATCTCATATTCGAAATGTAAATTTAAAATCAATTTGTTTAGAATTAGTGTTATTCGGCCAAAATTCAACAAATTTTTGTAAGCATTAGTAAATTTTGTTTAATCCGATTTGAATTTATTTTGTTTATTACAGCCTAGTTTTATAAAACGTATACGTCTGAAACGAACAGAAACGTCTGTAGCCGAAACGAAACTGAATTGTGTTTCTATAACTCCAACGAATCCAATTAGACAATACACACAAAAATACATAAGAAAAAAAATTTCAATTAGAATTTAACTGAGACTTTCGTGTTACAAAAACACAAAAAGACGAAAACAGATTTTCTGTTCGTTATTTTAAGGAAACGAAAAAGCCATTCATTTTATAAAAACAGCCTGTTAATATTGAACATCAAATATATATGGGCATTTCCGCCGATCCGTACGTTCGCGACCACATGTTTATTGCTATTATTATGAAAACTAAAACTCGATGAAAGCCATCTTTTGTACTAAATATAGAGCTACCAAAATGTTATCGAATCACAAAAAAAATCGAGAAAAAAGATGTGTTCTATATTTTTTGTACATCAAAAGCGTACGAACGTACGTTCGCTACCCACGGAAATGACCATATTTGATTACTCCTATTTTTCGATTTCAAAGAAAACCTTTTTTTTTGCGATTTAAATTTTTTTCTTCTTAATTGTTCATCAAATTTACAGATTTAAACCTTACTGAGAAATGATTTATGTCTGTAGTCAGACTGTGCTGACCCACTAATACATTGCCTCTTTTGCCTACTGTCTTACAATCGAAATATAGAGAAGACAACATTGCACCACCATCAGTTCAACGTTAGCTCTTTTGAGGGGTACTTGTATCGCAGACCAAGGTTAAATAAATTGCCTATCGCAATTGTTCTCTCTCTATCACAGTATATAGTAGATCCACTGTTACCGTTCTGAACTTTGGACAAAGGTAGACATTTTTTAGTTTAATTAGTTGTGTCGGTTTGGAGTTTTTTATGGCCATGGTTTTTGTGTTGGTTTTTTTTTCGCCAGCAAACCAGATTTTACAACATTTTAGATGCATACGTTTTTAATTTTTCAAAATTGTATTTAATATTTAATGTGACAAAACGTTTTTTGCTGTCGTTCATAAATGCAGCACAGTCAACGGAGAGACCATTATTATTATAAAGAGACTACTAAAAGTTGCGGAACAACTTTGAAATGTGTACGAGTACAAGGAGCGACACAACCAATTTCTGTGTATTATGGACTGTGTGAGTCCTAGGCCGTGCTGGTGACTTTTACTGCATATTATAAAATCCCACGTGTCAGCATGGAGGTTTTCTCCAAGGACCTGTAGAAAATAAGTAAAGGCTAAAACTTTTCCGGCAGCAGACGTCATATGTTGGTAATGCATAATTGTTGTCGTTCGCTGTCATAGTTCATTCTCGGAACTACAAACGAAAACGTGAGCTGTCGACCGTATACATAAATAATATTTGAAGAGGATTTTGTGGGTATTGAAAAAATGAAGAATGTCTGACATGTTCACAATCGCCAGCGAAATCAATGTAATTTATTGTTAATATTGTTGCCTCTCAAACTGAGCCTGTGAAAATGCCTGGGTATTCGAGAAATAATGTCCTAATCATCGAAAATGCATTACAGACCCTTTCATATCCAACCTAATGAAGTCCTTTAACTAAATACATCTATGCCACTTTTCAATTGAATTTAAATGTCCATTTTTTTGCTGGTAATTTTTTTCTTGACAGCACCACAAAAACCTCACATCCGTTTGGCCGAAGAATGGTTTTTACAGTTTATGTTCAGTTTGTTTTCTAAACCCAAAACAATGTTTTCCAAGCCTCAATGCAATGCACACAATATCGGTATGGAAAGGGGTGGTTACTTCCGTTGACACACACACACATACAAACATTTTCGGCATTTAAGTCATGTAACAACTGGCATGGCTGTCAGCTAAAGGCAATATTTGCGAATATTGTTGGACATACAACACAAGTTCTCACAAATCCAAACATACGGCGGCTGTTAAAAATAGCCCTGTGGTAAAGACTTCACATGAAAAATAGTCAACAAACAAATGACGTTCGAAATAAACCCAGCCAAACAACCATCGCTGCCCAATCCTCCTCCTCCCATCCATTCCAGCGCAATTTAAATTCCAACACTCACGCATACTCCCATGGCCGAGTGGACAGAAAATCGGTGGCACTTTAAAGTTCGTACGTACGTGGGAAGGAAGTACAGAGAGCAAATAAACCAAAGGATATTTATGCGTTGGGAATGCGCGAGACGGCTTACAACAACAACATAACAAAAAAAGAAGTGTACAGAAAGTCATGACCAAAACTACATTTGGGCATATCAACGATTTAACAAATACAATGGAAGGGGGGGTCCCGACGTTTGAGGAGATAAATTGGCATAATTTGTTGTTATTGATCCGCGCATGAATGTAAGAATCACTATGATAGTTATTTAAGAATATTTTACAACTATTCAAGGATTTGTGTTGGCAGGCATGACGACAGAGGGTAGAAGCGATAAGTCGTTTGTCTGGTAATTTTGAAGTCAATTCGCAGCTTAGCCCTTAAATTGAGAGCCTAAATCTAAATGATTAATTTTATTTAAAGTACAACATTATTTCGTTTTCAAGGCTGAAATCTAACATCCTCCTCGATATCATTTTTCCTAGCTAAGTGCTATTCGACGCTATCTCGTCCTCTGCATAATCTTTTCAACATGACGTACCAGGGTTGTATAAGTCGACTCACGAAATGTCGATTAATCGACTTTATGCTACAAAAATGGTGAAAAATTAAGTCGACTTTTGATTACGAAAAAGTCGAGCAAATCGAGTTTTTGGTGTCGACTTTTTCCGACTTTTTAGTTTAATTGAAAATATGTTTCGCCGGCCATTGGAGCTGATCTTTTGGCTACCACCTGATATTTCGGGCACACCATTTAAAAAATTACCAGAAACTGCTGCTGGGCATGAGTTCCTACCGCTACCTGTTAGTCCGAAGAAGAGAATTGTTGTAATGAGTAAGCAGACAATATTGAGGCTACACCATCGCTTCTTTAGTAGCAGTGAGGTGCCTACTAAAGAACTCCCAGATCTTCAAAGACAATCGGCGATAAACAACCGTTATAGCTTAAATTAAAGAAGTCCGGACCAGTTGAAATTGCTGTTACGAAATGTAAACCAGGGTTCTTCTCCCAATGCCTACAGGCGATGGAATTGAGTAACATACGTTTTGATAACTTTTATACTGACAATAATGTAACTCTTATTCCAATGGTAAATGTATGTTCCTTCATGGAACGTTACGGGAAATAAGTCAGTAACGATATGAACAATAAATGTGGTTCAAATCGAGGTAGACTTTTTGTTTTACATACCATAAAGTGCAACTAAATTGATATCTTTTTTGTTACCATTTGTTACGTTTTAAACATGAATTTGTATAATTTTCAATAAAATTGTATTATTTTCCATTAAAAATTCGAAAAGTCGACATAAATCGAGTTGTAATTCACAAAAACTCGAAAAGTCTAAAAATCGACTTTTTAAATTTCTGAAAAAGTCAAAAGGCCAACTTTTGGTTGCAATAATATAACCCATGGCACAATTAAAAAGGTAAAGTCATTTGCCCAACAACAAAATATCCGATGCAACCCTGCATTTGTTTTGCCATTTTGATTGTCAAACTCAGGTGACATATGCCGTCAAATTAATTTGTCATTTGTAGTGTGTGAAAAAAAACGGGGTGCATTGCATGCAGATAAACTTATTATACAGAAGTCTGGGATTCAATGTCTCATCAAATTCTCGCCCATGCAAGTACCAATAAGAATGTAAACAAACATTTGAGTTGTCAACAAAGAGTCAACAATCAAAATACTGTCATAACATAGCAAAATGAAAAAATTGTAATCAGCTGTTCGCATGATTCTACCTTTATTATTGTGCCATGAATATAACCCTATGTCGTACCGTGCTGGTATTTTCCCTTCACGTTAGAAATTTGTCAATTTGTCGATTCCCATGAAATGTGAACCTTCAAATCCTGCGGATTGCAATATCGAAGTTTATGGAGAGCATCATTTTACCATTTAAAAACGACATCAAATAATTAACTGCAAAAGCTGGCAACACCACAAATGTCACACAATTTCCACACAATAAATAAAATGACATCAAATACTATACAAATTTCAATATTTTTATTAATTGTGAAACTAATTGTGGCCAATATCAGCAATATTGCCTACACCTCAACCGATGATATGCTGCAATTGGAAATGAATGATCCAAAAACGGAATTCACTTTCCTCATAGTCGGTGGAAGCCGTGAACCAGCTGTAATGAAGAAATACCTTCCCTATATGGTATCCATACGATCAAGGAGCCCGCAAAAATATTTCGGAGACAATCATTTCTGTGCGGGCACGATATTTGGCAAGGATTTGGTGTTGACCACAGCCCATTGTGTTATGGAGTAGAATTTTCCAATTACATTTTAAGCATTTGCAAATGAATAACGTTCGCTTTTTTTTTTAGCAAACGCCGAGTAATGACTAAACCAAGACGACTGCTACTGGTGGCCGGCACTCCAAACCGTGTGGAGCCCGGCGACACTACCATACAATATCCTGTTCGTTCATTAATTGCCAATACGAATTTTGTGCGAAAGAACAGCAACGATATCGCTATAATACGCTTGAAGGGTGAAATACCGGAAAAGAGTGATTATATTAAGGCTATAAAATTACCGGATGGCCCACCGCCCTATGGAGCCCACTGTACGATATTAGGTTGGGGCAGATTGTGCAGGGTATGCTAACATATTACAGATTACCCGGAGATCTTTCAGTAATTGTAAATCCCCAGAATGGTCCATTGTCTGGCATTGCAACACACCTAGATGTCAAATTATTCACCCAAGAGGAGTGCCTACAAAAATTGCCCACGACCTTCAAAGAAGGCATGCTCTGTGCCGGCGAATTAAAACCCTTTAAAGAAGACCCTTGTCGTGGTGACAGTGGTGGACCACTGATCTGCAATGACACACTGACCGGCATTATATCCTGGACCATAGGATGTGGCAGTTTTCATGCGGCCAGTTTATATACAGACGTGTGGTATCATCGTCAGTGGATTGAAGAGCAGTTGAGCAAGGCGAGTGTTCTACTCGTTTCAAATGACACTTTGATATTAATTGTATTACTGTGGACTTTTGAATATATTCTCAATTAAAATTAGAAAAAAAAAAAAATCGTTATACATGTCATTTATCGTTCAATTCCATTTCATTGTTTTGCTATTAGGCCTTTTGCATTTTAGTTGTGGCTCCTACAGCATCATCAGTCATTACAGACCACTAAGAAAAGGTGAAAAGGATTTGCTAGACCCAAATGACAAGGAACATAGTGCAGGACGCGGGCAATTTACCTTCTACATCAGTAGTGGTTATCGACCGGCCAATGCGAATTTACACCGACACGTGGTGTCCATAAGGACACGTCAGCCCACGGCCTATTTTGGCGATAATCATTTTTGTGCCGGTGTCATAATAACCTCAAGGGTTATAATAACGGCCGCTCATTGTGTGGTGGAGTCAGTAAATAACTTCTAACCAAGGTATCACAATATGCTATTAGTGTTTTTTTTTTATATTTACAGTGGACAGCGCATAGTTACCAGACCGCGACGTTTGAGAGTGGTGGCCGGTTCGCCATATCGCCTGAAAAAGGAACAGACCACATTGGAATTCAAGGTGTCCAAAGTGATACCCCATCTGAAATTTCAACGTACGAAGGGTTATGACATAGCGTTGTTGGTATTGTCCGATTCCATACCCAGATCGAATACGAAGATCAAAATCTTGTCATTGGCTAAGAACAAACCGACCGAGGGTACTCATTGCCAGACTTTGGGTTGGGGTCAGCTGTACTGGGTAAGAAAAGGCATTTCATCAAAACAGATACTATAAACAAGTGTAGAAAAAGGAACGATGGGCAGATTTATATGTAGTAATAAATTAGACCTCAAAATTGTAGTACGTATTGTTCATTAAAAAATATTTTACACGTGTTCCCAGAAAAAAATTTAAAAAAAAAATTTGGAAAGCGTCAGAATCATGAATGATGTTTTTCAAAAACTGGTGAATGGATTTTAAAATTTAATACCTTATTTTAAAGGCATTTAAAAATTTATTTTTTTGTTATTTTTAAAATTTGTTTTTTTCTTAAAGGTTAATATAACCTTAATACCTTAACAACCTTAATATTCAGAATGGAAGTCGAATGGATTCTATTTTTTTTTTCTCGATTTTTTTCCATTCCAGGGTAACGTCCTGTCAAAACACTTTTACTGTCAATTGTTGGCATTTTATTTAGTTTTTGTCGGCAATGATCACAAATTCTAAACATTTCCTTCAAGGTTTGCAAATTTAATTTTAGCTTTTGTTGAACGTACATTTTTCGCAACAAAATTCGCATTTCGGTTTAATTATTTTAATTTTCTTAAGAATTTTTTATTCGGATGACTTTTCACGATTTTGACGACTTTCAAAGCCCATAACTTTCCAAAAAATATTTTTAAATTTTTTTCTGGTAAAATATTTCTGGCAAATTTAAAGTAAATCGGAAGAGGTGTTTTAAAAAAGGTCTGACATGGATAAAATATTTCTGGCAAATTTAAAGTAAATCGGAAGAGGTGTTTTAAAAAAGGTGTTCGGTCTGACATGGAATGACTCATATACGAACAAATATTATTTGATTTGGTTCGGTGGCATCCTCTAGTAATCGTGACCTCAAATAGGGACCTTCTATAAAGGCCAAGCATAATTTACCATAAATAGATTCAGTACCGCTTTAGCATTCCCTTTATAGTCAATTATTTCCTAAATAGCATATCATCCATTTAATGATTTTCGCTAAGAGCGGTTCTTCCGCTAGCCCATCAGAAAACTATTTCATCTTTAAAACTCCTACCACAATCTAATCTTATTTGTGTATCCTTTCAGGATGGTCCCTATGCCGATCGCATTACTTACGGTAATCTCAGCATAGTCTCCAACGCTTTGTGCCAAGAGGCGTATGGTGAACATTTTACCCAGGATCTTTTGTGCGTTGCCAATCCCATGGATCCTTTTGTAGACACGTGCCGTGGTGATTCCGGAGCCCCATTGATATGCAATAATAAATTAGTGGGTATAGTTTCTTTTAGCAGCATGTGTAGTGATTTAAAGCCGACTACCTTTACGGATTTAACACAATATGCGAAATGGATTTTAGCCATGGAGGGTGGTATGTCTGTGAGACCATGTGTAATTCTACTTGTTATAGTGCAATTATGTTATTGGATATTAAAATAGATGGCACGTTTTAGAGGAGTTTTTAGTTAATGATAACTTTTAATATGTTTCTAAATGATTATGCATATTATGACTATATTCATGATCTTTGCAACATCAGTTGTAGATGTCTCTCTATGTGTTCGGAATCGTACATTATGACAATGAGACATTTAGGGAAATTAGTATTCAATTAAGTTTTAATCCTCTTGTTCCCATGGTATTGCTTTCGCTAAACAATTATAATTATTCCATTATGTTTAAAACCCATAGTGCTGTTTTTGAAAATTAAATCAATCCCATTTCACAATTTCCCAACTCCAAATGGCTGTGAAAGCTGATGGCTGGAAATTCCCCGAATTAGTCAAAATGAAATATTAACCGAAACGTATTATGAACTTAGGCATTCTAAAGGCGATCTTGGGTACTAGTGGGTTAAGGGCGATTCTAAGGAATGTCATGTTTTGTGGCAAGTCATCAATACCAAAATAAAGGTTTTGTTACATGGCTCTTTAAAAAATTGGCTAGCCCAATTTCCACAATACAGCCAGCGAACACATATTTTATTCGTTGTGACTTTCAAGTTTTGACAAACTAATAAATCCTTCTCTTTGTGAACTATTTATGCAATCGAACCTTTAGCTGCATACCCCCAAACGAAACATTTGCTGAAACAAACAGTGCAGTACACAATTGTCCCATTTCACAGCCACACAAGAGGATATCAACAAAATTGTCCAGTGGTGGATTCGGAGAGGCCTTTAACAAGAGAAAACTTATTCTAAACTTAAAAAAAAATGATTTTCTATCATTTGGATCGGTTGGACCTGCTTAGTAGATCTGTTAAATATTTCTCACTTTTTTGGTAAAAATATTTGTCGTATCTATTCTGTAAAATAACTTCTAAATTGTGCAAATCTCTTATTAAGCAAAAAAAAAAAAAAAAAAAAAAATATGAAACAAATACCAAATTTAAGAATATGAGTTAGACGACCTAGTAGCCGAGCGTTCGATTCCCACAAAAAGGTATGTCGCTGAAAAAATCTAGTCCGTTATACCCTTGGACAGAATTTGAATATGAATTCACTTTGTATTGTAATTAATAATAATTAAAATAAAAAAGAAAGTAAATGAATTCATTCGGAGAAATTTGATTCATCATAGCAGTTGGCACTGGGATGTTACACAGATTCTGAATTTTCCTACTCCTTCTAACTGAAAAAAAAACGTTTCTTTGAGTATTATTCAGGCAAGGGAGAGTGACTTGCCCCCATATTAATAAAAATTTAAAAAACCTTTGTTAAAAAAAATGTGTGGAAATTGTTTTTGTATTTTCATACCTTTTTCTTAACAAAGGTATTTTAATTTTTATTAACTAAAGTGCCGCTAGTCTAAAAAATCAGATCTATGTGAAGGCCTTCCAAACTTGTCCTTTTACTTTTAAATATATGCGTTAGTGTGACCCTTATTTGTATAGAGAACTTGAAAAGTAGAAAAGTATTTGGCGACATAAGAGTGAAATTTCAAAGAAACTTGTGATTAAATGGCACTGTAAGATAGATCTATACAAATTTCATGTTATTTAAATATATATTCAAAATCATTGTTCAAACATTGCAAATGTACCTTAGTGTATCTACTCCAACTCGGATGAAGTATAACAATGTGATTGGCTACCTAGAACGTTTAGTTTCTCACTACTCGCACTCCATCGACTTTCTTATGTATGATGAAATGTATTTCAAAGGACTTTAGTATTTGGTCTTCTTCTTTTTCGATAACCTAATGAGATTGCGAGGCAGAAAAACATTTTTGAAAAATTCAAATATAGTCTGAGTTTTTGATATAGTACTACGGTCACTATTTATTTTATTTATTACTAGTAAGTTGTAATGCGCCTATGGCGCCCGTTGAAATATGGAAAAAAAATTGTGTTGAAAAAAAAAAAAAAAATTGTTCAAAAAAAAATTTTTTCTTGAAAAAAAAAAATATTTGTTGAAAAAAAAATTTTTTCTTGAAAAAAAAAATATTTGTTGAAAAAAAAATTTTGTTGGAATAAAAAATTTTTCTGGAAAAAAAAAATTTTGTGGAAAAAAAAATTTTGTTGAAAAAAAAAAAATTTGGAAAAAAAAATTTTGTAAAAAATTGTAAAAAAAAAAAATTAAAAAAAAAAAATTTTGGCAAAAAAAAAATTTGGGGAAAATACAATTTCTGTACAAAAAAAAATATTATTTTTTTTATTATTATTATTTATAGAAAATTATAGAATGCCTATTTAAATTCCTACGTACTGCGTGACAGAGTCAGTGAATCAGTGTATCAGTGTATCAGTGAATCAGTGAATCAGTGTCGAGGGTAAATATATTTTATTTATTATTAATTACAATACATTAATTACAATTGGGCCCAGGGGTAATCCGGTGAAACGGACCATATGGCTAGATTTCTACAGCATCTGTTGGGAATCGAACCCCCAACACCCACGCTGATAGGCAAGCACGCTACCAACTCACCTACTGGGGTGCTTTTTTGAGTAACTACAAATATTATCTACCTTAAAAAAATCCCCATACAACTAAGGACCACCCTAGTTGACATGTATATAAAATAAAAACCAAACAAATTTACTTCATTGTAAAAACTAGTGTCGTCATCATCAACATGAGCAGCAGCAGCACTGACAACAACAATAACGACACCATTGGCACCGCCGACAAAAGAGCCGTACACAATAATATAAAACGAGACCAATCCGCAATTGTCTAACCAATTGTACCTCTTCGAGCAGTTTTTTTTTTGTATTTCCGAAACAAAAAATATCTCACCAAAAGAAGAGATATACATACGTACGAACATAGACCCTGGTGCACCATGGTGCAATGGAATTCATGCAACTGTACGAAGGCGGTATTTTAGGTGTGGTTAATTGCGTTGGACGATGTGTTCCTTTAATTCGCTTTCAAAAAGGAAAAATGGACAACTATATTACAAACGTATCTGGATTGTATTAAAATTCGAAATTTAAACAGGAAAGGCTGGTACAAATACAACTTTTTGTTAAAAAAAAAATCAAGTTAATCTCCGGCAAAAAAATCCGGCGAATGACGAAATCTGCAGCGAACTGTCTTTGATGAAATGTTGAATTGTCGAGATCGAGGACGAGGACTAGTCGAGTCGCACTCTCTCAGTTCGTCTGTATGCGCTGTATGATGGCGGCGACAGGGAGTGATGTCAACTAGCTTGCCCGTCTCATAAACTTGCTTAAACTTGTGGTAGGTGGCTTAAAAGCCACCCAATGATGCATTACGTTTCACGATGATATGACTGACTGACATTCTTTAATGATTTCCGGTGTAATAAATCACAGTCAGAGAAATCGCTTAAGAAAATATACGGAGCCAAAAAAGATCTGTTTTGCAACTTCAAATTTGACATCAGCCAACTCACAAAAAAACTAACATGCTGAAGACAAAAAAACCTGCCGCAATAATAGCTTCGTAAGATTTCAATCAGTTGTAGATATTTTAACTTTGGAACTTTCTGTTTTTGTACCCGCATGCTAATTTGCCAAATAGTATACCCCAATTATCATATCACCACCCGGCCTGTAAAAACCAATACATAAACATATTCTATACCAGAAAAAAAGCATACATTTGACGGGATTGTTAAACGAACAATGATTTTGGTGTGAAAATTGCGTAGGTTGCACTATTGAGAATAAATACGATAGACGGCAAAATATACACACTGTGAATCGAAACAATCACAATAGAGGGTGGCTGGACAGGGCAGGACACGGGGGTGGCTTATGGTTTTAAGTGAGTGAATGACAGGCACATTACACCTACACGGTCATGCACACACGCATGCATTCGCTTTACTCCACTCCACCCCACCCCACCCACACAGATACTCGTACAGACACATGTCATAGTTGAGTTTTTGTAATGTAAATTTTTCTGTTAAACATTTAAGGAATACGTAACGTAGAGCGTTAATAGAGGACGTGGGAGTGAGAGTACATACGGTGGACGTACTACAATTGTCTGTGTTTTGTAACAGTACAACAATACCACATACACCACTACAGCAACTACATACAAGTACAACTGATACTACATCAATTGCATGTGTACATATGGACATACACACATATACATGTACATTTACACTCAGCTTGAAGTGGTATCCACTAACAATGGAAAGCAAACACAGTCACATTCGCACAGACAACAGCAGAACCGAAACAGATTCACACATACACACACACACACAGTGGCATATCTTCATATACGTATGTGTGTATATATGCCAGGAATTGCATTCGTTTGCAGACCAGGACGGAAAAGGTCGAATGCCCAAAAGGCAGACAATAAAGACAAAATAACTGAAATTTGACTGGACTTTAATTGCTTGGGGTTTTGTTGGCAACCATCCGTCCATTGTGTATGTTTTGCTAGATCTATGTATGTATATGTGTGCTATTGTAGGAGACACCTCTCTTTTGTTAAAGGATTGCTGTGTGTCTGAGCGAGGGAGTTTACGACGAATATCTGTGCGATTTTTGCAAAAAATGTTTAATTTTGTATCAAGCATAAATTCAGGTATTTGCCAAAGATACTATCGTAGGTTCTGTGATGTGATTGAATGTCCTTTGGCCAACTTGACTGGAATATATGTACATATATAGTTTTCAGCGAAAACCTTCTGGCAATCTGAGTACAAAAACGTTTACTTTACCATGGGAAAACGTCAATATTGATGGGGAGACAGAAATCAAAACTATAACTTTATGATATTCCCAGGGGCTGTTCTGTATCACTTCAAACAAAAAAATCTGTCTTTATTGGAGGTTGCAATTGAAGGTAAGCGTTGTTCGAACGATGCATAACAATTGAAGAAGACAAATAAATGTGTAAAGTAGATTGACCCTTGAAAGCTTTTTTAAACACTGTTTATCTAGGTTATAATTAAAATATAAAATGGTGAAGCTATGACAGCGACGGTCTTACGGTTTCCCAAATTTTTTGCCAGTTTTAAGGGAAAGTATTTTCCATTCCATGACCTTTCACAATCAGGCGACGAATTCAATATTCTAAAAATTATTTTTAGGCCGGTGTCTTCGTTGATTTCTATTTGTCCTCCACGGGCGCACTAAGTTCCACTCTTGAGCAATTTTTGCCATATTTTGAGTTTCCAGGCGAAGATTTGCAAATTATTTGGGTGTCGAAAAAAATTGATCGACAACTGTAGGGGCTCATCCTTTTTTATATGGGGTAACGAATTTTTGATTTATTTCTTTTGAAATAATGACTTAACGACTTTGACCTTGCTATTTATTGACCAACTTGTGCTTAAAATACAAAAACCCCAATTTTTCGCAAAAAAAAACGGTTTATGGCACCTCTAAACATTTTCCAAAAAATCTGAAAAAAATCTTAAAAATACTTTCCACCATAAGCTATCAAAATCTGGTTGAGCCAAAAAATATTTTTCATTTGGTGTTTTTAGCTTATAACAGAAAAAAAAAGTATTTCCATCTGGCTTCAATGGACGTACTGAGTTCCTCTACGGCAATTTTTAGCATTTTTACAAGTATACAATTTGGTATTCGGTCACCCAGCGAATTACTTTTTAAGAAATACAATTACATTTAAGAGAAATACAATTATTATTATCTTTGTTTGGCAGTCGTTGACATCAAACATTTAAATCTACGTGACTACAAATTCACAGGCCCATAAAGCGCCCTTAAATAAAACTGACTTATGTTAGGCTCCTAAGGAGAACCTCGAGTAATAACCAATAAAGCATTCACAAAAAAATGTACCTGAGATCTTTTTGTCATTCTCCTAACTAATGTGTATATTTCATTATAATACCTGTTTCCCTTAACATTCCGTGAACGAATAGACAGGAAACTTCTCACGATATAACTGATCTACTCTCACTAACCGGAACCTACTTTTTTAACCTGGCTCCAAACGTCCTTTGTTATTTTTCTAGAGAAGTTTCACATGATATCCAGATTACTCTCTTCCTCACACAGTAGGTGTTATTCAAGACAATAAAAACCATCCAGCCCTCTCTCACACCTAAACATCCTGAAGTGCATCAAAGTGATAGACTATTCTTTTTTTTTGGAAACTATATAAACAAAACTGTGCGTATACGCCATGACGTAACGTAAACGCACTTTCAAAGCCATTAGTCGGTGTTGTTGTTGCCGCTGCAGTTATTGTTGTATTGTATTCTAGTGAAGTGCAGTATTTTATTGTTGTATGTATTATTGCATTGTTTTATGTCGACAATACACCAAAGTGCATATTGATTTCTATAGACTGGCAGTGGTAGTAGTTTGCTACTCCAGCTGTTTGCTTTGTCTGCATCTGCATGTGTGTTTTTTTTCCCAAATCGTATCGCACTGTTGAAAATGGACCGAAACCAACAACAGTTTTTTTTGTTTTCGATGATGGTTTGTATTTGTTTATGGACATTTATTGTTGTTCTTATATTTATTATTCTTCTGGCAAAAATAAAATCAAAAACAATAGAGGCGGGAGGGTGGTACTGTCGATGGAGCTGTTTTTTTTTTTGCTGTTGTTCTTGTTTGTTGTTGATCATCGTTATTACAAGCATACACATACAAATAAAATGAACACATATATGCACATTCACACACACAGGCATATATATTGTATGCTCCTCACTAAGTGCAGTTGGGTATTGGTAGATTGTAGGTAGAAATCGAGTTTATTTGCCTTTTGTGGTCCATGTCATATTACATTTCCAATAAAAGTTTATATTATATTGTGGAGGACGAGGACGTCTCTGTCTCTGTCATTGTTGTTGATGTTGTGTTTTTATTTTGACAATATGACAATATTTAAATATACCCAAAAAACTACATATTCATGTTGCGAGAGTTTATTAAAATGTGAATGCCAAACATGAATCGCTGGAAATAATTACAATTTTAAAACAGACACAAATAATATTGCGACACGAGGTAAGAACAGTGACTGTTATGAAGAAGTTAGGTCGTGAAAATGATAAAAAAGGGGAAGCCTGTTATGTACCCTGTTTATAGATTAGTTTGGAGGCGAAGGAAACAAATGGCGAAGAGGAATCAGATCAATGAATTAGCGATCAACTTAAACATTTGAGAGATATGTGTCGAATGTGATATGAAAATAGATTTTTTTTCCCATTGAATCAGGGTTGCCATCGTATATATATATATGTAGGTATATATAGAACGATAACAAATATAGAGCAAGTGATGTATGCCAACTGATTTTCCCATTTGAAGCTGAATCGCCTGTCTATCAATGAGTTAAGTTTTGTTGAACATTTTTGGAGAAAAAGAGGTGAATTCTTTCAATACACTTTTTGGAGAAAAAGAGGTGAATTCTTTCAATACACTTGAGTTATGTACGATTATCGTCCGAAAGGTGGCTACTAGCGCTAAGTAAATACGGTATGTTTGGAGAGTCAATTCGAGAACTCGCTGAGTTATAAAAAATTTAAGACATTTTTTTTAAATCATAAAAAATCGAAAATGCCAACAAATTTAATTTTTAATAGCTTACCGTAAAGTCAAATATCTTACACTACAGGTCATCAAAATCGATGGAGGATTTTTACTATTATTCACAATATAGTGTACTTTTCATACAAATCAGGTACCTCTCGTACAAATGTACCAAAGTACCGATCTCTTCGTTTGGAAATAATGCGAACATTTTTCCAAAGTCAATGACGTGTAGTCCAAACAATGCGTTTATTGAAATATGTTTCAGCCAAAATGTATCACCCATTGTAGTTAAATTTGTTCAAAAAGATCTTGAGAAAAATTATACTTTCTGACAAGGCGTATTTTTTTAATCAGTCAGGTTACTAATGGTGACTACTTCAGTTGAAGAAGATCAGGGCTAAGTGTATCAAACTAGTACAGCGTTCTCGAACAAGAGGTGTTATTTTGAATCACCCGGTATTATGGTAGCTGTCACTTTTGAAGTTTTTATTCTTTGACATTTATCAAGTAGAAACTACGCGATTACTACAAATGGAACGAAACACGCTTCAACAACGTCTTGAAATTATTAAAATTCACTGCAAAAATTATGAAAATCACAGTTCGCAAAACTAAAAAGTTTCCGGACCGTGTTATCTCTCGAAGAGGTGATCACAATTGTCCAACGAGATCTTGTGATTTGCCACCTTGCGACTTCTTACTTTGGGGCCATGTGAAAGATAAGGTAAGGCGTGGGCCAACAGCTCAGCGTCGATTCAAGACTTCAAAGATAGAATTTGTGAGGCTTTCGAGGACATAAGGCAGCGATTTGGTTATGGAAAATTTCATGAAAAGGATATGGTCGTAGCAGCCATACCTTCCTCTTTATTATGAAAAAAACATCCGATCACTTATCTAAAACAATTCTATTTTTCTTTGAATACCAAAACAACACCTCTTGTTGGAGAACCCTGTAGTATTCAATATTGAAAATAAAAATACAATTATGTATTTTAATGTGCAAAATTGATATTATTTGATCCATTGATGTAATCGATGACTGCAGACACTGCCATTAAGTTTGCTTGACAATTTAGAAAACGCTGTAGCCTGTTGAAGGTTTAATTGTTTCTCTTGGAAACGATTTTGCTCTCATACCGTACGACTACAATCCCACCTTTGTCTACTATTATCTTTTCAATAGACCTAGAACTAGAGGACGGTTACAGATTGAATTTCACGACTTGATGGCAAACGAAATAGAAATTTAATATACGCCCATTCTATGGATTATTCCATTGCTTTTACTTTTCTTTATCGATTTTTCTAACTTTTATCGTTATTCAAACTTTACCAATTTTGTATTTTTATGAAAACCAATATTGTGTTTTATAAGTATTTAACTTCCGGCTATTATGGAAAACTAACTTTTTTTTCCTATGCATTTGTTATTTTTGTCCCAACACCACTTCGTGTCATTCTCCTGATTGGTTGCTTCCAGATTCCATAGAAGTTTGTGATACATTTTCATAAACATGTTTAGAATTTCTGATCGAAAATAATAGAACAATTCCAAAACAGGAATGAAACCGAATATATAAAATTCAATGTATAATGAATTTGCTGAGAGATGTCTCGGTATTTTTGAGTGTTTTTGCCATAAAATATACAAATTTATGCAAAATAGTTCAAATGCTTGAAAAACTGACAATTTGGCCCCTTACCAGCACCAATGGAACAACAACAAAATAAGTAATAAATAGGAAAACAACATACACAAGTCATAAACAAACCTTTCGAAAACTGAAGAAGGGATAGCCCAACAAAGACCGCAACCAGTAAGGAAGAAAGACATCATATGCAGATATTTAAAGAAAATGGTGATGAAGATGGCGATGAGTTAAGCGATGGATGAATATGAATGTGTATGATGGAGCTACAAGACAACACCAAGCGAAAAAAGTCGAATAGTGAAAGTTGAAAGAATTTGTTACATGTTGAAAACAAAGCCTAACCTAAGGCTAAAAGGCAATGAAAGCAGGTCATGACGTAAAGGCCCTGAGTTGCGGTGTCCGAACCCACAAGCTTACCAAACAAAGTTCAGCATTTCATCACCATGGCCTTAGAAGGAGATTTGAACAACGCCAACGCATACACCGAAAATGTAAATGACAAAAATGCTCAGAAATTATAAACACGTTTTCGATTATAATAAAATAACCACCGACAATGAAAAAGAAGAAAAAAAAAAAGAATGCTGGCATAACCGCATAAGATGGATGAGTGATCCCAACAACGAAACGGAACAAATGAAAAACACGTCCGACCATTCACGACAAGATGAAGTTTTTCTCTTTGATAACTCAGTGAAAAGGATGTACAAGTTGTGGGCACGCAGGTTCGGAGGTTGGAGGAGGTCGACGAAAAGAGTAAAATAATTGTAACCGCCATAAAATAAACGCCCTTTTGGCATTGAAATAATGTTGTAAAACAGATACGAAAAAAAAATTAACAATATCTGAGGCTACAACCGCACAGCCAGAAGAAAATGAAACGCAAATTGAAAGCAAATGAAACCAGAGGGGTGTAATCAGTGGTGTACCACAACCATCAACAGTGGGTGATAATTATGCTGTGCTTAAATTTGGTAACTTTTTAAACTAATTTGAACATGACATTCAAGGACGTTAGTGGCCATTTTAATGTATAACGCACTAGAAGATTTCGGTGAAAACTCCTAAAAGTTTGAGTTTTTAAAGGCATTTAAAAGGAAAAGCACGTCTTTCAGTCTGTTTGAATATTATCGAACACTCCACCCTAGTGTGAGTTTCAGTATGGCATGATGTGGTTCTTAATAGGGTGTGACATGAATGCACTTTATGTATTCTGGAATGAAATGCGGGAAAGAAGTGCATATTTGTATTCTTGAAGATTTTAGGATAAGTTTAGGTTAGGTTCCCGAAACATGATAGAGGCCAATAATTTAGCTGAATATTAACAACAAAAGTAAAGGACATTTTAGTATGTAAATAATTATAGGAAAGATATTTCAAATTAAAATACCGGTCCCCGAATTTAGCGAAATTAATAAAATTACAGCACACTTGGATAGGTGACGCAATTTCCTATTTCTCCCACAATTAATACGTATTTTTACATGTTATAATTTATTACATTCCGTTTTTCGGGCACTAAGTGCTTAATAGATACTAATAATGTCTGTATATTTATGAGGTGTTTATTGTTAAAGTAGGCTTTTCTCCAATTATATTGAATTGCTGTTTGAAAATAATAGAATTTTTGTATTTTTTTTTTTTAGGGAATTATCATGAAGGATTTTTTTCCTTTAGTTAGGATTTTCATACGCATTTCATTAGGATTCACTTTGGATAAAGTTGTAAGCAATCAGATATTTTTATTTGGACTTTATCGTATGAAGAAGTCGAACGGATGGACTAAGTTTTCGATATCTTAGTTTTAGGGCTTTTAGGATACATTCGAATGACCAACTTTACCTGCATTTCAATTTAGGATGGACTGTAGAGAATAACAGTAAAATTCCAACGATGAAATTCTCACAAATTTATTTTTTTCTAGTTTTAAGTAGTGAAAATTAGGGTTAATCGACTTTTTGCTACAAAATGGTGAAAAATGAAGTCGACTATTGATTACGAAAAGGTCGAGAAAATCGAATTTTTGGTTTCGACTTTTTTAATTTCATTGAAAATAAGTTTTGTCGGTCAGTGGAGCTAATATTATGGCACCAATAACCGAAGAATGTGGTCAGTGTAATTAAATTTCAGTGAAATTTCATTTCACACTATTTACAAAATTGTCGAAATAGATATAAAATATATCAGAAACTGCAGCTGGACATGAGTTTCTAAAGCTACCTGATCATACTGACGAAGATAACGGTTGTAATGAGTAAGCAACACCATTACTGTAACTGCTTCTAAAAATATGGTTTCGCTTCTTTGGGAGCAATGAGGTGCCTACTAAGTATCTGAAGCACCAAATATGCTTATGCAAATGAAATAGAGTAACAGGGATTTTAAAAACTTGTATACTGAAAGTGATATAACTCTTAGCAAATGTATTTCCATGGTAAATGTCTGCTCCTTCATGGAACGTTCGATTTTCTTCGATCTGTTGAACAGGATATGTGGTTCAAATCGAAGTATACATTTTGTTTTATATACCACAAAGTGGAACTGAATTGATCTCTTGTTTTTTTTGACACGTTGTAAACTTGTATTTGAATTATTTTGAAGAAAACTGTATTATTTTCAATTAAAAAGTCGACTTGTAATTCAAAAAATGTCCAAAAATCGACTTATTAAATTTTTGAAAAAGTCACCAGGTCGATTAGTCGACTTTTGGTTGCAACATTATAACCCTAGTCCACATTTTCATGCATAGCACTAAAAAGCACAAATATCTTGACTTAATTCTCTTTCTAACAAGTTATAATATTTTATATTTAGTTCATCTTGTCCTCATCATTGGAGAAGCCATAATATTCGAAGATATTTGTTGAAAATTTCATTTTTAACAAGATACATTTGATTAGTCTGAGTACGTTTAATTTATTTCGAGAAATGTGAAAAAATGCTATACGCAGATTGATGTAGAAAAATAATTTTAAATAGTTCGAAACAAGTCAAAATTCGCATAAATGAGGAGAATGTTTATGACATCAACAAAAAAAAAAATATTGATGTGATGTAACATTTTGCCTTCAGCTTCCCAATCAGGGAAACTACATTATCATCATACTCTCATGAGGGCCAACAACAGGGACTACAACAAGCCGCACAATACTAAAACTTGATTATATTTCATTACATTTTAGCCGTGGAAGTCGTAGACAAAAATTCTGAAAAATTACCCAAATAATTTGCAAGAACTTTGCTAACTATACCTTATTTTAATGGCGAGATATGTGGCATTAGAATAAACAACTAAAAATGACCAACATTTATCTTTTTTTTAAAAAAAAAAAATTACAAAAAAATCATTTTTGATATATGATAAACTAATAAAAAATAATCAATTGTGTCTCAACAAAAGAATTTACATTTTTGACTTAAATTTATTTATAACTCTTGAACTATTATTGAGATACAAAGGCACTAAAGGCCAACTAAAAAATTTTAAAATTTATTTCAATAAAATCGAGCAAGAAGATTTCTAGTTATGGCATAAAAAAAATTGAATCAGGGGCCACAGTTTGTAAGAATTGTATAGAAGTCAATCATTGAAATTCGTGTTATTTAAAAATTATAAAAAAAAAAAAAATTTAAAGATAAATTACCAAATTTTTTATGAGATTTTATTTATCTTTCCTTTTTTTGTTTTGTGGAATTCTCATTAAACCCGGAAAAACCGATTCTGTACAATTGGAGGAACGGAACGGAAAAAAAGTGCCTAAATGTCAAATTCCCCCATCCAAAAAAAAAACCTCATACAAAATCAGTGCATTTTTTATTATGGTTTTTTTTCATAATTTTGTGTCATTCTTCGTACCCCAATTTTTTTTTTTTTAAATTTTTTTCATTTTGTCGGATTTTTCAGAATTTTTGGGAAAATATTCATGTTAGTTTTTATGGGGACTTTTCCATTTATTTTTGGGAACAAATTCCAGATTTTGTTTTTTTAAATTTTTTCATATATTATTTGTGGGATTTTATAATTTATGGACAAATACTGATGTTGGGGAATTTTTCATTTATTTTGGAAATTCTGCTTTTTTGTCGAATTTTTCCATTTTATTTTTGGGAAATTTTGCATTTGGGTAATTTTTCATAGAGCCTTGATAAATAAAATCATGAGAGATATGTCTTTTCGATTCGAAAAAGGTCTCTCAGTAGGTTTTATTGCGCCCTCCTTTACAAGATTACACATTTATTCGACATATTATTCGAATGAACCCACTGTATCATGGCCATCATTACCACAACAAGTCGGCAGTGCCAATCACGTGAATGTTTTACTTTTCATTTCCGTGTTGAGGTTAACATCTAGACAGTTTTTCTATTAACATTTCGATTCATTTCCAAAGATTTTCATCGTCTTCCTTTTCAATGTCGTGCATTGATGATGGGTTTCCCAAATACCTCTGACACTTAACCTCATCGTCCCCCCCACCACTCACCACACCTTCAACATCACATCGAAAAAGGAAATACGCTTAACATAAACACTATTAAAGAATTTGGTGCAAATAATCACCGCTTGCCACAAATTTCTTGACATTTGACAGTGGCAAGCACCTTTGCCCACAGCAACAACAAATTAAAAGAACGAACGAACGAACTCAGTAGCCGAGGAAATCGAAAAGGTGGTGATCACCCTCCTCATCCAATAAAAAGGTAAAACTGCTGTTTCTTGTTCTCTGTCTCTTCCTTTCGTTCTGTTAATTCGTTTGATAAATTGTTACAAATAAATTGTGTCGTCGTGTATGTGGGTTTGTTTGGAGTATTCCGCCTGTATGTAAATGGATTTTTGACCTTTTTCGCCCGTCGAATGTATTTTCCAAAGTAAACCGAAGTGTAAACCCCTCCGAAAAAAACACGGAAAACATGAAATCGAAGGATACTCCAGTAAAGGTCTAAACATTAATACCGTCACGTTTTGAGACACTTTCAGACCGAATGCGCAAAAAAAAATAACGAAATAGAAAACGTCGGAAGGAAAACAAAGAACAAATGCAAACCACTCCAAATGTCGTTTGAGAATTGGATAACGTTGAACAATGTGTAATCATTTGTTAAGGGGAAATGTATACAAAAGCTTATGCTACCGACAGTATTCTGCTTGGTCGGTTGCTGGTTACACTGGTTGGCAATGTTGGCGAGGATACGACAAACGAACACAAAAAAAAAACTGAAGGAAAAACCTGTCCGTTACAGAAGTGTTTAAGATTTTTTTCTTTTCACTTCCAACAGATTAAGATTTTTTTGAGCAATTTTCGTATAGAAAAGGATGGGAATATATACGAGGGTGGTGGCCCAAAGGCGAGTTTATTCTGACATTCGAAAGATTCAAAATTTAAATGTTACGATAGATTTCGGAAAAATTGCTTTCCTTTTCAGATAACGGCCTTCTTTAGATCTACATACCAACCTGGCGAATGTTGTAAGTTACAAGGCTTCCCAGACGATGCTCCACTACGGTAAAATCAGGACAAGAACTTTTACTGTGTCATGACGTACAAGATCTTGTACATTGTTGACATGCCGGAACATACGACAAAGACTACGCGTTTTATAGAGCGTAATCAGGAAGACGAAGTTGGCTCGGAGACTAAAGTCTCGTACAACGAATAGTCAGGCGGCTAGACTAGTCTATGCAGTCCCATGGGGAGTATAGTGGAGGCACATACCCATATCCCAACGAGGAGAGGTTCGACTAAGAATGGAGTTACATCGAGTACTGAGATCTATAGAACAGCAAAGGTGTTTGTAGGGGACATCCAAGTGACAGAGACGAATCCAAAGGACGGTTTATGTGCTTAAAGTCTTGGTAAAATACTTTTCTTTAGCGATCATTGCTCAGAAGTCCTCATTTCCATATACTTAATTTAAGAAACGAAAGATTGCATACACGTTTGCGTATTCATGGCCGCTTCATTCCAAAACGATCCGACAATTACGGTTCCCGCCCATGTCTCCTGACCAAGGCCGGATATGAAGTCAATAACATTTGGGAATGTAAACATTGGCTAATGGTGTATAGAATATTTAACGATAATTTTACGGATGAATTGCCATTTACTTTCTAAATTTCCCAGAAAACATATGTAAATCGATATTTTCGATTTGACAATTTGCAAGTCCACCACATTTGTGAACCCAAGCCCACTCTTGTTTACCTTTTCTCTCATACCACCCTTACTTCTGTATACCGGCGACATTGAATAAAGTCAGTGATACGAGAATATCTTTAAATATGTGTCCTATTAATTTTTCTACAGTTTTTTCTCTTTTTTGGCAAAATGCCTTTTGACTTGTTTCATCCCCTGCATTTTTATTTTTTTTTTTAGCTCGTTCCAAAACACCACTTCCCTCATCCATATTTTACGGGGCAACACACATTTTTAATATTGGTTACATATAATTTTGTGTGTAGGTCGTCAGTATGTGTCAGTGTGTGCGCCTGTAAGTGTATGTGGGTATGTGGGAGGGGAGACTGGGTTGGCTGTTTGCAAATAACTTTCAAATCATGTTGGCAGCGTTGTTTGTGAACAGGTAAAACACATTTTTGTGGCCACACACCCATTATTAGGGTCTAATGTTAACAAATTTAAGGTTGTTGGTTGGTTGTTGTGGAGCTTGTTTTTTTTTCGTACTCCCCCACTCGAGTTGAGAATATTTGCATTAGTGTTGGTGGGTTGGCATGAGAAAATAAAAACTGAATTGCAAATGACCTTTTGGCTAATCATATGGAAATTGCATGAAATTTAATGATTGTTTGGGAAAATGCAATTTAATAGTTCTTTAACAAGAAATCACTTACCGTGTTTAGTTGAGGGGTTTTGGTGAATGTGGAAACTGAAAGTAAGAAATTAAAGGCATATTAAAAACATATAGGTAAAGTTCGAAAAGGTGCATTATTGCGAAATAAAAAAGAAAGTTTATCTAATTGAAATGGGGACATAATTTCGATAGTTTGTTATTTGTCCAATAGCATTGTAGAATAGCAGAATCTTAAATTTTAGTTGGTCTATATTTAAACTAGTAAGTTGTAATGCGCCTATGGCGCCCGTTGAAATATGGAAAACAAATTTTGTTGAAAAAAAAATTTTTTCTTGAAAAAAAAAAATTTTTGTTCAAAAAAAAATTTTTGTTGAAACAAAAAATTTTGTTGAAAAAACATTTTTTCTTGAAAAAAAAAAAATTTTGTTGAGAAAAAAAATTTCTGTAGAAAAAAAAAAATTTAGTTGAAAAAAATAATTTTGTGAAAAAAAAAAATTTTGTTGAAAAAAATAATTTTGTGAAAAAAAAAATTTTGTTGAAAAAAATATTTCGTAAAAAAAAAAATATTTTGTAAAAAAAAAATTTTTGTTGAAAAAAAAATTTTTTGTAAAAAAAAAAAAATTGTAAAAAAAAATTTTGTAAAAAAAAAATTTGGGGAAAACACAATTTCTGTACAAAAAAAAAATATTATTTTTTTTATTATTATTATTTATAGAAAATTATAGAATGCCTATTTAAATTCCTACGTACTGCGTGACAGAGTCAGTGAATCAGTGTCGAGGGTAAATATATATTAAGATAAGATATAAGCGAATATGGTCGGAGTTGGACGATTTTAGTGCTTTGTTCCAATTATCATGATCGGACAACATCCTGACGTATGGACAGGTGGGACATCAAAAGGAAAACATGGCGCACATTTTCTAGAGTTCGTCTCCTCTAGGACTTCTCATAGTGATCTTTTTCAAAATAAATGCATATATGATATTTCATAATAAATATCCTTTGTTCTTGTTAAATCATATTTGTATATATTGGGCTACCAGTCAGAGTGTGTCAGTCGGCAAGGAAAAGTACAAATGTTACGTTGTCTCAACGAAGTCTGTAATCCAGTATAGCGGGTGGTCTGGAACCCCTAGACCCAAAATTTTTTCCATTATTTTTGATAATAAAAAAATACCCCACCCCATCACAATTTAACATCGGAAATAGACCGAGTGTTTATTACTTTAAACTACAAATAATAATCTGCTAAGTCGATTTATGATGTCTGTACATCTGCTTGGAAATGGAATGTGCAGGTGGCAAAATTGAGTCGAACTTGATGAACTGTGATGCTCGGAAATAGTTCAGATCATATTCCAAATTTATGACAAGACATTATCAAAGACCAGTAACTGACTATGATTAATTTTGATCATGATAACCGGAGCCTATGATTTCAACGAATATAATCGAATTTAGCATAAACTGCTATCGTAGACTAACAGTCTGCCTCTTTCAAATTTGATTCTACCGGTAAATGGCATAGACAAACGCAATCTACTTGACCCCCTTCAATATATGTGTTCTGATTTCATGTCGGATTGGTTGTATTTTGTTTTCTCCCATTTTCCCCATTTCCATTAGGGTCCATTTCAAGTAAGTTCATTTCACCATAAATATGAAGTAATCTTTTAACACAAAAATTGGCTCCATAGAATGTATATGTGGCTGAATGGCTGGTTGGCTGGCGATGTGATGGCATCCGAATATCATCATACATCATTCTGATGATGCACCACATACCCGCATGCATGACAAGATACGTGTTTTCTTTTAACATTTCACTGGAAATGCATTAATAATATTTCACCGTTTTCTGTTCGCTGTTTTTTCTTTTCTTCATCTGTTTCTTATGTCGGCCTTTATCTTTATGTTCATGATGGAAACCCGAAGGAAGGGATCTGGCTTATAAACGAAAAAAAAAAAACATTTTGTTATGCTTTTTTATTTGGCCAACTTTTAATGCAATAACAAACTTAACATTCGCTGTTGACGCTGGTGCTGATGTGGTGCTGGTGGTGGTGATGCTGATGTTTCCCAGCGAGTTCATTTGCTGTACAAGTCCATAAAAACTCCAATCATAAATATGTGTGTGTGGCGTATATGGCTTTTAATATTTTGCTTTTATTTTCCATCTTTCATCAGAAACAAGGCAAGACACGACAAGGCAAAAAGAGAATGGTAAAAATGAAATATCATAAATAAAATGCACAATCGTAAATGTCTTATAAATGCAATGATTTATAACCCCGTACAAGAATGAGAAAGACAAACCGATATAACTCTGCAGATAAAACGATTTTAATGAATATTTAAAAAGTAATATTCGAGTTTCTGATATTCGTTTAATGCAACCAGCACTCATTTGGATTCATTATCGTCTCCAGATAATTAAGAAAAGAAAAGTAATTATTAATATGAGTGTATATCTGTATGCCGTTATAAGGGCAACAGGACAATGGCATGTCCTCGGAGCGGCCGCGGCGGTCAATAATCGGTTTCGTTTTCTTTATTTGTTGGCAAATGAGTTTCATTTTGGTATTATGGTTGTTTTCCTTGTGTATGAAGAGATAATGTGATCAATAAGAGACGTTTATAAAAACATGATCTAAATTTGATTAATACTCAATTTAAGATCAACTTGGTGAGCTAAAGAAGACAACTGATAGAGATGTATGTTCCACATTTGCAGAAAACTGTCCGGAGAATTCCTCGCTCTTATCGGGGTATCGGCCTCAGTGTTTGTAAAAATACTGGAGAGTGTGACTAGTAGTCACATTTCAAACAGGCTATTTCACTAACTTTAAATAAAAGTTGATATGAAGTGCAGACATTGCGAGTTTGTTCGATGTTAATGGAATTTCACTGTGCAGTTGGGGAATATTCGAAAGGCCTAGCTGAGGTGTTTCTTTTTAACTTACATCTGGTAGATTGTCTCACTGGAACAAACCGAGCCTGGGCTGGTAGGTTACTGTGTTATTAGAAAACCCTGAGCACAGAGACCAATTACAACAGTTGTACGACAAGCTTGATACTTGCTGCAAGCGCTGAACGTAGAAGTAACTTTCTCTTTCACAATATCCGACTTTCGATAAAAAAAAAGTCATGGAATATTATAAAAAAAAATAGGAATTGCGGTTCCATTTCGAGAAATGTTGAACGCCAGTTTTCACATGTGAAATACTGCCTGTCAGACACAAACAGAAGAGCACAAACAGGAGAAAACGACAACATCAGCAGCCAGACAGACAATTAAATTCAAAAACTGATTTGGTGGGACCAGCATTGTGTCGTATATTATGAGTTGGTTAAACCAAATCATGAAAACAGTTCATGAGATTTAGCCGAGCACTTGCTGATAATCGAAATCTGCCATTTAATAATGAATGGATGATATTCCCTGGATAGCCGCCTATTCTAACTAAATTTTCTAACTACATTGACCTGACGAACACATATCTACAGAATAGAATAGATGTTTTAGATTTAACTTTGAATTGATTGGAGAATTAAAAAAAAAACTTTAAAAATCAACATTATCATACTCTTTAATATAATGAAGGCGACACCTACTCAGGACTCGGGCCGTATATTACCATCAATAAATGACTCTTATAATGCCGTCGCAATAAATTTAACCTTCCATAAATGTTATTTGATGTTCTTTAATATCCTCGAACATTTCACAATAACATCTTTTCAATCTGGGACAAAATCTCAACATCAACAATGCATTTCAACACATATCTGTGAGATCTGGAATGAAATTTAAATACCCTTCACCCGGCCAACCGCAACATACCACATCACTGTGTCAAGTTGGGCGTAGTCGGGCATACAGCAGAAGCAAACAAAAAAAAATCTCCATTTTGATGTGGGTTAATGGTGATACTACATTAGTGTCAACCGCCAAAAACGAAAACGGCCATGGCAACGACAACGGCATCGGCAGAAATGCCACACTGATGTAAATGCCGTAATGGTTAAACAAACATTGTTAAGGCCATTGGAATTAAATGGGATTCCTTTGGCACAATTTCGCTTTTACAGCAAGAGACCCTGGCCGCAACGAGGACCAGAAGTGATGATAGATTTCGGTTACGACACAATAAATACATGTCGGTGTGATCGAAATCAATTTGAAATGTTTTTTTTTTTTGCCATGTTCTCTTTTTTTGCATTCTATTTGTTGTGGCATTTGTGAGTAAGCTTTTAATGGCCAAACAATTTAGATAATAATTTATTTGATTTCACATGGGGAGGGGGCTGGTGCTGGTCTGTCTAAAGGGGCGGCTGGGGGCCGGTGACATTTGGTTTTCGATTTTCGTTTTCTATTGTTTAATGACGAATTTATTTCAAACCATAACTGATGTGTTGTGATGTTTGCTTTAGAATTTCAATTGTTGTGAACTTGTTTCTCCAACGGCATTTTGTGAGACGAGAATAAAATAAATATTAGTTTATGAAATTGAAAAATTTAAGATTCTTTTTGGGGGTCTGTCGCAATATAAATATTTTTGTATTTAAATGTATACCATTGCCAACAATAATATAGTTGACAATCATATACGATGTTCACATGTGTGTGCATGTCGAATGTGTGTTAAATAAATATTGATTTTCTGATGAGTTGTCTATGAAATTGTTATATAATTGAAATCAAATCTATTTAAAGATAGAAAATATATAAATTTAAAATAAAAAAGTTTAGCATGGATATGAATTATGATATAGTACTTTAATCAAGTTCTGGAAATATTGGAAGATGATGAAATTGTTTCATCCTACATATTTCATCCAACAAAATTTTAATCATTTAATATTTACGACCACGAAACAGACTTAAGCAGGACCACCTTTTACCGGTATGTAAACATTGGCAAAACGATTTTATGAAATGTCACTACATAAACAATTTGACGAAAAAAAGGAGACGATAGTGAAAAACAGTCGTTCAATTCTGTTAACTCTACACAAAGAAAACAAATCCACTTCAATCACGAAAATTGTATATTTGATAATTCTTTAAATTTCCTGCTATTACGAAAATTCAAATATCAATCACGATTGTTGTTCGAAATTTTTTTTTGGATAAAAAGAGAAAACTTATTTTCCGAATAATACAATACAATTTTAGGCAAAACTTCAGTTTATGAAGGACAAGCCTGGATTAGACAAAAGAAAAAAAAATGAATTTTTTTGTTGTTGTTTAGCCTAGAGCAATCCTCATTGACTGCATCTCAAGTCCTTTCACAGACCTCAAGTGGTAACTCTAGGACAACAAAAAAAAAAAAAAAATAAAAAAAAAACCGACTCTTAAATGGACTTCCTCCAAGACTCTAACTTATTATCTCTAACACAGTGCATTGCATTCATAAGGGTCATCCACTGAGTGTTAGTCAAAAAAATACGAAAACTCCACAGATAAGGTGCCTCTACATAGGAACAAATCAAAATGTCCATTATTAATCGTTGCAAATCCAGTTCTGTTATTTTATTGGCTACTGTTGTGGGTCAAACAACTCATCACTTTTAGGAATGGTTCGTTTGTGTATTCCCCTTTCTTTAAATTGCTCTTTGTGACAAGTTACGAGTGTGACCAGATCTAAAAAAGTGTTGCAGCTAAATCAGGATTAAAATAATGCTAAAATGTTCACACTGCAAGTTACCCCTATTAAATATGTATATTGTTTCCTCCTCTTCGAAATAATAGTTTAAGAACACTATATACAAAATTACCAAATGTTCTCAATTACAAAACCAGCTAGAGAAAAAACAACACACACATATTTTGAGTATTTATAAGTACAAGGATACTGTTTTAGTTTTTTTTATTATTATTGCTGGACAACTTTCTTTTCCTTTCAAACAACAATGACAAACAATATAAGAAACAGTAATGATAATATTTCCAAGCATAAGCCGATTTATAAAAAAAAAACAAAAAAAAAAAAGAATCGCTTTGTTGTCTTTTCAGTTCGTTCTCCCGTCCATTTGAATGAAAGTGGAATCTTTGTTATATGGAATTCTACTTGTGTTGACCAAAGACTACAATATTTTGTGCAGTTGGAAGAAATAACAACAACAGCATATTTTCTAACAATTGTGAAAACTAACTAAACAAACCCCACCAACCACCCCCAGTGACATTTAAATGACACAAACGATGATACCAGTAGGCAAATTATTAATGTTCATAATGGTCGACTGCATATTAGTCTACGTGTAACGATGCTGGTAGGTAAATAAATAGTGAACCAATCATCTTAATATATGGGTGAATAATCTTAAATGACTCCTTTCTGTGTTCTTTGTTAATATCGAAAAAAAGAAAACAGTACATGTAGTCTCAGTCCCGTGGCGTGTCCAAAACCGACGCAGCAAAATAAACCGTACTTATTATGTATGTAAATATTAAAAATCTGTAATTGCATTCAAATGAATTTATGCACTATCACTTCAAGTCACATATACTCTTTTTTTGATTTAATTAAATTAATTTTAAGAAATTATAAAAATCATTGACTTTTGTCCGGAACATTTTGTCTCAGTCCCGTGCCTGGTGTGGTTTTCTGCTTAAAAAAGGTAACGTTCAATTTGTAGTGTTTCTCTCGCGCTGAAGTATTGTTCTCTTCGAAGGTTCTCGAAGAAACTCTACTTCTATTTTAGTTTGCGAATTATTTTCGTCGGAGTGGTCGGAGACTGTCCCCTTTTTCGCAAAGAAAAGGAGTCATTTCAGATTATTCACCCATATATTTACCCTCGACACTGATTCACTGACTCTGTCACGCAGTACGTAGGAATTTAAATAGGCATTCTATAATTTTCTATAAATAATAATAATTAAAAAAATAATATTTTTTTTTTGTACAGAAATTGTGTTTTCCCCAAATTTTTTTTTTAAAAAATTTTTTTTTTTTACAAAAATTTTTTTTTCCAAAATTTTTTTTTCCAAATTTTTTTTTTCAACAAAATTTTTTTTTTCAACAAAATTTTTTTTTCCACAAAATTTTTTTTTTCAACAAAATTTTTTTTTTTCCACAAAATTTTTTTTTTTTAACAAAATTTTTTTTCCATATTTCAACGGGCGCCATAGGCGCATTACAACTTACTAGTTACCTATAATAATAGATTTCGTGAATATCTGCCTTATAACTTATGTGTTTAAAGAAAATAATCCCGTTGGCAAATGTCTCATATTGGCCGAATTTTTCATATATTTTTTTGAGAATTCTGTATTTGGGGAATTTATTCCTTCTATTTTTGGGGCCATGAACGCACCTTTTGACAATTCGAAAATATGGTTAGCCCCAGAAGCAGCACCAAGTATATTCATGCCCAGAACATCAAGAGTATCTAATTCGTCGATATCAATGCTACCCGTACATAGTGTCAGTCAGTTCAAAATATCTGATATATTTACAAAAAAACTTGCAATATTCGCGACTAGGATGCGGAATGATTTCTTAGAATTATGTATTCTAAGAATTCCTGGCTTACGCGATTGATTTTTCATGATTTAAATTCCTGGTGTCTGAATCAGAACCAAATGATTTACTGTTTAATAGGGTACAAAAAATAGTAACCGGTACACCCGAATGCACACAAAATAGGCCCATAAGACCCCAGCCGTATTCAGTGTCAACTGGAGCACAGTCGTTAACTATAACTTGCAATTGTACGGTTTTATCCATTTCACTGCACTGATTTTATTTGATTCGTTTGTCTTGTGGAAAATTATGATTATTGTTATTATTTATATCAGTAAACTAGTACTTGGCTTAAGGCTTATAAGTCAACATAAAACTCTGGCCCATCGCCATCATCGTGATCCATTAGGATGACCCCAATGCCACCCTCGATCGCTGAGTGGTCTTACATCCGCCGCGGCGGTTGTATTTTAGGCCACTTTTTGGTGTGTGTGTGTTTTTTTGTGTTTGTTTAAATAAAACGCATTTGTTGTTGTTTCTTTTTTTGGAGGATATGAATTGTATGACATGACATTGTTACCGTGTTTTTGTTTTGGCTATTTTCGACTTTTTGCTTTTATTATTTCTACAATTGTTTTCATTTCTGAGATGGAGGTGGCGGCGGTGGTGGTGCTGACTATTTACAAAAAAGCTTCCTTCGCATTATCTTCAGCAGTTTCAATTTATTGTTTGTGGTTATTTTTCGGCTTTGTCATCATCAGCAGGCAGCGTTTGTTTTGATTGTTATGGCATTCATTGTTGTTTTTGTTGTTGTGGTTTCTGTAGTACTACTACAATGGCTTTTTAGCTTTCAGATATTTCGTCGGTTCGCGTGGTTTTGTTTGTTCGTTTGTTATTTTTGCTTATGTGGGGCAAAAACCGAAAATGCACTTGAAGCGCAAAAGTCAACAGTTTTAAGTCGTTCTTTTTTTCTCTCGTTCTTACTCTTGTTGTTCCAAACTGCTCATTTGTAGTTAGAAAATAAGAGCAGATTTAGTTTTGTTATGTTGTAAGTGTTGCTGGCTTTTGTTGTTTCCATGTCAAATGTAGGCAATTTACGTAGGACACCAGAATGATACTTTATGGGTCCTATAACAATTCTATCATAAATCTTAATTATGTACTTCTAGCAGCTAATGCTTGGTTGGTTGGCATCATATTCACAAGGACACGTTTTAAAGATATTTTAGTTGCAAAAAACAAAATGTATGTGACGATTTTTAAATTACACAATTACATGTGATGAAATTATACATATTTTGTCGGACACATTGAAATACACTGAATCCGACCGAATTGCCCAAACTTACTTTAAAGAGACAACCTAATCGAGAATCATTACTCTTAATTTTCGATAAACAAATTTCGAATGTTCAATCATTTCAATCTTTGCTTTTTGTGTCTGTGTTAATTACAATCAATTTATTTACAAATCGAAACTTTTGTGTTGATGTGGGTAAATTTTCATTTTCTTATTTTTTTTTTTATATTCATTTCATCAATAACAATACACACTTCATTTATTTCTAACATTGAGTCAATATTAATTTGAAAAGGAATTTAATTACTAATGAAAGTGTATTTAAGTTCTCAACAAACATTCAGACAAACTTTGGCCAAACAAAATGGAAACCAAACAAAAAAAAAAAGAAGAAAAAACCTTAAACGAACGAATGAAATTCGTAATCAAATGTAACACCCGCAAAGACACCCAGCACACACCCACCCCAAAGCGCTGAAAGAAATCACCAGTTATCGTAAGCAAAGAAAGGGATACGGCTAGATAACGAGATGGAGACGAAAACTCTAAGGAGCAAAGAAACGCACAATTAAAGCGTTAAGTACTTTTTGTGGTATTGAACATTTAAATTGGTATTTGCCAAAACTGTTGAGTGCACATTTTCAATTTGGTATCATTATTCTTATCTTCATTTCACTCATGCAACAGCGCCAGCACCAACAACAACAGCAGCCCAAGCAGAGTTAACCGCTGCTGCTGGAGCAACTACAGGCAACAACAAAAATGAGGAGCTAAAAATTTGTTTGCTTTTTTGAACACACACCAGACCACATTGACGAGATGCGAGTACGCCCAGATACTTACTTGCCACAGATACTCTGGACTGATATTAAGGGAATACCAGCAGCCATCGCACCGAGATCGAAGTTGGCTTCTCTGCTCCATATTGAGGGCATTTTCGTCCTTGTAATTGCGTATGTATGCAAGTACGTGCGGTTGTGTGTATGTACGTGGTTGGGCCAAAATGAAGTACGGAAAATGTTGTAGCAAATATTGAGTGTGTAATGGGATTTGGTTTAATTGCGGCTGTGGATTTCAAATGTATTGAATAACCCAAACGCTCCCAGTACACACCGTTACAGACACCCACCCAACCCACCCATACATACGCACACAAGCCTCGAAAGATACACCCAATAGATTATGGCTCCATCGACCACAAAAATTAAGA
This sequence comes from Hydrotaea cyrtoneurina, assembly GCA_958296145.1. NCBI lineage: Eukaryota > Metazoa > Arthropoda > Insecta > Diptera > Muscidae > Hydrotaea > Hydrotaea cyrtoneurina. The sequence goes on along the minus strand of OY282514.1, from coordinate 12,802,275 downwards.
AACCAATACCAATTCCAATACCAACAAAAAGAAACGTCCACAGAGTACACATGTACTATTTTGCTGGCCGTTACCAAAACCAAAAAAAAAAAAACGAGAACTGGGGAGTTGGGAAAAAGCATTAAATCAACACAAGTGTAAACCCAAATTGATTTCCAGTCATGTGAATGGGTATCGATGATAGAGTGGCAGTAATGCCAGCCAACCAGCCAGCATCAGTGATGGCCGTGGTTGCTGTGGGTGTATGGCACAGATGACTAAAACAAAGATATCCTTCGACAAAAAAAGTTTCAATTTTAATTTAAAAACTTTTTTTTCTGTGCTGTTTCAAATAAAGTCAGTCAAACGCATAGAGCACAAACGAAAATACAAACACGAAACAATCCTTTACTTTTTACATGCATGTGTACTTTAAACGAGCGGTTGGACATGCGGGTTTTTATGATTTCAATTTAGACGAGATAGGTGAAGTGTTGTATAGCTACCATTAGATGTCGGTCCATAATTCGAGTGGGAGTACTTTCAGAACAATTGAACAAAAGAAAACTTTAAATCTTATATCCGAAGAAAACGATGACTTTACATCCAGATTGATTAGGTATGAGAAAGGAGGAGGCAATGAAAGGAGTTTGGTGTAAAAACCCAGTTTATGATGAAAACGACAAATACCTTGGGGAAATCTTTTAAATCTCAGCCCTATCGATTTTAATAATTCCTGCACTGAAAAAAGGTTGCCTTAATTTTATGAATTCTTACTTCAATTTAAATTAATTTGTACATAATTGTTCAAACTTTTCTTTAATTTGACTTAGAATATTGTACATCAGTTTGATGAATAGTGTACATCAAGTTGGTGAATATTGTACTTCAATTTGATGAACATTGTACATAAATTTAATGAAAATTTCACATCAAATATAATTCTACAAGAAAATAAAAAAAAAACTAGAAAAATATAACATTTTTTTAAAATAAAATTGTTTTATTTTGTCTTTAAATAGTTTCATGCTATGTATTTGCCTTGATTACAAACCAAGGTATACGAATCCATTTCCGAAGTTACCTCGCTTCTTCATTGGTACCCTTTGCAATGCTCCCCACTGCCATTATGGGAATAATATAAGCAGTAGTTCTTATCGTTTAAACGAGAATTACTCCTTAGTAGCTCATATCCCCGAAAAATGCAAGCAGTAAAGCCAAAACAAACACATGCAAAGACTTCTTCGTTGTGTGCCATGTCATCGACAAATATTTTATTGTTGTTGTTAAAAAGAAACAACAATTTTAAAATGATCCACTCTTTAATGGAATTTTTTCTTTTGCAAGATTGATGTAAAGTAATACTTGATTATCGCAGAAAAATGCCACAAAATATTAAGTACTTAAAAATGAAGAATTTATTCATACAAACTTTTGGGTACCTACACAGGGTAAAAATGGTGGTAACATTTTGTATTTTAATAATCATAAGTACTAACAAATTCGATATATTTGAAGACCAACTTTTTTTCTATTAATATGTGTTGCCATTTCTTCGAACGTCAATTAGACATGAAAATAATTGGATAACTTCTAAATAAATAAGTCTTTTTTTTGGTACAGTTAACTGAAAATTGTTACAATTGCGGTACAGTTTCTAAACAAGGAAATCAGTTGAATGTCAAATTAATTTGTGGTTTAGGTTTATATTTAATGTATTTAAATATTTATGTAGTTTTTTCAATTAAGGTCAAACCCAGGCCAAAAAATTTATCAACACAATGGGCATTTTCATCGCCGGGATAATCTGTTTCTGAACAGCTAGAGTTAATTGTAAACAAGTGATTCTTGACACCGAAAAAGAGGTAGACAGTGGTATATTTTTCAGAATCATAAATTCTGTATTTATTTAAAATTTTGATTGGGAACCTACGGGGTGAAATATTCACAAACTGTGCATGATCACATAGTTGATGAATTAAAAAAAACTTGTTTTGTAAGCTTTTATTTGTACATTTGTTGTGGAATCAAGAAGTAGGACGCGGGGTTAATAGAGGCCTGCTGATAGTACATATAATAACCCTATGTTGTAGGTGACACAGAGCAATATTTTTTCATGTTGCCACAAGTCAGAATGAACTGGGATGGACATGGAAGTTTTAATGCTACGCCGTTTCACTGGAGTCGGTCATCTGTCACCGTATGTGGTCTCCTACGAACTAGACCTGAGACTTGGATGGAGAAACTAGACCCTCAAAGCTACAAAATTAAACACATGCTTTGCCATGTTGTGGCAAAGTGGGTAAGGGACGTATCCTTACGAAGATACGAATATTAAGGTCATTCTGTGGACAGCTAGCTCACATGAAACTAGTAAATCCATAATCCACAACAGGTCATCGATAAGAATCAGACTTAACCAAATGCAGTTGCATTGACTCAAGACATGGTTCACAGCGTGGTCTAATTTCGTCCGCGAAAGATGTTTAATTATTTAACATTATTCTGGATCGACGAACTATGTGGAGACTTGATATTTAGTTTCAAATTATTGTCCTGCTTTATTTTAGAATTATAGGAAACACTTCAAAAACAAATCTTTACAAATTTATTTTTATATACTGTAAATGGATCCGTAATATATATGTTAAAGTTACTCCGGTTTGTCGCATTGAAATTTACATCTGTTGCATATTCTTCGGAGAAAATGTACGCTAGTGCAATGACGGTTCGCCGTACTCACTCACTAACGACTTTTTGTCGTTACAGTTTTTTGCTGTTTGTATTTACACTTACTTTACTCAATGGCGAACTACATCAGAACGCATTAACAACACATACATATATGTTGTACCACAGACTCGATGGCAGGTGACCTTCTGTGTCATTACTCATCTAAAACTAGTGTTATATCAGTTCATCTCTTTGTCAATCATTATCACACTAGCGTCATCGTTAACATCATTTCTAATGCCTTCGTCATCGTTATCACCATCACCATCCGCATCATCGTCATTCTCAGCGTCATCGTCTGTTAACCATTATCGCCTCGAACACCACCATACAATTACCCCGACAACCCGAACCTGACCAACAAAAAGAATCAAAGCTCTTAGTTTTGAAATCATCATCTAAAGCCTTTTAACTGTACTCGTATAAGCTGTAGTCCCCGTCGTATTACACCATTTGTAAGTCCGTTCATCTGACAGACTGTCTGTATGTCGGTCTGTCTGTTCACCTCAAAACATCATTACCATGTCAGTGCATAGATTTCTCTGTTGTGTGGCGTCATATTCCTCTTTGGAAGCCTTTGAAACTTTTACATGAACTAGAGGAGTTTTGGGAATGTGCTGTTGTTGTTCTGTGGCTTTTTTGGCTAGTATCCATTAAAATGGAATGTTAAAGGGTTCTTGTGAACACTAGTCTCACAATATTTAAATTTGTTGAAAGGATTAAACTTAAAGTAAGGGGAGAAACTCTTGCACGCGCGGGGAGAATCTTTTGTAGTATCCAAGAAAGGTTTAATCAATGGGGTTGCAAGGTGTAGTGATATAAGGATAGCATTAGTTTGGTCTAACATTTAAGATCATATAAACGCTACAAGTTTGCTCAATATTCGCCATGCTAAGTTTATAGTTTTAATGTCAGGTCTCCTTCAAGAAAAACATTTAAACTACCTACTAAATTCCTGTTCATTCATTTGTATGCAAAAATTATTCTAAAGTTGAGTTTTATCATAATATTTATAGTTGATTTTTGCAAATTAAGCATTTTCTTGCACATAAACAAAATGCAAATGACAAAAAACAACCAGAAAAAAACCATTATGGATAGAAATAATGCCACCGAAATAACTACAGTGGTCTGTTAAGTTATTATGACGCAAAATATGTTTATTTAAATTTAATTTAATAAGAAATGCGGTTTATAAAACTTGGCGAGAATATTATTGCAAACCCATCAGTATAGAATGAAATGTATACTAAATTTGGCATTCCTAAAATATTCATCTGAGAAGAGTGTTCAATCATGTAGTCCGGCCAACCGCATCATTCTGACTATGTGGCTGTATTTTTCATTGAGCCGACAGAAAGGTGTGGCACTATCTATATAACTCAGAAGTATTGTCGTTGTATCATCGGAAGAATTGCAGTTATGAACATGAGTACAGAAAGAAATGAGTATTTAAAATGAAATATGAACTCCATTTGTACTTCATTATCTTCATCGTCCAGTCCCCTTCGGAGATTGCTAACTTTTCCGTCAACTTCCCAGTACAATTGAATTAATAAAAAAGTAGACGTTAATAATACATATCAGAGATTTTTGAAAAAAAATGTATTTAAAAAAAAACATGATATTCTGTACTTCTAAACATTACCTAATTGTAGATGACAAGTCAAAGAATATAAACTCAGTAAATTATGTGATAACCTAGGTTATAATAAAAAAAGTATATCTTTGGTTTTTCTCATAGTTTTAGGAATACAGTGTCGTTCTCAATAATAACACCAATAGTGTCTCATTCAGATTGACCACTTGAAAAGTAGAGATATACTTAAGGGCGGATGAGTCAAAAATATTCCTATTTACAGAAAATGGCTCACACTGGTGTGTTAGAGGGACTCCTTATATAAAGTCGAAAATAAATTGTAGGGTGTACAGAAAAACAAGTTTCTTTGTGTTCTACCATTTGAAACTGTGACTATCTGGCTGAACTGTGTCCATGCTATGCACCATATCATAAGCAATTATTACTCCAACATTTATGATCATAAATTTATGAATTTGCAAAAATGTAGAAATAAATAAACACATTAAACAGTCAGGCGGCACAAACAAACGGCGAAAATACACTTAACAAAAATACGCAAAAATGGCAACAAAAGGATTTAAAATAATAACATTTCATAATACATGAAAAATATACGGCATTAAATTGCCTTTGCAAGAATAATTGTTGGAAATTATTATGGATTTTACAATATAAACATGTACATACATTACCAGCACATAGTACACACACCCGCATATCGGCGTACACACATGTAGGCCCAGTTAGAAAAATACGAATGTGACAACGTCGGCACAGTACTGCGCTCTGTATTGAAGTGATGCGATCAGAGTGTCGTTTTTATATTTTCTTTTAGTAATTCCCCATTATCGAAATGAAAATATTGGCCAAGACTTAGTATACAGATAAAGCAGGGCAGACAATAAAAAAAAAAAAAACACAGTAACACAAATGTACTATTTCCGCTATAGAGCAGTCACTTTAAAAGATGTCATTCTGTTGTCAAGCCAAATATTTATAGGCTTTGAATTGATTTCTCTCTAAAGGAAGACCAACAGGTTGGAAATTCAAATCCAATTGACATAAATTATTACCAAGTCATTTAAATGGTCTTTAGTATATATGACTCTACTGTCGAATCGTAAAAATTTAATTCCGTCTTTAAATCGAAAATACATTGGTCTGGGTTTTAATATTTATTCCATCTAAAATTAATCATATCCACAAAAATCTACCTCCGTTTTTGCAATTTTGCAGAAACCCAAAAACATAATTTAAAAAAAACAATTCTTTTTAAATTGGTGCTGTATTAAAGTTGTTAGTGTCCTATTCATTGCTACATAACTGGTGCCGTTGGCAATTTCTAACTGGGAATGTATGCACGTCACTGAAAAACATGTAACACATTTAAGGATATTTTACGAGTTAAAGGGAACTGGGTAGGCGAACAAATATAGATTTTGTTTATGTAAAGTCAGCGGAATATCAATTTTGGTAGAGCACAGTGGTTTTAAGTAAAATAAAAATGGTCCAGTGTACATATAAAAACAGTATTTATTTGTATCACAGAAATATTTCTTCGTTTATTTTTATAATCTTTTACGTGTGTCGTCCATTTTACATTATTATCACAGTGAGGGCCTAAACAATACAAGGACTGCTTATGCGACAGCCAATGTCCCTTTGGGCTAAACAAGATTTGACCATCAAGCTCAAACATTTTTTTTTTTACAAAATTTTTTTTTCAACAAAAATTCTTTTTCCCAAATTTTTTTTTCAACAAAAATTTTTTTTTCAACAAAAATTTTTTTTTTCCACAAAATTTTTTTTTTTGAACACAATTTTTTTTTTTCAACAAAATTTTTTTTTTTCAACGAACATTTTTTTTTTCAACAAAAATTTTTTTTCCAATTTTATTTTTTTTCGAAAGGACAAAAAAGACCCATGGCTTGAGGAGTTAGAGGGTTAACATATTCTACAAAATTGTTCTCCGCAACATTTGGCATAAATTTGCTGAACACACCTTATACTTTAAACGTAAGCTTTACTCGATTTTCTATGCCGATTGACAATACAAAATTTGCATTTGGGGGAAACTTTACCTCCCCCCAAAATGACACCCAGATGTAAACTTTCAAAACGCCGATACACGTGTCTTTTTTTTTTGTCTCCTCTATCAAAATTTATAGGTCGGACCTTGTAATTTTGGAAAAAATTTGATTTTGTTGTACAGTGTAATTGATTACAATTACAAATAATCTAAAAGTAATCAAGATTACTTCAAATAGCTATAAAATAATAAGAAATCAAACATGATCATACTTTACAAGACATGATCGTTAGTAATTGTTCGCTCTTGTCACCGGGGCGTGTATGAACCTGAGCAAAAAGCTACCCCCGAATAAAGATAATCAGAACCATGAATTCCACAAGCCTTTATTTCAACAGCAAAAGAAGAACAAACAAAAATTGTATACAGTTTATACCGGTAAAGAAAACTATAACTCAAACCATCAAAGAATCAAAAGTAAATTCTGAAAGTATTCGGATTATTTTCTAATTACTTTTGATCCTTTTTGATTATTTATAGTAATCGGAAGTAATGCTGATTACTTTTAGATTATTTGCAATTGTAATCTTGTGAAACTGAATATAATCGTAATTTTATCATTACTGCACCTCTAAAAAAATGTAATTTAATTAGTAATTGTTACGATTAGTAATCACTTAACAGCTATGCTTTGAAAACACAGTTGGTTGCAAAGGCACTCCACAAAATCTAATCTATCTCATCTGAAGGCATGAGAACAAACTCAGCAATAGGATGGAAGTGAGAACTGATATATCACCGCTACGCTACAGAAGGCTCCAGCAATGACAGCATTTGTTTCTTCGGCAGCATTATAATTATTATCGACCACAGAGGAAGATCAAGTGCGGCTATCGTAAACCGCGTAATATAATAAATATATATTACTTATTTCCCTTAACATTCCATGAAGGAACAGACGGGGAACTTCTCTCGAATCAGTGAGCTGTGAACGATATATAATTTCTATACTCACTGACCGGGACTGTTTAAAGCCGGCTCCGAACGGCTAGTGCTTTTCTAGAGAAGTTTTACATGGCTTAGAGAATGCTCTCTTACTCGTAAAGTCGCCAACATTTACGAGGTGATAAATATATATTAGACTTGGTTTTTATTTCTTAAGGGACATAGACAAACAGCAAGAAGCCACTAGAGGAGTTCCAACAGATCAGTCCAACTCATTTTGATTTCCTTTGGCGATATACATATCCTTACAATTAGTGTTTTTAACCCGGGAATTCACTGGACGTATTTTCCGGGAAATTTGCCGATGTTTTACTTCCCGATTCCCGGGAACAAAATACTACCAAAAAATTAAATTATGTTCTATTTTAAGCACTTTTCACAACAGTGATTGTGGTGTTTATCCGGGAAATATGCGATTTTTGACTTTATGAAACATTTCAGAAGTAGTTGATCTTTAAGTTATACAGGATATTTGTTTCGAGATTAATTGCCTAGGATTTTTAATTAAACTGTTATTGATCATTTCATGTTTTTAATATGCCTGAATTATTTGTCTTTAAGTTTTGGTTAAAAGTTTTTTTTTTTCTTTGGAAAAAATAATATTTTTTGTTTATTATATTTTATAAAGAAATGCATGTCCCAGGAATTCCCGGGAAGACGTCGAAAAAATTCCCAAAAAGTCGGGATATTAAAAATCCTACTTACAATCCATTTTCTTATATTATCAGTTCTCTTCCTTCACTTATTCAAGTTGTGGCCCAAAAATCACGACTGCTGGTCCACAGTATACTGTTTAGCATTTGTTATGGTTGATGTGTACAACAACCGGAATCATGTACTTATGCGAATCTCATGTAAAAACATAATTTCACAGAAAATCTCCCGCTCCGTCACACACACCCGTCACACATATCCGCACAAATGTACAATCACTCATACATGCAGCCCTTGAAACAGAGTGCCTCCTCATATGCTGAAAAATATCAATATAATGTTAATAATATTCTCTTAACCACATACACAGTTTCACACTCGTACCGATACAGATACGCACGAAAATACATAGCCTTTACTTCTCTTTATCGCTTTTGACGCACATACAGACAGACGTGGGAATATTTTATGCTTTCATTATTGCCACATCCGTTGAACACATTAAATATCAACAAACCAATTACGATTGGCATCCTGTTGAAATCGGTGAGGGGGGCCGTGGGCAGAGAAATCCTGTTGCTCCGTAGTTGTTGTTGCCTATGGTAGTGCTGGTTTCGATGCTGATGATGGCGGTTATAGTGGCCCTTGTTGTTGTTTCTGTAGTGGTAGTAGTTTATAATATATTTTCACACATTTGCCAAAACAACACCAATACGTCGACATCCACACACACACACGCACAACCCGTGTCACAAAGATAAAAGCATTGCCGACCAGGGCCACAGAGGCAGACCCATTCATTCGCAACCGAAACATTATCATTACCATCATCGTCAACATCATCATCACCAGGCCCCAACATCACCACCATCATCATCATCATAATTGTCCTGCCCTTTCCCTTCCATTTATGGGTGTGTGCAAATATTTTTCGTTTTTCTGTTTGTACTTTGGTTGGCAATAATTTTTTGTCATCTTAATATATATTTACCCTCGACACTGATTCACTGATACACTGATTCCCTGATTCACTGATTCACTGACTCTGTCACGCAGTACGTACGGAATTTAAATAGGCATTCTATAATAATTCTATAAATAATAATAACAAAAAAAATAATATTTTTTTTTTGTACAGAAATTGTGTTTTCCCCAAATTTTTTTTTTACCAAAATTTTTTTTTCCAAAATTTTTTTTTTACAAAATTTTTTTTTTTACAAAATTTTTTTTTTCTTCCAAAATTTTTTTTTTTCAAAAATTTTTTTTTTTACAAAATTTTTTTTTTCCACAACATTTTTTTTTTTACAAAATTTTTTTTTTCCACAAAATTTTTTTTTTTTTCAACCTAATTTTTTTTTTTCAACAAAAATTTTTTTTTTCAGCAAACATTTTTTTTTTCAACAATCATTTTTTTTCAACAAACATTTTTTTTTTCAACAAAAATTTTTTTTTCAGCTAAATTTTTTTTTCCACAAAGTTTTTTTTTTCCAATTTTATTTTTTGTCGAAATTTTTTTTTACAAAATAGTTTTCTCAAAATATTTTTTACAACATTTTTAAAATTAAGTAACAAATACTTTCTCAAGCAAATTAACGGGCGCCATAGGCGCATTACAACTTACTAGTACTACAATAAAAACATATAAATATTAAATAAGCGATACCCAGGCACATATGTAACACATATATAACTATACACATACGTACATATATTGGTATGTAAGGGGTGAGTTTATAAATACATGTTGATCATAATAATAATTTATAAACAAAACAGAAAAAAAAACGATATGAATATGGAATGTGTGTTTGTTTGGCCACATGAATATATAGATGAGCCCTGATAGTGGTGTAATTATAGTCAAAACCTGACAAAATGGCATAAGTTAATAATTTGCGTTTGCTTTGGTCGAATCATGACGTTTAATAAATTACCAGATTACCACTCAGATCTTTCTTAAGTTGGCTCTGCAACCTGTTGCCGGGTTGGACGGCTTGATAAATGATTTTACTTTCTCCAGTTCGAGACACCAACGATTTGCAGGCCACCTCTTGTTGATTCCATCTGTGTAGTAGTTGTCGTCTATGACCTTTCTGGCCAGAGGATTTAGATTCATACGATCGACATGGCTCTAAACAAGTATTTAGAATGCAGTATTAGCAAAAAGGCTCTATAATAAATGTATATATGTCCCATTTAAGTATCTACGGTCATGGCGGGATACAGTTCGAGGCCTATACTCCTCGTTAACACAGAAACGGCGTTAGCATTTCGTTTTTGATTAAAAAATATCCTTTTTCCCAAAAATGTGTTTTTTTTTGGGGAATTTTTATAAATTATTTGGAAATTTTTCAGTTTTTGGAGAAATTTCCATGTAGGCCTTTTTGGGGATTTTTCATCTATGTTTGAGAATTTTTCCCACGAAACTTTTTCATTTGTAGAAAGATTTTCCCAGATTTTTTCCAAGGACTTGCGATTCACTAAAAACATTAATAGAAATGCTTTATGTATAGCGGGTGCACCATCTAGTGTTTTCCTTTTGAATATTTTTTTTACACTGACTGCTCTTTTCATCTTGAAATGTTGACCAAGTCAATGTTTTATATTCGTGGAACAAAATGAATAATTGTAAGCAAAACGTTCTAACAAAAACTACTGCTTCTGGGGCCTGAAAACAGTGTACGTGCAGAGTTATCGACTTGGATGATATTTTGTATTAGCACTATGACGCACTTTGCGACATAGCCTACGACACAATCGAAAAAAAACTATAAAAAAAATATAGAAAATTTGGCTGACAGCCACATGACTTTGAAACACCCTTTACTATGCAGGAGCCGTCGGATTTCGTACAAATTTTAAAAACCTCTGTCAAGAAAAATGTGTGAAAATTGTGTTTGTATTTTCATACATTTTTCTTAATAAGTTTTTTTTTTCAATTTTTACAAGTTCTATAAAATTGCTTCTAAACAGAAACGTTCCTTAGAATACCAGAATTCATTACCAAAACATTAAATAGCATAATAATTTCAATTGTACGCCTTAAACGCAAAACATACACCAGCGTTCATTCTCCCGGGCAATATTTAAAATAACTGCAACTCATTAAATGCTTAATTAAATTGAATTGGTAACAAATGCACACAGGAAAATTAACGCAAAACACTATGGACAAATTCCGAAAACATCTGAAACAATGAACTAGCTGGAAAAACAGTGAAACAACAGACCCGCAACGAAAACACATTCAATATTCAACGATATTCGCTGTTGCACAAAAATGCGTTTAATGTGGCATTTGGAAACAAAACAACAAATGTGTGTGTATTAACAAAAAGACGAAAGGATATTTAGGCAACCAACCGGAAACAGTTGCTTTCCGACTAAAGAAATGAATGAAAATAAAACAAACTGCAAAAAAGAAAATGAATTCAAGACAAGCTAAAGCATTTCGAAATAAGAACGAAGAAGACACAAACAAAAAAAAAACTATAGAACGACAGCTTCAATTGGCAACATTCGTTTGCAGGCAAATACGACGAAAAAAAAAAATAAAACTAAAAATGGGAAATACACCAAAACATTGCAGACGCAACATCTGGCAGGAAATAAAACGATTCCATCTCATCTGTACGCACACACCCCCGGGGAAATGTCGATGATAATGTTGATGAAGGCTGATTATAGAAGGAAAATTGGAAATGAAGAAATTAAGAGGAAAAGTAACAAGGCGTAACAAAATAAGTTGTAATTATTTGAGTAACTGTACAGTAGCAGCAGTGAAAAGTTTTTTTAATTTTCATTTGAAACTACTGTCGACAGAACATTTCACAAAAAAAACAAACAAAAAATTACAGAGTTGTGACTTAAAAAAGATATACGGTTAAAGGCGACCAAAATAAAAGCTATAGACTATAAGAAAATGATAATGATAAGAACAGATTGGAGGAAACTTTGAGCAGTCACATGGCTTGCGAAGTCATCATGGCTGGTACACCGCCAAGATCATTCAGTGGCAAGTTTAGAATAAAATTAAACTGAGGGTTTTGAAATTCGACTAAAAATTTACTTAACCTACATATTTCCCTCAATATTCCATGAAGCAATGGACGAGGAACAGTATTTCTTTTCTTTTATGTGAATTGAGAAGCCAGCCACTTGGTTGACTAGATCTCTCGAGAGACTATATATCTTATGCTCAACGGGAAAAATTGCCTAAAAAGAGCAATTGACATTCACCCAGACCCATCCTACACTAACCTACCACTCCATGCTGATGAATGCTGTCAGTTTGTGTAGAGACTTTTGCCATTTTCTCTCAAGGAACTGAGTCACTCCCTTCAAATTGCCAGTCTATGATGTAGCACAATCCCTTTTGGTCGTAAAGCAGAATATTCGCAAAAGCATGCATCAATGGAGCATGAAAAGTAACAAACAGTAACACTAAATTAAATAATGTTGTCATTCAAGTATCCGCAACAACAAAACGACAGACAACAGCATTTGCTGAGGACTCATTGTTCTCGGGGTTCTTTACGTTTAGCACAACACTTTTCAATTTCATCTGTATCGTTTCGTAGTTTCATTTTATTATACGTAGATTTCCTGCCCAGCATTTATTGAAGGCTAAGTAATTGAATTGTTCTTTTTCTTCGTCCTCATTGTAGTAGTTGCCATTCGAACTGTACACACTATACTAGTTTTCCCTTTTGGTCGGCATCACATGAAAGATGGATTAAAAAGGATAACAAAGAAACAAACAAACATACAGTGGCACTCCCACAGCGATACTGCCTACACACGCACACACACACATAGAGCGACAGAGAGAGAGAGCGAGTGAAACTAATTTCAGACACGGAAAACGGATGTTTGTTTTCTTTCGCCTGTGCCATACTCAGATGTTTGTTTAAAAGAAAACTTTTTCGTAAAATATCCCAAGAATTTCGTTTTATGTTTGGCAGGAAATTTTATTTACTTATGCATCACCAAATTATAAACTGAAACTTAATTGCACAGTGCCATCGCCTTATCGAGGAGCAGTGAGAGATGGTGATATGGGTTAGTCTGACAGTGGAGGAGACGAGAGTTGGAGCTATTGGTAAAGACAATTAAACTTAAAGTGGACAGTGAATAACAACAGATGTTGTTTGCCAAACGGATTTGGATATGCTGAATTGAAAGCAATTATGTTATGATTTTATATTAAATGAAAAGTTTGCCGGAGTTGTGGCAGTTTAACCAAGGTTTGCGTAGTCTTGAATTTAATACAGTTTAAATGGTGATGAAAATAGGTCAGACAAATCTCAGAATATAAACTTATTGGTGTATTTCTCAACAGCGCGCCTCTTAACGAGATGGCCAAGAAATTTGATATTTACTAATTTAGAATCCGGGGAATAGGAAGATTCCAAGAAAAAAACATTTACACTTAGGTTACCCCTTATCCACCTGCAACCTCTATCTTAGATTAGAATCTCTCAGACAGGCGATAGATAGAAAATCTGGGTCCAGAACATTTCAGAAGAAGCTATGGAGATAAGAAGGGGAACGATAGCATCGAACACCTCCGGCTCTCTGTTTCAAGAGTCTTAAGTTTTTAGGAACAAACTTCATTTCGAACCTTCCAAAAAATACAAGGTACTATGAGAATTCCTGCGCAGCACAAGTTCATTTGATGCGATATATTAATCTAATAAAAGAGAATGCAAAAAATATCTGATTATATCATCCAATGCTCGGGAGAACAACGGTGGCGACTTAACTAGGCCCATAGCCTGCACAGGTCTTTATAGTTTATAGAATACACGGCATACATTGATAAGAGAGCACAGCCATTTCTACTTACCCTCACCTAAGATAAGCGTGAACTTATCATAAGATTATCCTCAGATTGTTTGATTAAAATAAAATAAAAATTATTCCGAATGTACGAATAAACGGCTAATGTTTTTCTAGTGAATGTTTTTCATAGCTTTGAGATTACTTTCTTACTCGTAAAGTCTCCATTACAAATTGTTTGACGGTCTTAACAGGTTTCTAACCTGCTTTGTGGCAGTCGAATACACTCGCTACCATTCCACGACCGTCCAGAAAAACTTCATCGACTTCCAAATAACCATCTCTAGTATCTACGCCTTCCGTTGACCTTGCGCTTCCTTCAATTTTCCCATAAAAATTATAAATTTTCTCTTCATACATTTAAACTTTATTAGATGCCAGAAATTGTTAAAACGAAATGGGAAGAAGACGACGAAGTAAAAAAAAAACGAAACATTTTATATGCTTTTATAGACAAATTTACCCATCACTTCAATAATGGAATTTGTCATTAAGTTAAATCAGCAACATTACAAGTATCATTCACATCCACATCCTCAGCCACTTAACAACAGCAGCGACAGCAAGCGCAACACCACCAGCAGCAGCAACAAGACAAAAATTTGCCAAACATTTGCTAAAGGAGCGCTTGTGAAAACCCCCAGAAAAATGGAGTGACAGCCACTGAGGCATCAACTATGAACAACTACAGTATGTGGTACGAGTACCACTCACCACACACACACACACACACGGGTGATATATGTATGTAGATAGACGCTCTTCTTCTGCTTCATTCTATATCTTTGGCTTTCTACGTCTTTTTTACTGCATTGTCAAACGATTTGTCCCACTTTAGAAAATGTTGTTAGCTGCAGCGGCACACAGTGGCTTCACATGGGTAATACGTGTAAGCCAACAACGGAGGTATATCAATGAAGGCCGGGTATTTGGGCATATTGTTGTCGGCTAGACCAACTATTGTAACCTTTTCTTTTTTGTTCGGTTTCCAACCACGGTGACAGCGGTCGTTGTAGAAGAAGAAGGCTTGCAGAAGATGAAGGCACCTATAGTAATGCAGTTGGATCTACCAAAATGAAATATATACCGCAAGTTTTTTTTTCTCGCTCCCTCTTCTTCTCCCAGCTACCATGGGAAATACTTTGAACGTAGGAAGAAGACAAAAGCCAAACACACCAGCAACTATAGACAGCTAGATAGACTGGCAGACAGAAGGACAGACCTACTCGTAAAGTGTCGCATATACTTAAAATTGGTGTGGAAAGTGTGCATACGACGAGCGAGTCCTCGTATATGTGACACTTGGGAAGACGACATGCAAAGACTACGCTGCTTACTTACTGTGCAGAGTATGTCAATGCTGCAGGTGTTGTCTATGAATTGCTCTAGTCTTCACTTAGTTTTCGTTCGGTATTCCAATTTCTGGCTTGCCGATACCCAGATGTTGTCGTGGAAATTGATGTTGTTGATGGTGCAAACCATGTGGATGTTGCTGCTGATACAACGAAATTCTGTATGCGACGAGAGTGTAGTTAGTAAACATCATACAGGTGTGGAGTATTTTCTTTATCTGCTGACAAGATTTATCACCAATTTTATTTTGTGTTGCATTATGTTGACATATTTCGGTGAGTTCTCTGTCTGTTGTTGTTGGACTTGGAATGGGGGATAGAATTGAAATATTTGAAATGCTAAATGAATTGAAGAGGGCTAAAGGAATCTTGTGAGGTCGTAATGAAGAGAAACCGTTCGTATCTCACCAAAGCCTTGCTCGATAGACGACTTAAGGGGCCGGAGACGTTAAAGGATTGTTCGCCTGACATCGTCTCTTTACCAAATATCTACCCAACCGCAGTCTATCAGTCTATCACAACACGATGGCCAAATTTACTGAGCTAACGATCGATTGCTGCGTGGGATGCAGCGTTTCCAGCAGCATTTTCCAATAAAAATAGGCCAATGGTGTCACCGCTTCATGAATGGACTTCTCCAACCTCACGTGCGGTAGTTTTGCTTGTAAGCTAATAATGGCGAGATCATCGTTCAAAATTCGATTAATTACCTCACATGGATATAGGAAATAGTTGTTTTTACTACTTGAAAGCATTGAAATTTCGTTTGCGGACTTTGAAAAATACTATATCCATAAGCTGAATTGCTGAAGCCGAAATATTGATCCATAAGCTGAATTTCTAGCTCAACATCCTACACAGGGCGAAAAACATTACAGGGAACAACGGAGCTTACCAACGTCTCCCATGCACTAAGTGAAATGCTACATTTAGGCACATATTTTGCTTTTTTATATTGATGTTAGTCGGAGTCTGTATTTAGAATCATGTTTCCTTTTTATTGTCTAACTCAATGCTAATTTCGGTAGGAAATAGTGCTTTTGTATTTTTTATTACTATTTTATAATTAAAGCCTGACGGACAATTAGGCAAAATTACAATATGCAAGAGTTCACAAACAATACTAAATTGGTATTAAAATAATAATATTACAATTTGCCAGCTAACTGGGAAATTAGCCAGAATTTTCTTTTGTTTCCATTACTTGTAGTTAAATAAAAACCTTCAACTGTCAATTAATCAAGGACGTTTTTCTATACGACAATTCTAATAATCTTTAATTGAAATTTTTAATATCAAACCATGGTCATTTGTGTCTACAGTTTAGCAACTTCATCGCGTTGTCACAAACGAAATTATAGGCCCACAAACATGACGGCAAATAATTTGCTTACACCTCCGAAAAATTTATGTACCTATAAACGGCAATCAGACGACAATCGTTAAACCTTGAAAATAAATTTGTACAATTTTTTATACGAATTTCAAGTATTTCGAATTCAAAAGTTTTCAAACTAAAGAGAAGAAAAAGAAAAGCATGTTATCTTGAAAAAGTTCACTTTCTCTCTGGAGTCACGTAGCAAACAGCTGTGACACCAACACGCCACCAACACGAAATAAATGATCCTGTTTGTGGTTTAGAACAATTGCCAACTGATGAAGCAAACTACTACCACACACACACACACACACACATCGGCATCTCAAATGCAGTTTGGAATATTGAAAAGGAGCAGGCGGCTGCATCGTCATAATCAACAAAATTGCACCGTTTAGAAATCCTACGCCTCCGCCTCCTCTTCTATTTGTAGTACATTCACAAACATTAGCATTTGTGGTATGTAAACCTAATAAAGTTCACTTATGCAACTCGCACCTATACACACACAGATACTCATATACAACATGCGCCACAAAGACAAAATACCTCCAAGTCAAATGTCTTACATTTCGTTGTAACGTGAAAAACTACTTTTCACAGAAACTTATAAAATTATGTTTTTCCTCTTTTCCCCAGATGATAAGCAAAGAACGTGGAAAAATGAAAGATAATGTCATTTCTATGAGATGTAAGTTGGGAGGCAAATAGAAAGTAAAAAAAAAAAAAAAACTTTTATGCAGAATTTGTGTTTAGCCCAAGGAAGATTGAAGTGCATGAAGAGAGGAAGAGAGAGAGGGAGAAGTAAGGACAATTGTAGTGGATACCCTACCATTTGTAGTGAATAATTTTGCTAAAATAGAAATGTTCAAATAAAGATCCAAACATTGTGTTTGTTTTGATTGCAGGCAAGGTATACGATTTCGTTTCGGAGGTGGCCACACTTCTTCATCGGTATCTATTTGCAATGTTTTCTGCTGAAATTATTGGTCTAATAAAAAAAATTATTGGTCCTAAACGCGAGTTTAGGAAAATTGCTAGCCATTCTATGGAAATGTAGTCTTTGATTTACATCTCATATAAATGAGTTGTATTTGCATGGGATGGTAGTAAAACCTCAATTTTTGTTCTAACTCGAGGTAGGCCGTTATAGATTGAGACCATTGATTTTTGTAGCTCACTTCATGAAAAATCACCAGTTACATATTAATCTATCTTACCGACAATGTCAACTACCTGAGTGGACATTCAGCAATGTTGTGGATGGAGAACAGCACCATCACCTTTCCAGTTGCTATTTTCTCAGGGTTTTTCTGCACTAGCAAGCTGGGAAAATAAAGCTTTCAAAAGTTTGGTGTTTATCTCATTGGTAGAATTTTTTCGACCCATTTTGCCATCAGTCCATTTCCTTTTCTTTCTTCGGAGTAGACCAATTTCCTTCAACCTCAACTAACACAGGGAACTCGTAGTAGCAGGCGCTAGTGTTGACACTTTGGAAATTAGTTCGGGTCTCTACATCCGAAATTTCATTAATGAATTTTTTCTCGATCATTTCTGTATTCTTGTTGTAACGATATCTGTAATCTTAATATATATTTACCCTCGACACTGATTCACTGATACACTGATTCACTGACTCTGTCACGCAGTACGTAGGAATTTAAATAGGCATTCTATAATTCTATAAATAATAATAATTAAAAAAAATAATATTTTTTTTTGTACAGAAATTGTGTTTTCCCCATATTTTTTTTTTCCCAAATTTTTTTTTTACAAAATTTGTTTTCCATATTTTTGTTTTCAACAAAATTTTTTTTTTCAACAATATTTTTTTTTCCACAAAATTTTTTTTTCAACAAAATTTTTTTTTCCACAAAAATTTTTTTTTTTTTTTCCAATTTTATTTTTTTCGAAATTTTTTTTTACAAAATAGTTTTCTCAAAATATTTTTTACAAAATTTTTAAAATTAAGTAACAAATACTTTCTCAAGCAAATTTATTACAAACAGTGTGTAATATTTCTTATTTCCATTCGTATAGTTCACGCGATCACACGTTCTTATGAAAAAAACACTTAAGATTCAATTGTGGAACATTTAAACAAAAAAAATTTAAAAGTTAAGTAACAAATACATTCTCAAGTAAAATATTTTTTTTTATTTTATTTTATTATTAATTACAATACAAAGTAAATTTATATTCTAATTTTGGGTCCAAGGGTAAACCGGGTGACAAAGACCATATGTTTAGATTTTTGCAGCGACAGACCAAAGCCTCTGGTGGGAATCGAACCCACAACCCTCACGCTGATAGGCAAGCACGCTACCAACTCGCCTACCGGGGCGCCAACAAGCAAAATAAAATAAATTATATTTCATGTATATGAAAATCTTTGTTGCATCCATTTTAAATTAACCCCTTATCACAATGTTGAGGGAAATACCTATTATACTTTGTATGCAATGTTTCATAGTATCTTCATGATTTTTTTCTTTTATTTTAGCCATTTAAGTTTTTTGTGTGTGTTTAAACTAAAATAACAAATTGAAGTTCATTTCCGCTGTGATTTATAACGGAACGAAAGCCTACAAAAAACCAAAAACTCCAATTCCTGCATGACGATATTAATTTATCGACCACTTTAATTAAGTGTTGTGCTGTTTATTTATGGAAATCATAAAAAGAAATTGCATTTAAACTGCCCATTCCCAGAGTTTTAAACAATTTACAAAAAGTAAGTGTTTTATTGCAACACATATTGCTGGACGGGTTGTGTTTTTGTTTTTTGTGTGTTTTACGTTGTTTTTGTTTATTTTCATTTGAAAAATATGATAAATGACTGTGTTTTTTTTGTGCTGCTGTTCACTCTCATGCTAAAAAATGATGGCAAAATCCAGCAAAACAGTTTAACCGAGTACACGATTCTACATTTAATGTCACCAGTGACCGACGTCAGTCGTGCAATAAATTCGTAGCACATATGGTAGAGTTGCTTGTAGAGCAAGTTGACACCAGTTGTAACGAGCACTTACAATTTTGATTAAGCACATTGGAAAGTTGGTGTGTAATTTGTGAGTCAAATAAAAAAAAAACATGGCGGTCAATGGACCAAAGCTAAGTTGACCACAAAAAATGGTTTGGCCTTGCCTCTACAGCGATCTGCGTTGACCGAAATGGAGTTTCCAGCGGCAAGTTTAAAGAAAAATTTAGCCATAATGTCAACGCTCCAAAATCCCCACCAAATTGTTACGGCCTAAGGATGCAAAATCTAAGCAGGTTTTTTAAGAGTCATATGATTCCTTTTGAACCCATGACAAATTATCTTTGTAGTGCCACAAGCTACCACATTCTGTCAAAGTGTACAAACATATTTAAGAGTTATTGACCTTTGATAAAGCGACTGTTTCAGATTCGGATAATTGAAAAGTGTAGCCACGTACTTCTGAACACAAATTTCTAACTCCATTGCTATTGTTGGTCCCGGGTTAACATTACCCTGGTAAAGGGCATCGGCTTCCGTATGATACATGCAGCATTCCAAAAGTTGGACCCACTGTAGGGTGCTTCAGTTTGACAGTTCAACAGTAGACTTGGCGTTTCTTTTGTCGGGTGATTATAATACAGTTGATGTTTTTTTTTATTTCTACACATGTGTGAGTGTGTGTGTGTCTGTATATCACTTTGCCATATTTTACGATTATGAAATATAATAAATTACTGTCTGCGTCTGTGTAAACGTGCAATACAACGATACGTTGTTGTTTATGGAATGAAAACTGTTTTAAATTGCATGCATTCGTTACGTTCGTTCGTCCCGTTCGTAGAGCAATGGCCTGCTGGTGTTGACTTCGCCTCGTCTGTGTCTGCGTTTATCTCTCAACGAAAATGGAAAATTTATGGATTTTCCACTCACATACACATGCCCAGGCATGCAGTTTTATTTAAATTTCCCAATAGATGTAAATTGACACATCATTTGTTATAATTATACAGACACACGCACACACTCTCAATAATATAAACAAAATAAATATAAAATGCAATACTTTTGTTTGTTTTTTTTTTTGGTAACGTTTACTAGTGTATGGCGTATACGTTGTTTTTAGCGTATGCCGAAAAGGAACACATTGACAAATGTGTATGCAACGACGTGGGATATCTAAGTGGATCACATGACAATTTTTGTTCATTACCCAACGTTTCAGGGATATGCTGTTACTAACTCGCTTAATGTTGTTTTTGGCAAAATAGGGCATGCAAGGGAACTAGCCGTGTTGTTGAATGTCAGTAGCACTTAGTTTTAATTCATTTGTTTCCTGTCCAGACTTTTATGTGTAAATATTTGCAATTGCTGCTGATGTTTTTAACAAATGTCTGTGTCGATTTTGTTGTATTGTTTTCACAATGAATGTGTCTGCATTGTGGTTGTTATTGACAGAACATGATTTATTAATTAGTTTTATTGTCAGTTTTTGTTCATTTTGTGTAGCTAACTAAATTACCAGTTATTTTGTGCAAATTGAAAATGTGTGGAATGTTTGCAGTAATTTAAAAAGGTTTGATTGTAAACTGCATTGAAAAGAGTTATTCAGTTAGCATTGAATTCAATTTAATTTGGGAAATAACCTGATGACATTTTTTTTTGTAAATGCAAATTATTTTCCATCATTTGATCTGTAACAACGGTAATGTAAAGTGTTTTCAACGAAAACATAATTAAGTTTGAGCTGGATATTCATAATAGGATCATATTTAAAGCGAAAAATAGGCTAGTGTTTTAAAATACATCTGCCCTGTGTCACTGTGTGTAGGAAACAGACATTTCCAATTGGCTAATCCATGTTGATAGGAATCCGATCTATAGGTAACACCCTACGTCCGAATCATGTGCAGAAATATTTTTTCTAATAGCTAATGCGTCCGTTGGAGACCTATCAAAAGAATTATTTTGTTATAAATAAAGATATAAAGTGGCATTTCCTTACGGCTGGCCCGATTTAATTAAAATTTAGGAGACCTAGGTGAGGTGTTATTGACTTAATATCTGGAAGATCTGTAGGACAATGTTTTGTAACTCCGGCTCTCAGTATAACTAAAATATCTGCTGACTTTTGTTTTTACAGCCCAATGGGTGTAGTTAAGTTTTTTTTTTATAAACTAACACTCAGGGGATGCCCAATATCCAATATGAATGCAATGCACTGTGTTAGCGATAGGAAATTAGGGTATCGGCAGGAGTTTGTTGTCACACAAATGTTCCACTGATCCAGCACCGTCGTCAATATCTATGGGTGGTGTGGATATAGACGTGTCAGATACTCTTGATGTTCTGAAGATACAGGGTGACGCACGCTGGGCTAACCATATATTCGAAGTGTCGAAAGAAGCATTCAAGTGCTTAGGCTTTTTAAAGCGGTGCAAGAAATACTTCACCCCATCTGACCTCGTGATTGGGGATGGTAGGAAGATGATTTTTTGCAGCAGACTCGTGGAAATGTCTGTATCACGTCAAATTTTTTAAAAAATAGATTTTTTTCAGTTATCAGATTTTCCTAAATTTTTTTTTATATGGTTATCGTTTTTTTTAAGGTTTCAGTTCAAAAAACATTTTTTTTCGT
Organism: Hydrotaea cyrtoneurina; assembly: GCA_958296145.1. Lineage (NCBI taxonomy): Eukaryota > Metazoa > Arthropoda > Insecta > Diptera > Muscidae > Hydrotaea > Hydrotaea cyrtoneurina. The sequence continues at coordinate 12,780,104 of OY282514.1, read as the reverse complement.
AACGCTTAAGTAGTTTAAAAATTTGGAGTCTCTTCAAGTTATGCTAAGAAAAGTGAAAAAAAATATTTTTTTTTCAAAAATAATAAAAATTGGGGAATATCTGAGAATTGATAAAAATTGTTTTTAAAAAATTTGACGTGATACAGACATTTCCACGAGTCTGCCTGCCAAAAGGGTTAAAAATCGGTCGCAAGGCTTTCTCACAGGCCACTACGATCTTTATACTTCAAACTTAAAAAAAAAATTCTGACGTGTACATGAAAATAGCCGATACACGTGTATTTTTATTTTTTTCCCCTCTTTCCGAATATGTGCATTTGGTTCATAGGACAGAAAAAAAATCTATTTTTTGTAACACGGTGTAATTTCATATGAAAATGGCGATGTTAAAAATTTCAATTAAAATAACGGTAAATCTTAAATACACATAAGATTACAACATATGTTAGATATAAAGGGTTATCCATTTTCGGTTTTCAAAAGTAAACGTAAATAAAACACATATAAAATATTTTTTTTCATGATATTTATTTTTTATTATAAAGTTTGAACGTTGACATTATGTGTGATACGCTACACCATTTAAACGACCTCCACGCGAAGTGTTGCAAGCATTGATTCTTTTGAGGTAATTTTGGACCACTTTTTGGCACATATTGGGCGGTATCTCAGTCATAACTTGACGAATGTTGGTTTGTCTGCATAAACAAGGTCTTTCGGGTAGCTCCACAAAAAAAAGTCGAATGGTGTCAAATCGTGTGATCTTGGTGGACAGTTGATATAGCCACGACGAGAAATTACGCTGCCAGGAAATGTCTCTTGCAATAATGCCATATTCGCTCGAGTTGTGTGGCATGTGGCACCGTCGTGTTGAAACCACACATTCTCCAAGTCGTATTCTTCAAAAGCAGGCAAAAAAAATCGGTAATCATACGACCATAACGCTCCGAATTGACGGTGACAGTCGTTCCCTCATCGTTTTCGAAGAAGTAAGGTCCAATCACTCCTTCGGACCAAAGAGGGCACCAAATAGTGACTTTTTGTGGATGTAATGGTCTCTCTTCAATTACTTGAGGTTTCTCAGAAGCCCAAATTCGTCAATTTTATTTATTAACATACCCACCGAGTGAGAAATGTGCTTTATAACCGTAAACCATAATCTCCTCCTATGTGGCTGTGCCAGAATCACCATTTTTGTAGTAGGTTTTTAATAATTTTTACGCGCTGTGTGATAGTTAAGCGATCCATTTTCGTCAATGTCAGACTTCCAATTGAAAAGCAAATAATGGGTGTTTTTTATTGAGGTATAGAACTTCGAATTGAAATAAAACACAAGAAAATCGTTTTAATGTCCATCAATTTTGCTTTATTGGAAGGATAATTTTATGCCATTAATGTTTAAATGTGATTTCGGGCATGTGGCCGCCGCGGCTGGCTCGAATAAAGCCAATTCTACAGGTCCAATTTTCAACCACTTGTTGGAACCACAACTCATCCACATTCATGCCATCCAATTCGGGAACAAAATAGTCGGTTATCATGGCTCTATACCGGTCTCCATTAACGGTAACTGACTCTCCAGCATTATTTCGGAAGAAGTATGGCCCAATGACTCCACCAGCCCATAGAGCACACCAAACAGTCAGTTTTTGTGGATGTAATGGCATAAAATGGACGGAGCTTGCGGTGAACTTCGCGAACTGAACCATTACTTTCGAAATAAATTTGCACGATTTGCAAGCGTTGTTCTTTTGTCACCTGTTCATGATGAAAAGGCAAACCAAACTAAATATTAATCACTTGACAGCTGACAAAATGGCCGCCAGTTAAAAAAGTGATGCCAACTTAAAGTTCTATATCCCAATAAAAAACACCCTTTACATTGGTTTAACAACTTAGTTTCACAGATGTCGAATTTCAGCCCTACACTTTTGAAACCACGAAATGGATAACCCTATACATTCAATGTAGCGTTGAAAAAAAGTGGTACAAGTCTGGGAACGAATCCATGTCTTTTGGGGCATTGCTAACTTTGACACTGTACCAAAAATTATTTCTATACCTGTAGTGTGTTGATCACAATTGAAACAGGCCTATTGCAAAATGATTTGGCTGTAAATTCATTAGGTAACCTTTTTGGTTCTGTAGATACATTAGATGTGGACCAACTAATTGAAATAGCGCTAAATATTGAGACGGAACAACAAAAGCTGATAAAGAAATTAAAATTTCTAACATATATGCCACGTCTTCACAACTTAAACGTCTAATAATTAAAAACAAAATTTGTATTACTCAATTTTTTTTCTGTTAACACTCAACTAAACTTAGGCTGTCATTCATAATCGAATATAGACAATATTGGGCTTTACTACTTAAATTAAATATTCAAATTCTGATTGCGATTTTAAATATATATTCTGGATATTTAATGAAATTTGCAAATTTTAAATAAAATAAATATGGGATTAATTTAAAAATGCGAAATTAATAACTCCTCAATGTCTATATGTACAAAAACTATAGGCCATTTGATGTTTACATTCATTCCAGCTTCATTTCCTCCAGAAATCCCCCAGGAAATACAAACACTTTCAAACACAATCCCACCGACTGACTGGAAAGTTCTACATAAGTATTGTGTTCATAAAAAAAAGTAAATAAAGTGAAATTAATTTACCACTGACTTCAGCTCGGTTGCCCCATTGTTGTGGACCCCCATAAAAGTTAATTACACTTTACAGGAAAAACAATTGCAAACAAATGGGAAAAGGGTAAACAGGAGAGGGGGAAAACATTGTGAAAACCATACGAATGGTATACATTCATAACCTGACATAAATTAGCAAGGTTTTTTGTTTGTTTGTTTTGACTGCACAAAGTTTCCTTTCCGGTGCACTCCATTTGACACAATGCCACTGATGATGATGTGGCTGTTGTTGCTGTAGCAGTAACACCCGGAAAATATTCCAGCACAATTGAACCATTTCGTTCAAGTCATTATAACACATGGACTGACACGAACACATTCTCACAAACATGCAAATGTTAGAGAAAGTACGTCAGTCGTTGTTGTAGTTGTTCTTGTTATAAAGATGCAAAAAAATTGAAAGTTTTAGTTTTGTATGGGTATACATGTGTGTCTGTGTGTGTGTGTGTGTGAGTGTAAAAATGTACAATCCCAGGCAAGTAGTCTGAGGGGTAGACGAGCCAACACAACAACACTTACAGCAGCACCGGCAACAAGAACAAGCTTAAGTCGGTCACCACTCAAAACATCAATCCGTTCCTATGGGCGTGAACATATGTTGGCATGTACTTATGTATGTATGTGTTAGCTGGCAAACTCGTAGCTATGTCTGTATATGAAAGCTGGTGAACATTTTAATGTTCTAACTTGTTCATAATATAGAACATGACTACACGCACACATTTCTACCATACAGTCACACAGACAGACAGAGAGAGACATACAGACAGACTGATTTAAGCATGAAAGAGACGAACCCCACGGAAAACCTACTAACACACAAACCTGCACGAAGTTGAAAACTAGCCCGAACACAGCTATTGTATTCCAATAGTTATTGTGCTTTCACTTTAGATCGTTACACACACACATACACACTCGTAGATATATATCTGTGTATGTGTATGAGTTGATATTGGTGTTTTCACTCTCGTACACCAACATGCATTTCACACAATTACAACTGGAGCAAAAAGTCATTGCACGCTTACGAATTGTTGTAATTACAATTGTTTTGTTACCTCTTCCACTCACCCTCCTTGCACTTCTGGCACCACCATCGACAATACCCTGGAATGTATTGTCTGCCAATACATATGTGCCACATACATACCAATCCTATATATATATATATACATATGTTCGTACACCTCTTTATTTGTATGTAAGTCGTAACGGAGGAAAGTTGGCCTTGGGGTGTTTGACACCACGTCCGAGGGCCCAAACTATAGATTTTGAATTAAGGTTTCTGAGAAGTGGAGGGATTATTACTTTTCCTTCCGCGAACTTCTGTAAGTTCTGCCAGGGGAGGAAAATGAGCGTCTATCGAGGTACCTGATTTCAATCTGGGGTAGATTTTTCGGCGATTCAGAGCACCACATTTTTTCTTGGATATTTATAGTTTATTCGAAAGGCCAAACATTTCCATTATTTTTGGAATACGATAGCATTCATGTGGCTGCCTTGGCTGATTATCAATCAGTCCCTCATTGAGGTTTCCGAATGATCTGCGGAATTTCCGATCAGCAGATGTGGCTATATTGTTTGCTCACATGGCCGCCTAGATAATAATCCCATTCATCAGAAAAATTACTATTTCTATTTCGAACTGTCCTAGGGATCAAACTGAGAAGCGATATCAAAACGGATTGTCGTCAGTTACAACTTTTAAGCTAATGATGCGAGGTCTTTGAGTAAAATTCGATTGAGGCTGGTGGATGAAATAAAGGGTTATCCATTTCGTGGTTTCAAGAGTATAAGGCTGGAATTCGACAGCTGTCAAACTAAGTTGTTAACACTGGCGGAAGTTGTCTGACATTGGCGGAAATGGATTACTTAACTATCACACAACGCGTAAAAATTAGTAAAACCTACAACAAAAATGGTGATTCGGGCTCAGCCACATATCGTGCTTTATGGTTTATGGTTATGAAGCACATTTGTCACTCGGTGGTTATATTAATAAATAAAATTGTCGTATTTGGACTTTTGAGAATTCTCAAGTAATTGAAGAGACACCATTACATCCACAAAAAGTCACTGTTTGGTGCGGTCTTTGGTCCGAAGGTGTGATTGGACCTTACTTCTTCGAAAACGACAAGGAAACGACTGTCACCGGCAATTCGGAGCGTTATGGTCATATGATAACCGACTTTGTTTACCTGCTAGTGAAGAATACGACTTGGAGAATATGTGGTTTCAACAAGACGGTGCCACATGCCATACAACTCGAGCGTATATGGCTTTATTGCAAGAGACATATCCTGACCGCGTAATTTCTGGGGCTACGAGAAAGAACTTGTTTATGCAGATAAACCTTTAACTCTTAAGCACTTAAAAACCAACATTCGCCAAGTTATGGCTGAGATACCGCCCACTATGTGCCAAAAAGTGGTCCAAAATTACCTCAAAAGAATCAATGCTTGCAACACTTCGCATGGTGGTCATTTAAATGATGCAATGTTTCACAAATAATGTCAACGTTCAAACTTTATAATAAAAAGAAGAAATATCATGAAAAAAAAATATTTTATATGTGTTTTATTTACGTTTACTTTTAAAAAGCAAAATGGATAACCCTTTATTAAGTTGTTGATATCGATGGCGAGTTATTATTCCGGGACGAGTCGTATGGCCGAGATAAAGTCCAGCGGTAAGAAATAGGACAAAAACTCTTTCTATTCAAAGTAATAGAAAGGAATTAATCGAATTATTTGTTGATTACTTTAGCTTATTCTATTGTAATCCCAAGTAACGGATTATTTTACTGTTCTCTACCCAATTTAAACAAAAACATTGAGCAACGTTTTATGAAGAATGGCAAACCATGAATTGTGACTAGAACAGACAAGCTTATAATGAGCTTTTCTACGAATCCTTAAACTACAATAGATTCATAAGTGCAAACTAGATGTGAAAAATAAGTTGGCAACTCCTAAAGAATGAATGTCGAATTAAACCAACATCCTTGGGAGCAGGCCTTACTGTGTAGAGGAAACCTCACAAATTCCGCTACTGTGTTGGGCCTCACGTGTGGATATGTGAGTATGCATGAAGTTATGGAAAAAAACGGACAGACGGACATATTTTTGTGGAAAATATATATGGTTTTAGTTTTCGCTTTGTCCATACACGCATACATACTGGTACAAGTTTAAAACAATTCGTAAGGTTTCGGGTTTGTGTTAGTGGTGTTGGTTCTGGTACTTCGTGCACTTGAGTATGTTGGGTGCCTTTAACTATTTACTCCTTTTGTTGTTTATGTGCCAAAGCTTTCGGCATTCGGCATACGGCATACACAGTGGTATGAGTGAATTCTACATCTAGAGATGAACGTTGTCTTTTAACGAATACTTTTTAGGTTATCTTGCTTAGATTGAGTTACTTTTAATTGAGTTACTAATGTCTTATGGGTTAGGGGGTAGGTATGTCTAGCTAACTACCAAGAATAGCTTTATTTCCTTTTTTTTTAGTCCTGTTTGCAAGATGAAAACGAGACTCAGAATCCTTTAAACTTGAAAACGACTATGAATCGCTATAAATGTGTAGTCCTTCAAGGGCGTTGATTGATTAATAAATTGAAACTGAAATTGAAGTTGAAATTGAAATTTAAATTAAAATTCAAATTGAATCTAATATATTTGTTTTGAATCGAGAGCAGTTTTCTGTATCTACCATTATTTTTATTATTTTTTAAATTTGTTATACCGAATTTTAGGAAAAGATTGTACAGGAAAATTTTGTGTGATTTGTTTTCATAGTGTTGTAAATCTCTCCCGAACTAATTTGTTCGAGGCCCAAAATTTGTCACCTGACCCAAATTTCATCACACTGGTTTTTAATATTTGTTAATTAATTTGATTAGTAATTATATATAAATATAATTTAAATTTATTTAAATTATTGTTATTTGCTAGACTGTAAGGAATTTCTATTAAATGAAAAAAAAGGAAATAACACAACAATATCTATCGACATTTTGAATATTCCCCTAACACTATGGTTGACTTTTCCACTGTGCTCTAATGCTGGAATTAATTCCTTCCCCAGTTCTCCATTTGTGCGCTTTATAGAGTTGTGTGTGTTTTTTTTTTCGGTTGACGTTAAGTATTGAGGTGTTCAAACACACAAAAAAAAACTCTTATGGTTTATTTCTCCATTCTGCCCTAAAGGATGGCAATGGTCTGTCATCTCCAACCACTGAATTCGTATCACACAAATAGTTTCATAGTTTCAACAAACATTCGAGTAAGAAGACACAATTAAGCCATAAAACTTGATTCAGACAAAAAACAACCTTGCGGGCGTATATGTAGACGACGTACACACACACACACACCTACACTTATACACTCTTCACAAACAACTACTCGGGTCTTGTATTCCATAACGTATGTGTACTGTTTAACGTCAAACATGTCATTCAGTCAAGTTGATGATTCCTCATTATTATCATTTTCATTTTTATATTTTCCCTACCAGACCCACACACACTCACACACAATGTTAGCATATCAGCTTACGTTGAATTATGTTGAGAGTTGATGCTGTAAATGTTTGACGTGAAATCTGTAGCAAAATAGAACAATTATCTTTGTACCTTATGCGCTTCGGTTCCATCTAACACTGGCCCCAAGGAATTGTTAACACAAAAAGCATAAAATAAATCAACGCAAGTGTTAGACTCATATTCCGTCGACAAGTAATCACAATTCCATGTGAATGTTTGTAGCTCTTCCAACTGGGATATTATATAATTTTCAATATTTTTTTTATAGTGGAACTTTAAACAACTGTGCATGAAAAGGTTTAAAAGTCTTCAGGGAAGAATTAACAAGCCACAGTTGAAATGTTTCTTACCTTTGATTTGAATGTTGATGTTTTTCTGAAACGACACAATAACAGAATCAAATTAAAACAGATTCGGAGAGGAAAATAACAATTTGCATAACAAATTTTAGAAGATTGTTATGATTTTGATAAAAAGGCAGCTGAAATAACAAAAAAACAAAACCTTGTTAGTGACATAAATAAGAATTATTTTTAACCATTCATTGTGTTGCATTTCTAGTCAGTGATTATAAAAATGATACCCTGCATTGATTTCACTGATTCGAAAGAAATGTCCATAATATAGGGTTATCCATTTCGTGGGCTGGAATTCGACATCTGTCAAACTAAGTTGTTAAACCATTTTTTTTCTTTTCAGTTGGAAGTCTGACATTGACGGAAATGGATCACTTAACTATCACAAAACGCGTAAGAATTATTAAAACCTACTACAAAAATGGTGATTCTCGCTCAGCCACATATCGTGCTTTAAGAGGAGATTATGGTTTATGGTGATGAAGCACATTTCTCACTCGGTGGGTATGTTAATAAATAAAATTATCGAATTTGGGCTTCTGAAAAACCTCAAGTTGAATCCTCAATTGAAGAGAGGCCATTACATCCACAAAAAGTCACTGTTTGGTGCGCTCTTTGGTCCGAAGGTGTGATTGGTCCTTACTTCTTTGAAAACGACAATTGAACAACTGTCACCGTCAATTCGAAGCGTTATGGTCATATGATAACCGACTTTTTTTGCCTGCTATGGAAGAATACGACTTGGAGAATATATGGTTTCAACAAGACGGTGCCACATGCCATACAACTCGAGCGAATATGGCTTTATTGCCAGAGACATTTCGTGGCCGCGTAATTTCTCGTCGTGGCGGCCACAACTGGCCAACAAGATCATGCGATTTGACACCATTATACTTTTTGTGGAGCTAAGCGAAAGACCGTATTTTTTGCAGATACACCTTTAACTCTTGAGCACTTAAGAACCAACATTCGTCAAGTTATGGCTGAGATGTAGTAAATGATGTAGTGTTTCAAAGTGTCGAAAGAAGCATTCAAGTGTGTACACTTCCATTTTAATAAATATACAAACGGGACTTTCACATTTGGACTGGATTCTATGACAAACATCGTCGAGGTCACCGACAACCGCCCTGTAGACTACAGCCACACCTCATGCCATGACTATTTCCAGTTCCAGCGCAGCACACTCTATTTCCCAGCAAAAGGTTAACATACATGAATTCTCGATGTTACTTTCAAGAACGTAGAGCAGTTATCGTTTATGTTTTTGAGCAGAAGACCACATATTCTGCTGCGCTATGTTTACTCAATCAAATGTTATTTACTTTATGACCAATGGATGGAAACCAACTCTGATCCACTGTGCAACGTTCTTCAGTAGTGCCGCCGATCTAAAGCGATATGTGTACATATATATAAATATTACTACAGAAATTCGCAATCATTTATCAGTTTAAAATACAATTACAGAGATTTGCATTTACAGTCATCAGAATTCCCCCGCATTTTACATATTTGTATTCCAAACTTTCTTCTTTAACAAAACGAGAAAAGTTCTTACACACACACTAGAATTAAATTAGATGTTATTTCTGCCATTGTCATTTGTTACATATTTGCGTATTCATGCGTGTGTGTGTGTGTGTGTGCATGTGTTTGTTTGTTTTCTGTACATATCATAATCAAATATAATCAATTCGAAATATACCTCCCCCGCCTACTGGTCCATCACCACCACCGCCACCATCAATTCTCTGTGTCTGTGTCGGTGTACGGGTGATGATAGTCGAAGACAAATAAAACAAAGTAACAAACAATTTGTTTTGAGCAACTGACTAGAAATAGCATGCAGCAAAATAAAACTTGCAAACAAACGCAAAAATTTTTCATTTAAAATTTCATTTTCCCCTTCGTGTTTTCTTTTTGTCGCAAGATCCGTTTCGGTTTTCCGTTTGTTTCTGTAATGGCAACATTTTTTCTTTCTTTCTTATACGCCGCCGCCTTCTTCACAACTCTAAACAAATGCATGATAAATGAATCAACAAACATTGGGGAAAAAGTTTACCTTGTGAAGAACTCGAAAAAATTCAACAAAAAAAAAAAAGAAAGGCAGAAGCAGAGGCAACAACAGCAACACCATCAGTGACGACGACAAAAGAAGAACAAAGTTTTTTTATTTTCCTTTAACCTCGAAAAAAGACAACCAATTACATACACCCTTTCTTTTTGCCAACTTTCTGTGAACGCAGCAGAAACGGAAATGAAAAAACAATATATTGAAGCACAGAGAGCGCGAGTGTGGGAAATGTCAGTTATACATTTTAAACTATTGGATGGTATTAAACATATGTCATGGGGATGAATCTCATGTATTAGAGACACAAATTGAAACGAAATTAAATAAGTGGAGAACCACGACCAAGAAACTTTAAGGTAGGGAGTCGTGGCCCCCTTGAATGGGTTTGTTGATACTCGATACAATTAGCCCCAGGAAGTTAAAGGGTCTAAAGAAAATGGTCAACCAAATATTTATTTTGTCCTGTGAAAATTACAACTGAATGCGGCAAGATATCGCTAACTATGCAGCAGGCAATTAAAGGACAAATTATAAAGGCCCAAAACTCCTCGGAAAAACTTAAAGACTATCCTCCACCTAGAAAAAACTTTGCTATTTTGGTTATTAGTTTATAGTTTTTATATTTTTTTTACACAGTCCAAACTGAATTACTAATATCCGCCACTGTGCGACGACAAATTGTAGCAACTTTTGTAAGTTCATCTTCATCATCATGAGCATGATTGTTTCATGTGTAGTATGCAAAATGAAAAGCAAGCACGCTGAAAAAAAAGAGGTGGATGGGATATAAAGAAAGAAAAATTAGCAAACACAAGAAACAAACGTTCTCTTTCAATTCATAACAAATGACGGCATACAGCAAAAAAAAACGAGAACATATAAACGAGAGACACGAAAATAGGGGAAAACTGAATGAGAGTTTGTTGGTAATAGAAGTTGTAATGACACAGTGTGACAGAGTGGAAGTGGTAGTGGCGGTGCTAGTTAAAGACAAGCACTTTCCTGTTTTCATGTAAATTTCGGAAAAATTCTTCAGAAAATTAGTGTTCAAGAAAAAGTTTGTAGTGCAAAAAGGTTCACTCACTCCGAAAGACACAGAAAATAAATACCAAAAAAAATAAAACAAATCTTACATTACATACACTTTGTAGAAGTGTCTGCACGAGTGTGTGTTCATTTTTGCACTTCACTTCATACAACGAACAAGCACACCAATACCAAAACACACATGGCTATACATACACAACACAGTTAGTTAAATTGTTTGTGTCAGCTGAAAGTGCTAATGATGCAGGCGTGTGCTGTAAGATTATCTAACTTCGTATTATTCGTCTTCTTATTCTGCTTCTTCTTATGGCCTTATTGTAGTGGCAGCATCTTCACTGGATAGCGGTGTAATAAATATGGTTAATGTCAAATAGAGGACATCCGGTTCGATTTAATTTGACGTAATTTGATTTTTATAATTGGTTACTTTTAAAGTACTTTTTATATTCAATTTCACTACCACACACAGCTACGGTCAAAGTAGCAATAGACCTGTGCAAGAGAGAGCCCAATAAAATCGAAGATCTGGAAGAAAAGAAAACGTTTTTTCAAAAGATTAAATGTCTGTCTCGATGAAGACATTCAACCATATTAGAGCAGCTTCAGGGCGAAAGAACCCGTGATTAACAAGACATCACACTCTACACAATACCGAAAAAATCGCATGAGAAGCAGAATCAGACAGATTACAGTCCGGTAGAAGAAACATTACACTAGTCAACAGTCAAAATGTACTCGGGATGCGATAATTTTTTCTGTGTAGATTACCTTGACATGAGCTCGAAAAACGCAATAAAATTTTTTTTTTTTCGTTTGGTTTTTGTTTTATTTTTTTTTTTTTAAATTTTAAAAAAAATTTTTTGGTTAATTTGTTTCGTCCGGCATAACTCGGGAACCACTAGCCCGATTTAATTGAATTAAATTTTAAAAAATTTAAAATTACAATTCCCTTTATCTGTTCATATATTGTTTTCCTATACAAGCAACAGTTTCCAAGTTAAAAATGAATATATAAAGGAAAAAACTTATTTTTTGCCTAAAGATTTAAATTTTTTTTTTTTAAAAAATCCATAAAAAATCCAAAATGAAAAAAAATGTCAAATCTTATTACTTTTACGTAAAGTCACATAACCTATGAGCAAAATGAGACAAAGATCATGAAAATCGATGCACGCGTTTCGCTTTTATTCGCAATTGAGTAAAGGTATAAAACAAAAACCAAACGAAAAAAAAAATTTTTATTGCGTTTTTCGAGCTCATGTCAAGGTTATCTACACAGAAAAAATTATCGCATCCGGAGTACATGAAATTTTTTTCATTTTGTTGAGTAGTGTTATTAGTAACCGAATGATATCACTTCATTCACAATTAATGTGATCTTCACAAGTTTGGTCGGAATATAATTTTTTTTTTAATTCATTTAGGTCATTTTCTCAACGTCGTATTAAGGTCAGTTATAGTTATTTATTACCCGTAACATTCCTGAGTGACCAGACGGGGAACTAATCTCGTATCAATGAGCTGCGCACGATACAATTTATATACTCAGTGAACGGGAGTACATAAATTGTATCGTGCGTCACAGTTCCTAGAATCGGCTCCGAACGGTTAATAGTTTTCTAGAGGTTTCCTTTACTCGTAAAGTCACCAGTTTTTACGAGGAAACAGCCTCTAAAAAAATGTTTGACGATTTGCCAGGTTTCAAACCTCAATTGACTATGTGATAGTCGAACACATTACAGGCGGTCCACAGCCACTAGTTATGGACGCCCGTTTATTCTTGAGCTCTTGCTTAACAGTTCTGTCAACATTTCAAGAATTTATGTTAACCAGAGTTTTCATTATTATTCGAATTAATACCGTACAATCATACCGACCTCGCAAAAAATCTTCATACATTTTTAAGCTGTTTAAGTGGCAGCAGCAGTAGCAACAACAGCAAATAATGGAGGTTTGTACCTCAAATTACACGACTCAATTCGATAATAATTGATGTGGGTGTAAATAATTGTCTGTGTGTGTGTGTATGTGTCTGTATATGACTGACTCTTCACCAACATCACTGTATGGGTGCGTGTGTATGAGTGGTAAGTACGACAAGAACATCCAAAAAAACAAAAACAAGACGGAATACTTCACATAACTCAAAATGAAACTATGAGCAAAACATGCCAAAGTTTGCAGAACCCAAAAAAAAGAGGGAAAAAATACAGAAGACGAACGAAGAGTGAACAAGCTCAAAAAAGAAAGTCTAAGTAGGAAATTTCAATTCATGTTGTTCGGCACTAATGAGATAATTTCGTTAGTTTGTGATTGAAATTAACCGAAACATACACACACCAATACGCCCACACTTAGGAACACACATAAGTCCTTCGAAGGACACATAGCAAGTGTTGTTACGATTGAGAGAGCACGAGTAAAGTTTCTGTTTCTTTCTTTGTAGAAGTTCAATGTTAAACTACAGTAAACGAAATAGAAGAAGGAAAATAAATCCTTGTATTAAATTAGATTACAGTAAGTGAGGTCTTAAAGAAAATTGAAATGTAAAGGATTTTTATTTTGATTAATTCGATGAAACCAGCCAAGTCAGCAGAAAGTGTGAGTACTTGAAACTTGTACTTATGTAATTTCTGAGATAACTTGTTGGTTGTTCAGTTTCTGTACGCATGAGTGATGGATAGGGGATATAACACATACTCACTGATGTCGTCCACCAAAGAGGACACGTCGAAGGGTAGTGAGTTTTCCGGATTGGCAAACCTCATCAATTCATAAATATGAAAATGACATCGTACACAGCTCATTTATTTGTGTTTGATTTATTCGATAGAGAAAACATTCCCATTATTTGTGGAACACGGTTTCAGGCATATAGCTGCCTGCTGACTTTACAATGTTCTAAGATGTAGGTGACAATTTAACGAATAGCACTTTCGATTGTTAATATATTATTCGCCTATCAAGTAGTCATTTTGGCTGAGCCTAGTTTTAGGACAATCCATGAGCACATACCGCTTTACACTTAGTCATTGGTCTGTTGAACAGACTCTTTCGAATCCAATGGCATTAACTTTGTAAATAATGCGTTTGCTGTGTGTATTTTTTAATATATACTTCATTTATCTGCATTCTCTCCAACAAATCAATATTTAAATTTTCCAATTAACTTTTCATTCAAATCAAACAATCAGATTAAGAATGTTCTGTAATTAAGTTACTGTCAGGGGTATTTTTATTTCACAATGCTAATCCACACATTGTTGTTTTGTTGGTTGTTGTTGTATTTAGTTCTTAAATAGGTCAAGATGATTTATTTGCTTTTTACTACATCTAAATATAAAATATCTATTAACTTCTCAACAATAAATTTGATTTGTTGAAATTTTTTTTCTGAGACAAGATTATTGTGTTTGCCTGCTGCATGCATGAGAATGAAGCAAAAATGTTATTTTTTTTTTCCATTTTGCATCATACTTTCAATATCGTTTCCTGTATTTTTTTCCATAGCAATGAATCATTTGTAAATATTTTTGTAAGTCATCAATAATTAAAAAAAGAAACGTATTAGGAATAACAATGCGAATCGTAAATGCATTGTAATGCCAAAGAGATTAGATTGTAGTTTTAATCAGAAATATAATAGATTTGAGAATTTGGCAAAATGAAATCCCTAAAGTTGAAATAACGACAGTTTGCCAATTCATATAAATGTTGTTGCATAATAAAGCCAATATTCATGAATATATTGAAAAGATACAAAGTCGTAGAGATGATGGGTATGGTTCGGTAATGTTGTTTCTGGAATAAAATTATTTTTACTAAAAGCAAAGTTAAGAACATATTTCTGTGACGTTATGCCAGCATTATGTTCTGTCGGTCGTATTGTTGAAAAGTGTTTCCGACGCCATTCTGTAATTTGGCGAGACTTGTTATTAGAGGGTCGGAAAGTTTTTTCTTTATCATACAATAACAGAATTCTCATTGCTACATATCCGATTATGGTCGAAATAAAAAGAACTGACGCATGCCTGTATACTTAGGTATGTATTATCAACCTACAGTGGTGGTCATATAAAAAAAAAATTTAAATCGAGTTTCTGTATGACCACGACTCCTACACAATAGAAATTTATTACATATGCACCAAATACTATAAGTTGCACTTCATAGGATATATTCAAGTCATACATTTTACATTTAGTTTTATTCTTGAATCTGACTGACTATATTTTCTAACTGACCCCAAAAATATGGTGGTCATACAATTAGAAACGAACACAGAAATTATACTTTATTATAAATTCAAAAGAAAATATAATAATTAAAAATTAATATGATAATAAAACAATAAAAATATAAGCTTAATACTTCGTTGGATAACATTATTTTAAATCACTTCGGTCAATCACCGTGGTTAACATTCAACCAATGTCTGACATCGTATAGCTGGTACCGAATGCCAAACTTCTCTTCTATTTCGAAAGTGTTTTTCATTACTTTTACAGGTCTTTGTTTTTAACATTCGTTCGACATCTCTCTATATGTTTTCCATGGGATTTATGTCGGGACTTTGCGCCGGCCAGGACAAAACCACGGTATACGTATCCATAAATCATTGCTTCACAATACGGGAAGTACGCTTAGGATCGTTATCCTGTTGGAAAATATACGAAACCGGCATAATTTTGATTTTTTTTTTATATTTTTGCTGGTCCATTCCACAGTCTGTGCGGTGTATGGGGCCAACACCATACCAACTGGATTCTCCCCATACCCTCACATTTCCACATCCCTGTTTAATCGGCCATCTATCAGTTGGAGCAAATACTGTCACGTATTAGTTAAATTTTAAAAGGATCTCCATTTTCCCTAATTGAAAGGGAGGTAAATTATTTTTACATATATTAGATTTACAACTGTGCAAAATTCTGTCTTCTGTTAGCCCTTAGTTATTCTTTTTAAATCTTGTATTTTTATTAATATAGCCGAAGGTCAGCATTGTATTCATTTCGAATTACACACAATGCAATCATTGACAGTACATATTGTATTAAGATGAAATTACAAACGCATTAATGTCAAACGAATATAATGAAATTATATCCCTTGCAAAGGAAATGGAAATTAATGACAGCAAAATTAAACTCTTTCGATAATAAAAAAAAAATGGAGACCTTGCAACAAGCCGTTTCAGTGCATACGCAATGTGGAAATAAACGGATTCATTCATTAACCGACGCCAGCAAAGCCACCACCGACCACCACCCACCATCACGTTTATGTAAATATGCGTCCTAAAGAAAAACTCTATGTGGCCTTTGCTTAATAAACTCGGCCATTTGTTGGAGCGCGTATGCGTGGGTGCAAAACCTCCATATGCAGTCGTGCATGCCTCCACAAACACATGCTCACACACACACACACACACATATGTACGCAAGAATGCATGTGTGTGTATAACCCTGCTTGTTGATTTGTCAAGCATTGAGCTACTCAACCCTTGACTGATCTGCTTACCAGTCCTCCAACTGACTGCGCGCTACGTCTCCGCAGTTCCCGCTTCTGTGCCAGTGCCTGTGCGAATAAGATTGGATTTTGCCTTAAATCTTATGGAAAACAGAGTGCAACAGACGAAAAAAACAAAAATATCTCGGAATGGCCACAAAAATCCTTAAAGCTCACACGATGCTGGGCCTGTGGCTAAAAATGCAAGGCCAACTTATGTGGACCGTTCACATGAATGCACAGACGTACACAGCGAGCCGAATATGCACCAGCAAGCAAGCAGTAGCAAGAGAAACAACATCCACAGCACATTGGGAGTATTTTTAAAAAAAATCACCTGTTTGGGCGAATTATTATTCAAAAACAAAATTGTATGACAATACAATTGAAGCCTTTCCGAAATGTCAGTCATGAATTGCAAACAAACTTCATAAATTGTACAGTTCAGTTACAATTCTTCAATTCTCCCACTGTGTATAGACCAGCATGTACACCAGTGTGGTCCAGCATTGAACACTGATAAGAAAAAACAATGGAGTAACAAGTACTTAAACCATGTTGAGAAAAACTGTATTTAAGTCCGAATTTTTAAGAACGAAATGCAATATAAATTAAATACTGATCCGTTTCACACGCTGCCATACTTCTGCATCGGTAGATAGATTTCTGCATCAATTATTAAATGACAACTACGGTTTATTAGCGCACTTACATTTTTAAAAACAATCCCATTATTTTATTAAAATTCGAAGATTGTCTAGCGCTGACTATCATTTGGAGGTATTAACATTTGACTTCAGATAATCTGAGGCGACTTTTCCTGTAGAAAGGAATGTCTCAGAAAATATGAGGTGATTTTTCATATAGAGAAGTGTACCTACGATAATATGATGTGGCAAACAGAAAAGTTTAGCTCAGGATATATTCGTATAGCAAAGCACGCCTCCAGAAATCTAAGATGACTTTTCTAGTAAAAAAGTTTGCCTTGGGAAATCCTCAAAAATCAGATGGAACTTATGGTAAAGAAAAATTAAATAATTTTGTGGAAATAGATTTGGATTTTCCCAGTCATGTATTTAGAAATAATTTAATTAATAAATTAAGAAAGAAATTAATTCGTTTTTTTTAACTAGTCTGTAAGGATTTTGTTCCAAAGACTCAAATAAATAAATAATAAAAAAATGTGTGTGTATGGCAATCTGAGGTTACTTTTCTTGTAGAAAATTTCACCTAAGAAAATCTGATGTGGCTAACAGAAAATGTGATCTGACTTGTTTAATAGAAAAGTTTTCGTTTGAGTTGATTTTTGTGACTATTCCTACAGAAATCTGTGAAGAATTGATTTCTTGTGGAATGTCTGAAATTAACCTACCAAAGTAGAAAGCGTGTCCGCCGTTGAAGAACCTAAAACAACCGTTTGCCATAATCTGGTCTACTTTTATCTTAAGATTTGGTTCCAATAGTCGTGAAGTAAGCACAACATAAAGGAGTTAAAGAGTTTTTAAGCCTTAGGGGCAAAAACTGGAAGAACATTTCATTAGGAATGGACAAATTTGCTTAGTTACGATTTCATTGGTGGTTAAGTCCAATAAACGCATGAGCCCAAATGCTTCGATATAGATGTTTATGGTTTGGCTGAAATTTGGAATGGTATCCATGGCCTCCGATGAATGAAAATCATCCTCTGATTGAAATATACTTATGTTACTGAAATGCACGAAAATTTATATTTGAATTCAAATATGATTTTTTTTTTAAAACCCAAAAATCGGTCCTTTGTAAACATGACGACACGTTTTTGCCGTATGCTGGGACAGAGCTCATCGGTGGTCAGGGTCGTTACCAAATACTAATTTGTTGGTCACAAAGGGAGCTAAGTGAGAGTTTTTTCATGGAAATACTGCTATTTATTCAGATGGAAATATAGCAACTTATTCATTTCACACTTTAGTTAAAGGTTTGATGTAAAGGAGGTGTACAACGTGGACAGATGCCTTATTCGACGAGCGACGTTACGCCTGGGCAAGATCCAGAATAACAAACGTCAGCAAAAAGCACGGGCACCTGTCCAATCAATCCAATCGGAAGAGGAGATGAGAAAGGTTGATGTCCATTCCCAATTAATATGCAACGTCAGTACTATCGCTACGTTAGCCTGAGTTCTTTTCGAACTTAACGACAATTTCTCCAACAATCAATCACAATTGTCGTGAAGACATCAATGTTTATTGAGGGAACTGCATCACATGCCGACAGTTTCAGCAAGTTGGGCTACGAAGGGAACCTACATTCATAATCAGATTTTTCCACTTTTTAAACTTTCTAACTGTACGCCACCCTACTACACATGAGTGTGTCGTTGCAGAGATGAGATGCTTTAATATGCGAATGGATGTCCGTGTCTTAATTCACATGACACAAGTAAAACATACAATGCATAAGGACACAAACGTACCAATACAGCCACATGAAAGTCACATTTAAGAATGCATTTAATGCCTGCTACTTATATACGTATGTATGTGTGGTTTGATCTTTTAGGCATTGCACCCCTTTGAGTTGGACGTTGAATGTTTTTGTATACATTTCCTTATTTTTTTTGTTGTTTAACATTAATTTGTAGTTGTAGCAGTATATGACATGGTTAGGTTGCAGTAGGTGTTGTTGTTAATAACCTTAACCCTTTCCAGCACTATTTTCACTCCGATTACTTTGCCAACTGATCTGTACATAGGTTTTTGTTTCTGCTATTTTATACAGTGTAATCAATCAGTAAAACAAACTAATATTAAAATATTAATATTAAATATTAGGTCAGTAAAAAACACTCTCAACCAAAATGTTTTTTTTTTTCTAATTTTACACAGGCAGACCGCACATAAATTTCAGACAGAGTGTAGTCTTTCGGCCATGTAAATCTTCTATTGGAAAAGCCGACGGCAATTTTAATTGCCGCAATACTCAGTGTGAACACAAGTGGCAAGTTCAGAAGGGAATCATAAAAATTGCCGCAAGTAAAAATGCCTAGTGTCAATCGGTACTAAACTGAAAAAATACCTTTCACGAAATTCTTCTATTTTTATGTGCACTATAAAATAACAAACTCTTTTTTTTATCAGTCGCGTGGAAATGTCAGCAGACGAAAGTAAAATATTTTTTTTTTTTTTGTAAGCGACCCGACGTTATATTTGAAGGCATAGAAATTTACATGAGAAACATTTTTCGATTTGTTGGTTCTAGCAATTGTCCGAATTTTTCTCACATATAATCACTGTGCCGCATTCGTATGAATAAAAAATCTAGTGTTTGTTGTTGCATTCATTTAAATGTTGACTGGTCTTTTTAAGAAAACCTTTAGAGTTATGTATGTTTTTTTTTTTATTTTTGCGTCGTTTTAACCATTTCTGTTTCTGTTTTTGTAGTTGTCGTTGTTGGTTTTTGTTGTTGTTGTTTATTTCTCCATATTTAAAATGTACTTAAAAGCCAAAATGTTTAAACATAAACGCTTTGACGTACAAGCTTTGTATGACATTAGGGTGTACTGAAAAACTTTGTTTGAAATTTAACAATAGTATACGAAACAAGCCGGAATGGAATTATAACCTCAGAATGTAGCAATGAAACATGTTGCACCCTATATACAAAAGGGTAACAACTCAAAATTTTCCAAAATTGAATTTTTTCCATTAATTAGTTTCTAACTACTGCACAAATTTCTTTCACATCACTGTGTTCTTTAACTGGGAACAAAACAGTTATGTTTCTTCTGCACGATGAACTAAAGAGAATTATTTTTAGTTGCGTTAATGCGTTAGAATTTTGAGATGTGACCCTTTTGTATTTAGGGTGCGGAACTTTAGATCAGTGTACAAATTCAATGGCCATAAATGGTTTTTATTGAGAATCGGTTAATAGGACATTTTTCCACACACACAATTTTCTCCATAAGCACCGATGATCATGAAATGTGGTCATAGGTGTTGATGACCATAGTAGGTCAATATTGGTGAAAAATGCATTACACTGGTTTATTTTCTATTTTGCAGAAGATAGAAAAAAACCTGAATAAATTAAACAAAATTCTATCAAAAAGAAAAAGACCGATAAAAAATAGAAAAAAAATTATTGTTCAAAAAATGTAACCCCATTATACATAAAAATTAAAAAAACAGCTTTACAAAACTTTGTTAAGAAAAATGTGTACAATTTTTTTTTGGTATTTCCATAAACTTTTCTTAGATTTTTATGAATCCGGGGGTAAAAATGTATCTCCTCTGTACTTCCAGACATGACAAAACTGCTACAATCGAAACAAATATTCACCATACCCTAATGTACACTTCTAGTTGAATATGCCGTAATGGCTGTTGTTTTTTTGTTGTTGTTGTTAACGTTTGTCCCTTTTAGCCGTTTGGTGTTGTTGTTTTTGTTAATATATGGCAGGTTGACTGTGTTCACATATGAATGAGCATAAATATGAGCAGCTCATGTGTGTGTCTTTTTGTTTTTAAAGTTTTTGTTAAATAGTCATTCATTGCTGTTAATATGGACATATAGCAAAACATGTAGGTATGCATGTGTGTATGCACATGTGTATGCTACATAAGTACCTACCAAGCGGGTGCATTGGTTTTATGTAGCAGGGTAAGAGACGCAAAAAAGATGTCCTTTTATTACTGCAAATGTATATTTAATGCTTAAAAATACAACAAAATGCCCTCGAATACACATACAACTGTTGGCATACACTTAAAGAAACATGTGGCAGCAAATTAATGTAAAGTTGTCACGGACTGGATCGTATTTCCCTTCACATTCCAAGAAAGAAAAAATGGGTAACTTCTTTGAATTCAGTAAGAGATGGGCGATATAATTTGTAGACTCATTGGCAGACACCAACATTTTTAAAGGCAGCTCCTTTTTGCCATGACTTAGAGATTCTCTCTCAGCTATAGATCCAGCTGGTGCAGAAGTTAGGGCGACCTACCTTTCTGGGAATGTGCTAAGAGAAGCTAGAAAAGGCTTATTTTTGGCCAAATGGTTACGTATATAAATATAACTGATGCATTTTTTTCGAACAGCAGCTAAAGGCTGTTCATGAGCTGGAAATTCACACTGTTTGGTGGTGAATGTAATTCCATTTTTTTTGCAGTCATATTTGAGCCATAGCTTCGTCAAACGAACTTCAATTGATATAAAATTACTAGTAAGTTGTAATGCGCCTATGGCGCCCGTTGAAATATGGAAAAAAAAATTTGTTGGAAAAAAAAATTTTCATTGAAAAAACATTTTTGTTGAAAAAAAAAATTTTGCTGAAAAAAAATTTTTTCTTGAAAAAAAAAAAATTTGTTGAAAAAAAAAATTTTGCTGAAAAAAAAAATTTTGTTGAAAAAAAAAATTTTGCTGAAAAAAAAAATTTTGTTGAAAAAAAAAATTTTTGTTGAAAAAAAAAATTGGAAAAATAATTTTGTAAAGAAAAAAATTTTTGTAAAAAACAAAAAAATTTGTAAAAAAAAAATTTGGAAAAAAAAAATTTGGGGAAAACACAATTTCTGTACAAAAAAAAAATATTATTTTTATTATTATTATTATTTATAGAAAATAGAAAATTATAGAATGCCTATTTAAATTCCTACGTACTGCGTGACAGAGTCAGTGAATCAGTGAATCAGTGTCGAGGGTAAATATATATTAACATTGACTGGGATTTGCTCAACTTTCAGATGCATTCCTTCTTTTTCAGAATTTAGTGCTTGTGTCTTTTAAATGTACCATATTTTCTATTGGTACTTCTAAATTGGTACTGCTTTCTTTAAAGTGTTTTTTTTTTAACAAAAAAGTTCTGCTGGTAGAAAATATATTTTTTTTTCAAACTATAGCTGGTAAATAAAAAAAAACGTATTTTAGAATAATTTTTTTTTGTGCAATGGCTTTTAAAATTTGCTAAATCGATAAATTAATTTTTTTCGAATTTGAAAATCTGAAAAGGCTGAAAGAAATTTGTAAAATGAAAAATATTAAATTTTTTTTTGCGCAATATGAACAATTACCTCAAAATGTGCAAAAACAAACGTAAAATCAACCAAATGCGTTCGCCCTTTAAATCAAGAATTACGAAATGTAGCCAACTTTGGAAATATGTATTTCTAAAATATATCCAATTGTCCGATATAGAATGTTAGTATCTAACCCTCACTCCTTGCCTACAACTTATTTTTTATAGAACTACAACGTTTTACTAGATCTGTGGATGGCATCTAAAAAAAAAGAAGCCTTGGGAAACATTTCAATGAAAGTAAATAGCAGGTATTGATTTATCAATTCAAATAAATATTTTATTTTATTTTATTCGTGTTTTCTTCATTTATGGAAAACAAAACGCTTGGGTTTATTTATCGAATGGTGTATATTAAACTGCTTAGTTATTTTAAACTATTCATAATTGGAAATTTGCATAACTTCAAAGAAATGAAATAGTAAATAATGGATTTCTTTTTACGAACTTGAAATAATTCATCTTTGAGATAACGCGTTTCCTTTCAGTGTATATGCACTACAACTACAAATATATTATATATGGACCATTTAGCATGGGAAATTATTATTTATTTTAATATTTAAAATAGAATTTAATAGCGTATCTCTTACCACAGTTCCAATTGTTTTAAGTACATACCAAATTGGGATGCGGATTATTGTGAATACACAAATTATGTCGTGATCAGCTGTCTAATTTGAGGAATATATACAGTTTGCTCCTTAATGGATTGATGAAGACGTATAAAGGAAAATATTATAACTCTTATACTAGTCAAATCCAAAAATTCTAAATTTCCCCATTTTTTCCCAAAATTGTTTGCAGTTTTTTTTGTAATCTGAAAATTTGAAATAAATGTACTTCGGCCCATATACGAGAATAGTTCAGCAAGCCACAAATCAAAGTAAAATCTCGTACTAAATGTCCCATATATGTAATATGTGGCATATGTTCCTTGCACATAGATACGGTATTAAATGCATAACTATAAATGTGTGGGTAAATCCTTTTAAATTCATATATGTGAGGGACGGAACTCATGTGTACACTGGCATTACCGTTAGGGCGGCACCACTGTTGTGCAATGTTATGTTAAAGGTTAAAGTTGACAGTTGGACAAAAAAAAAAACAAAAAAAAAAAAGAAAGGTTAAAATGAATGCAAGTTGTTGTTTGTGTGAGCACGATGGGTATAATAAGCTTTGTGCCATTTCACGCTTTCAGTTTTTCTCGCTTTATTTTATAAATTTTGTATTGCCCTCGTATTTATATTGTGACAGGAAAATAACATCAAAAGGAAGTTTTCGTCGTTGTTTATATTATGAACGGCCATTTTCATTAGCCTTGATAAGACTTTTCACACAAGTGCAACAAATAATACAATTGCCAATGCACCGATGCGGTGCGATACGGAGCTGAGCAATGGCAAAAGCCAATTAAATTTCACTCACAATTTGATGGTTCAGGGTTGTGGCCAATTTACCGATTTCCGTTTAAATGCCGACAAATCATTGCAATTGCAAAGTTCATATTGTTGTTATCATCAATATTTTATTTTAATTATGTATGTATGTATATAGAACATGCATATTATGGAAGGGCGAAGTCGAAGTATAATCTCAAATTCAGTTAGTTTTGAAATTTGTTTCGTTTCGTGAGGTGATATTTAGAAAATGTTGAATGTGAAAAGCTTTTTAACAACACAAATAGAAACAAGCTTGTTGAAGCCGTTGAAAGGTGTTATAAGTTTTGGTCAAACAGTATGTGGCCAAAGCCAATGGCTACAAATGCATGTATAATTGTAATGCGTGTAAATTTCAAGGGGGGCTTCCAGGATGTTGGGAGCTGATTGCTATCTGGTCGCTTATCAATATAAAATATTTTCTCTATTTAGTGTTTAAATATCAGAATTCTATGATTTTTTTTTTGTATTTTCTGTTGTTTTTATGCATGTGGAAATACCAGCTGCCTATAAATATTTTCTTGTTTGTAATATATGTGGGCCTTAATGGGATCCTGTATCGAATAATTCCTTGAACCAGCCGTTACAAGGCTTTCGAAAATAGTGCCCGCACCGTGTAAAGAAAATACACTAAGAACCCAATCGAAAATTGTATGTACACAGTTTAAATCATAAATCATTCTAATTTAATATTCACTTTTGCCTTTAAGGCCAAATCAACCAACCTACACTTGTGATCAACGTATAATCATTGAAAAAAAAAAAATTAACCGCCTAATGCCCATAAAATCCCACCTAAATCGATTTATTTTCCAGTCAAAAACCATCAAAAATAATTTCTAACATTACAAGCACTTGTACAAGAATGAATACCATTCTAACAACAACAAAAAAAAACTATAAATTGTTTACATGTTCGCCTGAATGCCGTTGTAATATGAAATATTTGTACATTACCGCAATATTTTGTAAATTTCATGCTGTAATAATATTCAATTGATGGCAAAATAAAAAAAAAAAATATATTTCATCGCAAAATATTGAATGGCTGGAATCATTTTGTAAATTACCGGCAACCTCCCGCTGACACACACACACACAGGACATATCGTGCTGAAACCTAAGGGTATATGGGAGGATTTCGAACTGAAGTTTCCAGTTGTGCTGGAGTATACAAATATATGAAATTAAATCGACCAGAAAATAAATATGATATTCGTTTTCAATTTTGTCTATTTCCATATTCGGTTGTTTTGTTGATGTCGGAGTATGTGTAAAATTTGTATAATTTAACAGCCACAGCAACAACGACATTTGGATACACAATCAAAAGTAAAAAGCTTTGAACTGCGGTCAGAATACCAAAACATCTGACAGGCGGGGGAAAAACCGCAGAAAATAAAATGGGTTCGGTGAAATTGAGTGCTGTCGGTTTTTTTTTTTGCTTGTTTTTGCTAAAGTCAAACGTAGTTGAGTTTCACTATTTTCCGAAATTAGTTGTTGCCAATATTTGTGAATTAATAAATATGTATATACATATATTTAAACATAATTTTAGGTTCGAAAAAGTGGAAATTCGTGTCTTTGGTTATCATCGACTCAGTAAATGGCTACACAGCAGTATAGGGGAAGTTTGTGGTAGTTAATTTTTTGTTTGGGATATATTTTTGTTTTTGAAATCATAATGAATTGTTACCGTTTTGTCAATTAGAGCCCAAGTTTAGGAGTTATAGCCATTACATGTTTGTTACTAAAACAAAAATATAAAGCTGCATTCTGCCTATATGACTAAGAGGTCTCCATTAAAGGCAGCCTACTTCCTTTGGGGAATTGTCAATCTCATTAAAACCACTACAGAAATGTCAGAAAAAAAATGTTTTCCGCTACTTGAAGAGTCAAAGAATTTAGAAAGAGGAAAACAAAAAATGTCCATACAATTTCTAGCAACTTTCTGACATTAATATACGTTGAAGGACCGATAACATTAACGATTCAGAGCCTTAAGGCGCATATCAATCGAGACATTCGTCACAAAAATCTTGGACAATTGGCTTGACTGGATGCTGTATTTCGAAGCCAACGAAACAATATTCCAAAATAATAATAAAAAAATGTTTTTTTTTATGATTTTTGAATTTGTAAAAAAACTATCTTTTAAAACATTTTGTAAATATTACCTTAACAAAAAAAACAAACGATTTTTCATACACGATGTACTTTTTTTTGATTTGGTCCTTTACAATTTAGTTTTTTTTTAAATACAGCACAAATGAAGATGTTTAATGCGTCGACATGTTTGGTTTCAGACAAATCACTGAAAAACCCATTACACAAATTTGCGATATTTACAGTAAGACACACTTTGCAGAATTTTGCGAACCGACGGACAGAAGAGGCGTGAAGTTGATTTTTCGAAACAAATCATATTCACCAAAAAAAAAACGCATTCCCATCTGAATGAGCGCTTTAACAAACAAACTTATCGGAATTTCAGACCAAAATTTGTCTTTTTATAATATCTCTGGTCCACGCGAATAAACCATAAACCATTCCTAAGCCGAGATAAAACGCATCATCGCTGACATAGAGATACAGTTTTGTCAAAATGTTATGGGAAATATTATGAAAATGAAAAGTACCACACATTGGTCCGGAATCCAATTCTATCGGCCAAAAGTCGGTAACTTTTAATCTAGTAAACTTTCTTTCTTTTCTTTAATAAATATTTTATACGAGACGGATTATTTTATTGTATTAAAACTGTGATGCAGTCAATAGGAAGAATCTCAATGTGAATGTCAACCTTATGCTGTGAACAACACATCTTCCATAATGGGGCCGGCCGGAACGGTACTATGAATGCCTCTCGTTTTCACAATTGAGACAAAGATTGTCTAATAAAATTATAAATTTTTGAAATATTAATTAAAAGAAATATTGTTTCGGATTTGACTTAACGCAACTCTCCATTTTAATATGGCTTCAATAGACGGATATCATTTTAAGACAGTTTAAATAATACATAAATAATTCTATGCAACTAAATTTTTTTTACTAAATAACCACTGTACAATTGTGATGTACTTTCTGTTCAAAGGTGAGCACGTTTCTTGTGGTGTGGTTGGATTGTGCTGCTGTAGTATCTACATTTCGGAGTGTGTACACTCTCACCGATACGAAATGTACGCACATGGTCACGAGCAAACATCGATAAGGAGAAAAGGTCACATGCAGCGAGCACTGAACACAGCCACATGAAGAAAAGGGTCTGCGATAAGTGAAACGGCGCGCAACCGCACACACACAATAGAACAATCAATAGAATTTATGCTATAAAGCGAAACAATTTTGTTTCTTTTTTTTTTAATAATTTTTTTTTTAAATCATTTATTTATACCGTCACCCTACGGGTAGGAGGGTATATATCATTTGATACGACCCAAAAGTGTAACACCTAGAAATATTCACATTAGACACCATGTGTCTTTGAACCAAATTCGATTCATGACTTTCTGAATCGTTTGAGCCATGTCCGTCTGTCCGTCCGTCTGTCCTGCTGGTACGCACGATAACTTTCGAAAGAGTTAAGCAATCACTCTGAAATTTGGCATGACTTAATATTTTCCCAAAACTGCTTATGGGATTGCATATGGGCTATATGGCCACACCCCTTCGGGTACCTCCCATACAAATCTGCTATTTCGCCCACTTTATAAATCGTGTAATAATATCAACACGCTCAAGTTCGATCTTGCCCAAATTCTGTATTTAGTAAAGGTATAACTGGACAAAGTTTCGGACAGAAACTTGGAAGTCTGGCAACTCCCCTTCTGGTACCTCCCATACAAATGTACCGTCCCGCCTACCTTAGAAATCGTGTAGTAACACCAATATGACCAACGCGATCTTGCCCAAATTCTGTATTTAGTAAATCTATAGCTAGACAAAGTTTTGGACAAAAACTTGGAAGTCTGGCAACTCCCCTTCTGGTACCTCCCATACAAATGTACCATCCCGCCCCTGACAAACCGTCTAATACTATCAGTATGACCAACGCTATCTTGCCCAAATTTTGTATTTACTAAAGTTATAGCTAGACAAAATTTTTGACAAAAACTTGGAAGTCTGGCAACTCCCCTTCTGGTACCTCCCATACAAATGTACCATCCAATATTTTTTTCTATAGCATTCGGTATTTTAGGTTGGTATTATGACTTTTCATCAGATGTTACATCAAATGATGGTAGCTACGGTCACTTTTGACTTTCCGATACTTATGAGTATGAGACTTGTATGTTTTTACTGAGGGTGAGGGTATATATAAGTCGGTTTACCCGACTGCAACTTTTCCACTGGTTTTTATTTTTTGTAAATCATTTTTTTTTATTTTTTTTTTTTTTAATAATTATTTTTTTTCAGATATAAATTGTCAAATCTCGTAGGCTTTGATTAAGCAAATTTAAAAAAATTAGTCACAAAATTTGTTTTAATACCTTTTGAGCCTTTAAATCTGAATGACAGTTTCAGAGTAACAAACGAATTTAATCAAAGAAAAAAAAAAATATTGTTGGAAAAAATTCATATTTTTTTCTTATTTTTTTATTATTTTTTTTTAATAATTTTTTTTTTTACATATAAATTGTCAAATCTCGTAGGCTTTGATTAAGCAAATTTAAAAAAATTAGTCACCCAATTTGTTTTAATCTTTACCTTTTGAACCTTTAAATCTGAATGACAGTTTCAGAGTAACAAACGATTTTAATTAAAGAAAAAAAAATATTGTTGAAAAAAATTCATATTTTTTTCTTATTTTTTTTAAATTTTTTTTTTTTTTTTTTTTTTTTTTTTTAGGCGCCCCGGTAGGCGAGTTGGTAGCGTGCTTGCCTATCAGCGTGGGGGTTGTGGGTTCGATTCCCACCAGAGGCTTTGGTCTGTCGCTGCAAAAAAACTAAAACATATGGTCTTTGTCACCCGGTTTACCCTTGGACCCAAAATTAGAATATAAATTTACTTTGTATTGTAATTAATAATAAATAAATAATTAAAAAAAAATTTTTTTTTTTTTAATAATTTTTTACGAGATGGCTTTGATTAAGCAAATTTAAAAAAATTAGTCACCAAATTTGTTTTAATCTGCACCTTTTGAGATTTTAAATCTGAATGACAGTTTCAGAGTAACAAACGAATTTAATCAAAGAAAAAAAAAATATTGTTGAAAAAAATGCATATTATTTTTTTAAATATTTTTTTTATTTTTTTTTTTTTAATAGTTTTTTTTTTTTAGATATAAATTGTCAAATCTCGTAGGCTTTGATTAAGCAAATTTCAAAAAATTAGTCACCAAATTTGTTTTCATCTTCACCTTTAAATCTGAATGACAGTTTCAGAGCAACAAACGAATTTAATCAAAGAAAAAAAAATCATTGTTGAAAAAAGTTCATAAAAAATATGGGAGAAGTCAGAAGGCTTTCCACTAAGTTGTCAGTAAATGGTTTTTAATGATTATTTTGACATTTTATGATGTTTTATACATTTACAACAAAAAAATTTTAGGAAAAAAAATGTTTTCGACAGAAATTTGTTTATAGCTCTTAAACTGTCCTTCATATTCAAAGTCGCTATAGGTCGAGTTATGATACAAAAAAATTAATTTAAAAAAAAAAGTTGATTCCTATTCATAGAAAAAAATGTCGGTCATTTTTTAAATAGTTCCGGTGGGTGGGTGCCGTTCATTCAACAGGACCCTTAGATGTTTTTTTAACAAATACGGAAATTGCATAGTATTTTGAAGGATTATGTCCTAAAATATATGTATGCATCGAACATTTGATGTATGTGTACATCTTGTATATCTTTTTAATTTTCCACTTTTTCAAATATGCCACAAAGGAGAAAGGCACGATTTCCTCTTCATTCTCATTTTATAATTCTTTTTTTAAAGGTTTTTCTTCCAGATTTCATTGAAAAGTTTCCCATCCTTCTCTACCTAATTATAATACAATTCCTTCTGAGTATGCAACATTTTTTGCTGCAAATTAACTGTGAAAATACGAAAGAGTTTTCACAAAAAAATATGGCTTTTTGAAATAACACCAGATGTTAGCGAAACAAATAATTAATGTTGTGTTCATGTCTAAATTGCTGTAGGGTATTATGATAATATTATTGTGGTGTTTATTTATGAATTATTCGTTGTTCTATATGTTGTTGTAATTGTACAATACCATCATAATTTAATAGCTGTTGATGTCAATGATGATGAGTAGTTTCATGTTTTCGGTAATGTAAAATATACCAACATTAGAGGGGGTCGACTATTTCGCTTGATAAAATCACTCCTTCGTAATGAAAGATTTTTCGGTATATCATTATAACTTATAAGAAAAAAACTGTTGCCAAATAAGCCATAGGTCAGTAATAGATGTCGAGCCAGTGTAATTTTTTGGATTTTTGTACTGCAGTGCCTTTACTTCAAAAGAAACTCTTCCATTTTGTTAATACTTTTTTAAGCACACAGTTGACATACAAACTTGACCGACAAAATTGCAGGCTAGAGTCTAGAAATAGTCTAAAATCATTTTTACATTTTCTACTACTTTTTCGATTCTTTACAAGTTGACCCATCTAAATATACAAATATATTTATTTTAAATCTTTTTTTTTTTTTTTGTAGAAAAACCTCAATATTTTCATGAGTCTGTGTTCTATGCAGAAGTCTGATATCTGTTACAACTACATACTCGTTCGTATATGTACTTCGCGGAAAATAATCATGTTTTCAATGAAAACACATTTCAACGCTAATTATACAAATTAAACGGTTGACAGAAAGGGTTTGTAGTTGTAGAGGACTTAAGGGTTACCGCCAGCCAACTGCTAATTTACATAAAATAATTCCACTTTAATTTATCAGTTTAAGTTTTTTTACTACTTTCCACGCCTCATAGTGCTGGCGGAATTTAAATAAATTTACTGGAAACAGACAAGAACAGCAAAAAGTGCGGGCAATTAAAAAAGTTTAGAATTCTTGAAGATGTGAAAAAGAAACAACTTTGGTGTTTATGTTAATTATTCGTATTTTGCGACATTTCTTTATTACTTGCCAGCACCATTACGCACTATTTCACTTTTTTCTTCATTCGTTAGTTCAACAAGAAAGAAGTAAACCCTATTACACTGACCACTATAAACAGGGGAACAAGATAAATGCGAAATAAGTCTGGAAGGGAAGTTAAGAGGAGTTGATGACCATCCTTTAGCAATTGCTAAGAAGTAAGCACGCCCGGCAGGGTTAGAACCTACATGTTTGAGTTACGTTATCTGAAGCATAGATTGCAAATTTTATTTTGTACAAACAATTATAACATAGGATTGTGTATTTGACATTATTGGCGGCAGACTTTGCCCTACCTACAAAAATAATATATATCTTAATATATATTTACCCTCGACACTGATTCACTGACTCTGTCACGCAGTACGTAGGAATTTAAATAGGCATTCTATAATTCTATAAATTTTTTTTTTTTCCAAAATTTTTTTTTTTCAAGAAAAATTTTTTTTTTCAACAAAATTTTTTTTTTTTAACAAAACATTTTTTTTCAACAAAATTTTTTTTTTCCAACCAAATTTTTTTTTTCACTAAATTTTTTTTTTTTCAACAAAATTTGTTTCCATATTTCAACGGGCGCCATAGGCGCATTCCAACTTACTAGTTTGTTTATAATTTAGCAACTGACCAGACACTGTCCTCCCCAAACGTTAATTAATTTGATTGTATTCGTTCGCGATTTTGTGAAAAGTCATTGTGAATGTGGAAATAAAGTAAATAATAGAAAATATTGTCCGCATTGTACATTTATATATAAAAGTGTTTTTGGGTGAAATTTGTCCAGCCCTTATCTGTATGATCCATAGAAGAATCGTACTATATAAGAAGTAGTCAGTGTTCATGAATTCATGAAGCAAAAATATCAGTTTTTATTTGTCGCAAATTCATGCTGTTTTTTGTTTATTGCTTATTTTATAGTGTTTTTTTCCGGAGAATTTTTTATTTTAGAAAATCATATCCCTCAATGAACTTAATATGCCACCATTTTCATAACATGAAAGCAATTAAGTGCAAAATCGCAGTAAAAAAAATTTTCCATTTTCTGCTAAGGTTACAACCCACGAAATTACAGTTCTGTTGTCTAGATAAATCTTTCTTTCTGGAGGTTGGCTTTAATGGATTGCCCACTCATGGTAACGATTTCATATGGAGCCCAAGAAGAGACCTATTGCATTGCTCTTGACAAAGAAACAACATGTCTTTTTGCCTGATGCAGTCTAACTAATTTTTTGTAACATTCCATGTAGGAACTGAATTACTCTGGAAGTCTTTCAAATGATAAACTTTAATACTCTTTTATCACACTTATTTTTACCCGGGAATTTGTCACCTTTTGTGAAAGCGATTTTTTATAAGCCATGTTTGTTTTTATGTTCTGGCACAAGAATTTGCCATTTTATTTAACATTTTGTGGTGTTGTCATTGCTCGTACATAAATCTAAATGTAAAACATACATAAATAAATAAAACTTATTTCATTTGTTTCTTTTGACATGCAATCAGCAAGAACTTTTAGCAACGCCAATAAATCTTTAGCCTTCACTCAATGGGAAGCCACTGCCGAAATAATCGTATACGATACGATGGCAATTACTAAAGTTGAAACAATGACAACAATAACTTCATATGTCGCTCTGTGTATGTAGATAATCTTTATGCAGCAAAATCTATGGTGGAAATGGGATTATTTTTATTTATTTATATTGACTTGGGTGATTTTTTTTTTTGGCAATAGGTCTCTATTTGTGCACGAATGAATAGTGCATGTAATAAAGAAGAATATTGGAAATAGGAATAGCCTACACTAGCCTGACTAAAATCATGTTACATTTTTTTTGCTGGGAAATACTAGAGCACCCTACTCTTCACCACAAGGGCATCTGTGAAAAATCAGAGGAATTTACATGATAATTTCTACACATAACCGTTCCAATCCCCAAGATTTCTGTGCAACCAACATTCAATAAATTCAATTTCCTTTTTATTTTCATCGAGAATATGCAAAATCATTGGCCATTTGTAATGCCTTATAAATACCTTTTCTTTAATGGAAAATCAATATCATCCTCCACTTCTTTACATGGCATACCAACGGCAACAGAAAAAAACAGACGATTCCTTGTTTCGTATTTTGCAACCATAAACAATCGCGATGGCATTTAACATTAATCGCTCCCGTATAATGCGTGAGCACGTTTCCAGCAAATGGTTGCAGTACAATCACCAGCACACCTTTTGCCAATGAAGAAAATCCCCGACTGAGAAAATATGGCGCAGTTTACCCAAGAAAGCATTCGGTTAGAAAATGGTCTGCACTATCGATTAATGCTGGTGAGGAAAATTTATTTATTAATTGACCCAAAAAAAAAACGAAGAATAAATAAAAGATAAATAAAAATCTGGATAAAATTCACCGAACGGAATTAAACACAAAATGCTGTACAATTTATTGTTTATGGTTGGAAACGGTAACAGAAACAGAAACACCAGCCTATGCCTGGCGGTATCTTGGGCTCATTGTGTGTTAAACAATGTTCAACTTAAAAGAAAAAAAAACATAGAGAAAAAATATTCAATAAACCATCAAATGCTTGTAAAAACAATAAAAAAAATGTTGCCAATACCAAAAACGAACATGGGAGCAAACCCCAGATAACAACACCAAGGGCACACAGTGCTCAACCATCTCAACTGATTGTTGAAGTTCGTGGATATTTGGAGAGCCTATATTAAGGTTAATCTTGATGTAGTACGAGTATCACAGCTTTGTCTCGTAGATTAGATTCGATTAGTGAATTCGAGATGTGGTCAAAGAGTTAAGCAACACTTAATCTGAAGTATAACTTATTTATTTGGTGCGCTCTTTGGTCCGAAGGTGTGATTGGACCTTACTTCTTCGAAAACGACGAGGGAACGACTGTCACCGTCAATTCGGAGCGTTATGGTCGTATGATAACCGAATTTTTGTTGCCTGCTATTGAAGAATACGACTTGGAGAATATGTGGTTTCAACAAGACGTTGCCACATGCCATACAACTCGAGCGAATGTGGCTTTATTGCAAGAGGCATTTCCTGGCCCCGTAATTTCTCGTCGTGGCTACATCAACTGGCCAACAAGATCATGCGATTTGAAACCATTAGACTTTTTTTCGTGGGGCTACGCAAAAGACCGGGTTTATGCAGACAAACCTTTAACTCTTGAGCACTTACGAACCAACATTCGTAAAGTTATGGCTAAGATACTGCCCAATATGTGCCAAAAAGTGGTCCAAAATTATCTCAAAAGAATTAATGCTTGCAACACTTGGCGTGGTGGTCATTTAAATGATGTAGTGTTTCACAAATAATGTCAACATTCAAAATTTATAATAAAAAAAATATCGTAAAAGAATATTTTATATGTGTTTTATTTACGTTTACTTTAAAAAAGCAAAATGGATTTTTTAAATGATTAAATGCAGTTGTTGAAATGGAATATTTAATATGTTCCCAAAAAATTTGTTTTTGGTCCAAAACTTAATTCAACTCTTCTTAATTTTCGTATAAACGGCTGCTATAATTTTTTTGCTATGCCTTACTCAAAATCTTGCTGTTTTCTAACGGATTGACCGATTTGTGTCATATGAAAGTCTACGGTCTATATTATGCGGTAAAATTGAATCTAATTTTTTTTTTTTTTTGGAATTTTTTTTTTACATCAAACAATTGTTTCACAGTTTTTTAAAAAATTTCAGAATAAGACTAACATTTCCCAAAAACAGATCAGTAACCACAGCGTCATTTGTACGCACATTTAATACAGTGCTACAAAAAAGAGTGATCGTGAAATACCGGAAGAGCCATACTATTTTTCTTGTAGGTCTTGTAGAGTACAACAAGAATCTGTCTGTAAAATTTCCCAAAATACCCAAATATTACACCGTGTTACACACATTCTGTCCTATGAACCAAATTTTCTTTTTCGGAAAGGGGATAAAAAATAAAAATACACGTGTATCGGCGATTTTCATGTACCCGCCGGATGTTTTTTTTTTTAAGTTTGAAGTATGAAGCTCGTAGTGGCCTGTGTGAAAGCTTTTGGACCGATTTTTAACCCTTTTTCAGTGATCCAATCGAGCTGATTTTTTGTAGGCAGACTCGTGGAAATGTCTGTATCACGAAAAAATAGATTTTTATCAATTCTCAGATTTTCCTAAATTTTTTTTTTTTTTAAATGGTTATCGTTTTTTTTTAAGGTTTCAGTCAAAAAACTTTTTTTTTTCGTAACGCTTAAGTAGTTTAAAAATTTGGAGTCTCTTCAAGTTATGCTAAGAAAAGTGAACATAATATTTTTTTTTCAAAAATAATAAAAATTGGGGAAAATCCGAGAATTGATAAAAATTGTTGTTAACATTAGGTTTTTAAATATTTTGTTTTGATTGCTTTAAATGGATATTCAATATATTTTTATACTTGATTGGTTTGGAATGCTTTCATAGGCCATGAATCTTTGACCTCTAACAGGCTAAAAGAAATATTGTTTCCGAATACTGAGCACTCGATATGATTGGCACAGGATCCCCATTTAATATTTAGTTTGGTTTGCCATTTCATCATGAACAGGTTGACAAAAGAACAACGCTTGCAAATCATGCAAATTTATTTCGAAAGTAATGGTTCAGTTCGCGAAGTTCACCGCAAGCTCCGTCCATTTTATGCCATTACATCCACAAAAACTGACTGTTTGGTGTGCTCTATGGGCTGGTGGAGTCATTGGGCCATACTTCTTCCGAAATAATGCTGGAGAGTCAGTTACCGTCAATGGAGACCGGTATAGAGCCATGATAACCGACTATTTTGTTCCCGAATTGGATGGCATGAATGTGGATGAGTTGTGGTTCTAACAAGTGGTTGAAAATTGGACCTGTAGAATTGGCTTTATTCGAGCCAGCCGCGGCGGCCACATGCCCGAAATCATATTTAAACATTAATGGCATAAAATTATCCTTCCAATAAAGCCAAATTGATGGACATTAAAACGATTTTCTTGTGTTTTATTTCAATTCGAAGTTATATACCTCAATAAAAAACACCCTTTACATACAGAAACAACAATTCAAATAGTTTCCGCCATCTCTTCCATATAATAAATTTCGAAAAGTATTTCACAAAAATATCGGAATGCTAAACACTGTAACCACACAGTATCCTAATAACAAACAAAAAACGAAGCTTGCAAATAAAGGTAAAACACGGGCAGACAACAAATAAAATCTGCACCAGAATCAGTTCGATTCAATGGCCAAGTTAAATTTGTTGGCTGGGCACAGAAGCAATATGCTCCATATTACCCCTGTTGCCAGCGAATGGTCCCGGTGGCGGTGCTGGGCCCATTGATGTTGTTGCTGTTGTGGGTGGAAAATACTTTAGGGTTTTTAACAGGTTCTTGTTTTGCGGTTTTTCGTTGTTGTTGCTGGTTGCCATTGTGTTACCTCCTTTTAGATGTGGTTTTAAACTCATTCGTAAATAAAACGATTATTGTTTTTATTCTGTTTTTTTTTTTTTTTGGTTTCTTGTTACATACACTTCTGTGTGGATATATTTATTGTTAGTTGGTTATTTTTTTTCCTTTTCACTTCCCCACTTTATTCGTGTACTGGGAGATTGTTGTAGATGTTGTTGCCGTTATTGGTGTTTCTGTTGCTGTTTCATGTTTGGTTACTCTTTGTTTTGATTGCTTCAAATTGTGTATTTAATGGCAGCAGACCATGATATTTTCGCTGGGCTTCCGGTATTTGTTTGTTTGTTGATTGCTGTTATTGTTTTATGTTCAATATTCGGCTTTCGGTTTTGCCTTTTCAATTGTTTCGCTGTACTACCCACCCTGTTAGTATCGAAATTAAAAGGCCGCCGCCCTGCAAGTACCGCCATTCATTCAAGTCATCCATTCACTGGCAGAGCACATTTTACAAGGTCATAAAATTTGTGGTTTATTGTATTTAAGTTTGATATTTATGGTTATTTTATGAATTGTTTATTGTAGATTAGTTCACGAAAATGAATGTAAAAAGCCTTCCGGAACGCTATGTACAGATCAAAACGAATAGAAAGTATTGACTGAGAATTGTTGCCGGCATGAAGTGCCATAAATTGTAAAGGTTAAGGGGAATTGTTTTAAAATTTTAGGCAAACACATTTTATTACTAGTTTATATAACAACGCAATGGTGTCAAGTAGTCGGGTGAGCATTTTCATGGAACATGCAATGGACAAGGGTACGAATGAGTTATATTAACATATGAGTAGTTTTTATTATTCGAAATGTCTGGACTCGAACAAAAAAGAAAAAAAAACGAAAAATCGATACAGGGTTTCGAAAGAACAAAAGCTGTTGTGTTTTTAATATGATTATAGAGAACAAAAACAGAGGGCTTATGGAGTTTTTTTTAGATTTTGGATAAAGGCATATTCAAATAATGCATATGAATGTATTTAGACATTATCCTTGCCGATCATGATGCTATAGTTTTCAGAACTGCTTCAACATAAGACCCAGTAGAGGTCTATATCATGTTAATATTGACGCAATTTTTGGTATAACTATAACAGAATTCTGTAATTTAAAAGTAAAAAGAACTGATAGCTTTTCACCAGAAAAAAATAGCTCAGTATCCCCCTCCGAAAAAAAAACACGAAATAGTGTCAACATTTCAATAAACATCAGTGGCCGTCATTCGCAAGAGTTTATGTAAAATGGCCCGAAACTAACACGTTACCGTCAACAACAAAATGTTATATATTTTTTGTTTGGTACAAACAAAATAAAGTAAAAAATCTACAGAACCACAATGCAATGAAATATCATTCACTAGCCAAAAACCCTAAAGTCTTTGTATTCTTCTTGATTTTTTTTTTTGGCACCAAAAAAAAAACTATGCCAAACGGTGTTTTTTTTTTGCCATTTCAGCCATAATAAAGTATAAACAGAACGAAATGCAAAAAAGGAACATTTGGAAATATGGGAAAAAATAATTATTTTGTTTTTTCTATTTCTGTTTTTACCACTGCAACACTTCAAACGGAATGGCCAGCAAAAACAAAAAAGTCCTTTTATTTTTTTTTTTGTTAAATGACTTTCCCACCATTTACTAAACGTTCCAAGCTGGCAATCTATGTCGGTCGAACCCTTTAAGAAGAGAAATGACTGGCACGACAGAGAGGAAGAGTGATTGTGGCAAAAACAAACAAAAAAAGAACTGCCAAAAAAAAAACTGTACAGATTTTATAATTAAAAGTTAAGTGGCAACTCATTTAAATGAATGAATGTTGACTCGTCTATGATATGGAAGAGTTGGAAACAAACAAACAAAACGACGACGACAACAACAACAGCAGCAACATCGAAAAGAGAAACAGAACTTCCTGCTCTAGTTGCTGATGATGGCCAAAGTTGTTTTCTTTTTCTCCTGCTGTGATGTTTTCAGTTCGAAATGTCAAATGAGTTCGGGAATTTTAGTGGAGCAAACGTCGACTGGCCGAGACACTGTAAACACCACTAATATGAAGTTGGACCGCCCATTAAATAATTAGTTTTCACTACAGAGCTATGTGAATCTAGTGGGGACAGTGTGTTATGTGTTTTTTTTACACTACAAAGTGTCATGGCCGACACATTAGGAGTCCACTGACGCAGAAAGTTCATCTCCAAGGCGATGAATTCGATATTCTTAAAACTATTTCAGGCAAATGTTCTTCTAGCTTTGCTAAGTTAAAAAAAAAATAGATTTTTTTCTGTCCTATGAACCAAATGCACATATTCGGAAAGAGAGGAAAAAATAAAAACACACGTGTATCGGCGATTTTCATGTACACTTCAGAAAAAAAACAAATTTAGGAAAAAAATTTGAAAAAGGGTTAAAAATCGGTCCAAAGGCTTTCACACAGGCCACTATGAGCTCCATACTTCAAACTTAAAAAAAAAAAATTCTGACGTGTACATGAAAATCGCCGATATACGTGTATTTTTATTTTTTATCCCCTTTCCGAAAATGTAAATTTTAACAGAATGTGTGTAACACGGTGTAATTGAAGTGTGGCGTTATAGAGGAAAGTGATTCCATTTGTTCTTCATGAACGCACTAAGTTCGACTATAGAGACATTTTTGGTCTTTTTACATTTTCAGGCGACGAATTCCATATTCTGAAAATTATTTTAGACAATTGTTTTTTTAGCATTCTTAACAGACACAGTTAGAATTAATTTAAGGGTAATGTCATAGTGAAAAGAATTTCCATTGGATATGGCCAAAAATCCAGAGCCGTGATTTTAATCACAGGAACTTAATGGTTTTTTTTTCGTATTTTTTCGACTTGTTGTATGAAAATTACATATTTAAATTATCATATCTTCTCTAATATATTGCTAAACAAATTCTCTAAAAATTATTTGCTTGTATGTAGGGTGCACACAATGCAAAAAACTTTCAAAAATGGAAATTATATTTCTTTCTTAAAATGGAAGAGCACAGCAACAATGACAGCAATTGTAGCAACAAGACCGACAAGACTTTTCGTTTTGCAAATTGTGCAAAAAACAACCAACTCAATGTTTTTTCTTCTATGTATTCTAATGAAAATGTATAGCAGTTGTTGTTTCTTCCCCCTTGAATACTCTGTTGTACATTTTTATGAAAATTCTCTTTTTAGGGTTATTGTTTTACAAATGATGAGACTGTGACTGCCGTCGCCACTGTGTCGTCATACAATAATTATTTTGTATTTCGTTAAGTTCCCGTTATTAATGTGGCACAACTCAGTTAATTGTTGCATTTATTTTGATGAATTTGGGCAAAATTTATTTTTCTATGGTTAGTTTTTGTTGGTAGCCTTTTAAAGGAATGAAAAACTTGCTTCGATATGTTGATGAGAAAACATTTTTTGCTTTTGGGTCACATTAAACTAAATGCATCCGAGTGTCCGTGGGTTTAGAAAGGAACTGTTTACGGATTCATTTCTGCAGTTGGGAAATGAAATTCGTATTCCAAGTTTATTTGCAACAACAATTGTGTTACCACTTAAAGGGGAACAAAATGCACAAAGTAAAAAGACAATTAAGGAAAGAGCTTGTATCTAGAAGTTTGATGCGATGGGATTTCATAGCCTAGAACGACTGGGCGGTAGTTTTTCCACCAATGCCAGGGAAAAAATAATTTTATTCTAAAAAAACACATGTTTTGAGACCTGGCAGCACAAAAAAGGTTTTTTCTTAAAAATATTGATAAGCATTGCTTTTTTTTATAGTCGAGTAGACTATATTTAAAATAATTTTCAGAAAATCGAATTCTTCAACACGAATGATGAAATTGAAAAAAAGACTCTTGTGACAAACTGAACATATAAAAAGACCTCCAATATTAGTTCCAATAATAGTCCCCAATTCGAATTTCATTCTAAGCACTCCCATGTCCTCTTAATTTGTTGTCCTCCATTCCATTTCGTTATTGTTAGA
Organism: Hydrotaea cyrtoneurina; assembly: GCA_958296145.1. Lineage (NCBI taxonomy): Eukaryota > Metazoa > Arthropoda > Insecta > Diptera > Muscidae > Hydrotaea > Hydrotaea cyrtoneurina. The sequence goes on along the minus strand of OY282514.1, from coordinate 12,739,761 downwards.
AACACCAGTCATACCATTGCTCTTGTCTTATATTCTAAAATCTTCTCCGATTGCTGATAATATTAATCAATTGTTGTTAATTATAATTGGCAAACACAAATAAACACTCGCACTCACACAAATTGGTTTTCAAACATTTAAACGTTTGTTTCACTCTACAAATTCGCTTTTATTTTTCTTGCCGGTTTGGTTAATTGTTTGCTTAACGCTCTGACATTTTAAGCGTAAACATCTGCTAATTGCAATTTATTGTACTAATGCACTTATGGTTAAAACCTGCATACACACGCACACACATTAACACTCGTGTATTGAGAAACACAAATAAATACATACATACATACAAGCATAAGACTCAAATGCCTGCATATGATGTTGTGAACAGAAAATATATACATTTGTATGTGTGTGAGTGTGTTTGATTGTCGAATAGCATGAGTTTATATTTAGAAAGCTTCTCCATGCAATTTCATACAGCTAGCATCGGAGCGTTGTTGCCAAGATTTATAAACCATAAGAGACATGCAGTGCAAACTATTGCCGCTGACGCCACCAACCACCAACACTGGCATCACCTCAATCATCATGCCGCTACTGCAACTAATACAACTACTTGAGCTACCTTCATTCCTCACATGTGTGTTCTGGCATTTCGTATGGATGTACGTTTGTGAATATGTGCATATGTACGTGTGTGCATTGGTATTGGTATATATTTAAGGCAAAAGCAATCGTAATACAGAGTATAGGGCAATAACTGTAACGATAAATGCAACAATATACGAGGGTGGTTTGTAATTTATGTTCGGTCGTGGTGTGATAGCAATCATACAGAAAACTCAGCTTCATATCCTGGTGAATGCCGTCGACTTTACGTCTTACATAGTAGTCTCTTAAACCTTCCCGAGAAAACTATAAACTAAGTGGAGCTGGTTTTAAAAATGTATTAACATTTTACCGAACACCACTCACTGATCTGAGGAACGTTTTCCGGCTTTTCCTTTGTAGAATATTTAGGGTATTACGTAATTTTGGACGCCCTTTACGTTATGGGGATTATCTATTCGACTGAACTATACTTCAAAGAGACGAACAAATTTTGATGTGGTTTTAATATAAAAATATATAAATATAAAAATATAAAAATATAAAAATATAAAAATATAAAAATATAAAAATATAAAAATATAAAAATATAAAAATATAAAAATATAAAAATATAAAAATATAAAAATATAAAAATATAAAAATATAAAAATATAAAAATATAAAAATATAAAAATATAAAAATATAAAAATATAAAAATATAAAAATATAAAAATATAAAAATATAAAAATATAAAAATATAAAAATATAAAAATATAAAAATATAAAAATATAAAAATATAAAAATATAAAAATATAAAAATATAAAAATATAAAAATATAAAAATATAAAAATATAAAAATATAAAAATATAAAAATATAAAAATATAAAAATATAAAAATATAAAAATATAAAAATATAAAAATATAAAAATATAAAAATATAAAAATATAAAAATATAAAAATATAAAAATATAAAAATATAAAAATATAAAAATATAAAAATATAAAAATATAAAAATATAAAAATATAAAAATATAAAAATATAAAAATATAAAAATATAAAAATATAAAAATATAAAAATATAAAAATATAAAAATATAAAAATATAAAAATATAAAAATATAAAAATATAAAAATATAAAAATATAAAAATATAAAAATATAAAAATATAAAAATATAAAAATATAAAAATATAAAAATATAAAAATATAAAAATATAAAAATATAAAAATATAAAAATATAAAAATATAAAAATATAAAAATATAAAAATATAAAAATATAAAAATATAAAAATATAAAAATATAAAAATATAAAAATATAAAAATATAAAAATATAAAAATATAAAAATATAAAAATATAAAAATATAAAAATATAAAAATATAAAAATATAAAAATAAAAAAATATAAAAATATAAAAATATAAAAATATAAAAATATAAAAATATAAAAATATAAAAATATAAAAATATAAAAATATAAAAATATAAAAATATAGAAATATAGAAATATAAAAATATAAAAATATAAAAATATAAAAATATAAAAATATAAAAATATAAAAATATAAAAATATAAAAATATAAAAATATAAAAATATAAAAATATAAAAATATAAAAATATAAAAATATAAAAATATAAAAATATAAAAATATAAAAATATAAAAATATAAAAATATAAAAATATAAAAATATAAAAATATAAAAATATAAAAATATAAAAATATAAAAATATAAAAATATAAAAATATAAAAATATAAAAATATAAAAATATAAAAATATAAAAATATAAAAATATAAAAATATAAAAATATAAAAATATATGTAAAATATAAAAATATAAATGTGTCCTATTTCTCTAACATTTTTTGTTTGTTTAACAAATGTCGGCATAGACATTTTTGAGCAAGAATCACAATATTCAAATACTACTACAAATCTGCTACTACTTAGTGTGCTTTCGTCATCCATCCATTGATGCCTTGAAATATCTTCACCATTGCCATACCACCATTCAATGTCCGTTAACAACTCAGTACTCATGGCGTGGTACTTTCTCCGCATGTGTTCATATGTGTACATGTGTACATACGTGTTTGTTAATGATTGTGGTTATGAGGTGAAACTGCAAATAAATAAAGTATTTCAACATTTTAACCGCGCATGTTGATGTGGATCTCCGCATGATCTCTGCCTGTAGTCACGGCACACAAACGCCAAACGACTTCATCCCAAAATGCCACCATGGCTATGCACTTAACAATCATTCTCTTCGACTTGCTCGTCTTCATCGTCTCAGTGCACCTTGAACACAGAGGAGGTTTCATCATGTGGAGAATAAAATAAACTCAGATAATGCCTGAGTAAAGCAAATGTTCGCATGCCAATACATTGCAAGTGGATTTGTAGGACCATATGTGTGTAGAAGGTACACATTTCCGCCAAAGCTAAGAGTAGTCGGGGGGGTGGATACCTTATCCTGATATTGAATTCGAATGGTTATACGGATTTTAGTTTATTGTTGTAGTGTTGACATTCTTCCACGTAACCATTCATTCACACTTTGGGCCGTATGCATCGAGGATCTGCTGCAACATACATATGTATGCGTTGATGTGTTGTGTAAATGCATTTCGGTGTTGGTTTTGCCTTTATAATTTTCAATCAAGTATGAAGATATTTAGATCTGCTAAAAAGGGTAATGTTTTTTGGTGTGACCGAAGATTGACTAGTGTTTGATAAAGTAATTCCTGGGAAAATAATATATGAACTAACGGCTAAACAGTTTCAAACAGAGTAATGGAATTTTCCACCCTCTCATCATAGTTTTTCTAAGAGAATGTCAGAATGTAGCCGATACATTTCTTATACTTTCAGTACGTCTTTGCCTGTGGCTACCAGTCCAATTTCTTTAAAGTGATTTTAAAAATGTGCTCCACCTGTCGCTGACATCCCCTTTTTAAATGGCGTCTATGGTTTGTGAACATCAAAATTGTGTCGCTGCGTCGAAGACCAAAATAAACAAATGTCTTGCGAAATGTAAATATGTATGTATGTATGAAGACACATTTTATCAGCGTTATCAAGGAAGGTGTACTGTTGTGCCATTAGTAAATGACAGCGATGAAGCCATATTGATTTTACGCCATTTCATGAACTGGCAAAGAGAACAAAAGGTGAAAGCTACGACATTTGAATGGGAATTTAATTGGATTGGAATTGTTGTGTGATTTCTGTGCGATTTCTTGGTAGCAAATTTGAATTACATACAATCAAAATTTATTGGAATGACATCTATTCATAAGAATAATTTTAGCCGAAATTACATGTTTTTCCGTGATTCGGATTTTAGCATTGGCCAGCATCGGGCTTTCCTGGTGACTGGACATGGGTCTCTTAATAACTTTTGTAGCTAAGATAGATCCGAGCTATACCCAGGCAGGAACCATTAGGTTTTCCCGTTTATGGTTATATGGTTTTCGTACATCTCTAGCTAGACGATAATCTGTTCTCCATGACTCGGTATCACACGAAACCCGATAAACACCATCCACTTCCCACTAAATAACCAATTAAATTAAATTTATCCGTCTGTTTGCAGTAATGCATTTAATGAATATTCAACCTTTGTTAATGACTTTCAGATTGAAATGATTTATTTCAAGTCATCAAGTTCAACACGCTTAAACAATCTGTCCCTGATACGTCAACCGACACTTTGAAATGAACAAAAGAGAAACCGAAAGATTTCAGAGTTTCTTGTCATCCTGTCAAAAATAAGAGCAAAAACATAATTCCACAATTTTCTGCATGTTCATATTTCATTAAAATAGATTTAAATCTTGAAATCGCATTTCACATGGCCATGAACTTTTCTCCCTGTCCCACTTTTTGCCAACTGCAGTTGGCCCGATTAAATGAAAGGGCGTGTATGTTGCTGTGTGAGTTGGTTTCCCTTCGTGGTGCGAATTTATGCGCAGAACACCATTATTTTCCTTAGATTTCTATTGTAAACACGTTTTTAGTGGCGCACCACCTCATCCACAGTCTCCTGCAGCCGCGTGGACAATAGCAATGAGAGAGAAATTGAAGGGGAGGGGAGGGAAAGCATACACGGCATGAACACGAAACTTTCAAAACGGAAGTGAATATTACGCGGAAGTGCACTAATGTGCGCTCAATTATTTAATTTGGCTTATTCTCGTTGAGAGCTAAATCGTTCTAGACTCACACACACACACATATATATATCTACACAAACGGCAGTGCACGTGCATACACACCCACACTCAATTGCTTTGTGGAAATATACGAGCCATGGTAGTTGTTAACTTCCGTTTCGCCAGTACGTGTATATGTGTGACAGTGTGCCATGGTATTATGCATTTTTTTTTACCAATATTTACTTAACTCCTCACACACACAGTCATATCTGACATAAAATATCTGAATATTTAAATACGTTAATATCGCACAGTGGGTGAATTTGATATGTTGAAAAAAATATTTTCTTATAAATGACGACAAATTCGGTATAGTGTCTGTCAAAGAAAAAAATTTCACAATTCATGAATTCATGAAATTTTTGTTTAGCAATTAACTTAGCAAATATACTTACTTTTATTTGTGTCAAAAACATTATCTAAAAAAGAAAATAAAAAAAAAATATATTTATATTATAAAAAGTTAATTAAATCGTAATTTAAATTTGTTTCTTAAAATGTATATACACATTTATAACAGTTTTACAAACCTTTGCTAATAAAAATTTGTGAAAATGGTCATAATTTAAGCTAAGGTATAATTCTATAGAGTCCGTGGTTAATAGAAACTCCGTACTACTACTACAGAGTACTAAGCCATGGAAACTTCATCGGCTTTAAAAATAAGACAAATATACTAAGATACCAAATAAGGCTTCATACATTGGATTTTCTTTAAATCAGACAATTAATTTCTGTAGCATGGTGCGTTGAAAATCGGCAGATCCATTTGGATGTAAGCCACTTTAAAACGAGTGCTGGTATATATTTTAATGTCAGTGAAAACCCAGCTCAAAAGGTATCAGTTTGTGGCTGAACATTGAACTGGATTTTTTGAAAATTCCCGATAAATCTACAGCATTGATAAGTTATTTTAATTTTGATTCCCTACGATTCCTATATTTCAAAATAATTCCTCCCGATTTCCATATTACGTTCCACTGTGCCTTGCTGTCTCAGTTGCCAGGTTGTGTCGTGTACTCATAACAACGTTCGGTAAGCCGTTCAAAGCCGAGCAGCAGCGCCAAAAAAAAAAAAAAGAAAGAGCTGAGACGTAGCGCCAAATTCCGTTGATTAGCTTTGACTATACTCGTGTGTGTTATTATAAATTATAAAATTTCGTGTTCTTTGTTTCCGCAAAGTAATTGTTAGAATGAGAACATTTGCAGCGGCGAAGGAATACTTTGTATGTGTTGGAAGAAATGTGTGTCGTGCCGTTTTTGGCAATAACTGCGACAGCCACAATAACAGCGAGCACGACATTCAGTCAGATACCTTTTATTATAGGCACTTGTAGACAATTAAGAAGATTAAATATTAATTTTAATATACTGTGTCTGTAATTGAGAACTTTTCAAGTGGTTTTTCTTTGATTACATGTGGGCTGAGGGTTATGTAAAGAGTCGGAAAATCATTAAGCGTAATATATTTTGCGACGACTTGCACGCCTCCCCTCCGCGCAGCCACTGTTAAGGGGGCACAAGAATGCACACATACACACACATTTTATATATGATTTATACACACACACACACACATGTTTTATATTAAGCGCATATAATGGTTAGAGTTCATGTAAATGTTATGTGGAAAATTCTATGATTTGTGCAAATATGTCTGCGATTTATCGATCATTCAACCGACTTTCATAAGCATATGATATTGCCAGGGGCATTTCGAATGTGAGTCCCGGAATGCGATATTCTATGTTCAAGCAACTCAGTGGTATTTACTTTTGTGTAACGCACTCAAGGGCGGTGAACCGAGCGGAAACTGAAATAGATCTGTGATAAACAAAATTTATTTTAGAAATAGCGGCCATCGTGAGAGTAATCGGCGGTAGAAATCAACAATAGACCAAATCTTCACAATACGCGAAATACTGTAAAAGCCTGAAGAGAAGCAAATTGACACACACCATCTTCTCATCGATTATGAAGTGACTTTCGATAAGATACAGCTATTTGAAACCAAGTCAGCATATGAGATACCTGCAAATTCTGTAGTAAGGGACCTCTCCGAACCATTCACCACTCTAAGAGGTTTTGGACGGGGAGACTTCATCAACATAAAGGGTTATGCATTTTGTGGTTTCAAACGTATAGGGCTGGACTTTAAAATCTGTCAAACTAAGTTGTTAAACCAATTTTGTTTCTTTTCAGTTGGAAGTCTGACATGGATAGCCTGACGAAAATGGATCGCTTAACTATCACACAACGCGTAAAAATTATTAAAACCTACTACAAAAATGGTGATTCTGGCACAGCCACATATTGTGCTTTAAGAGGAGATTATGGTTTATGGTTATGAAGCACATTTCTCACTCGGTGGTTATGTTAATAAACAAAATTGTCGTATTTGGGGTTCTGAGAATCCTCAAGTTGATGAAGAGACAAAAAGTCACTGTTTGGTGCCCTCTTTGGTTCGAAGGTCTGATTGGTCCTAACTTCTTCGAAAACGACGAGGGAACGACTGTCACCATCAATTCGGAGCGTTATGGTCATATGATAACCGACTTTTTTTGCCTGCTATTGAAGAATACGACTTGGAGAATATGTGGTTTCAACAAGACGGTGTCACATGCCACACAGCACGAGCGAATATGGCTTTATTGTAAGAGAGATATTTCCTGGACGCGTAATTACTCGTCGTGGTGGCATCAACTGGCCACCAAGATCATGCGATTTGAAACCATTCGACTTTTTTTGTGGGGCTACGCGAAAGACCGTGCTTATGCAGATAAACCTTTAACTCTTGTGCACTTAAGAACCAACATTCGTCAATTCATGGCTAAGATACCGCCCAATATGGTCCAAAATTACCTAAAAAAAATCAATGCTTGCAACAATTCGCGTGGTGGTCTTTTAAAAGATGTAGTGTATCACACATAATGCCAACGTTCAAACTTTACAATAAAAAGGAAATATCATGAAAAAAATACCTACTGGTGGAGTTTTTTTTTTTTTTTTTTTTTTTTTTTTGAAAATTTGCATAATTGGCTATTAGTGTAAATATTGAACATATAATTAATAACATCTAAATTAGCTATTCACATCTCTTTGAATATCGAACTCTAACCGCAGAAAAGGCGTAAGAGCCCTACAGAAAATTTTACAGAATAGGGTTTTCTGTGTGGTCAGTCAAAAAAGGCCTACGTGGTGCTTACGATACAATTGAATTTGCCATATCTTTTAAATATAAAGTTTTAATTTTTAATATTTTGGTATTAAGGGTGTTGGGCACGTTTCCATCGAAAAAATTGTGTTTACGTATTTTTCACGGTTAGGGCTCGATATATTCTGAACATTTGTTGCCCAATGCTAATTCAGTTTGTTTAATGCTCAGCTATAAATTTTCATTTTTGATAGATGTTGCTTTTGTCCACAGATATTCAATTAACTCGTATCACAAAAGCGTTTATTTTGGAAATAATCAAACAAAACCCATAGTGAACTAATAATAAGGCTAAGGAGTTAAACTTAAAAACTTTATCATAAACCGATTTACACAATCATTTTTTTTAATGGGACTCCAATGACTCCCTCGCAATTATTCTTATAGTTGTACAGTTTAATTTCATAATTATGTTTTACATTTATACGTGTATAGGCTTATGCATATACACAACTCTTCAGTAAAATGTGTCCTGTCCACCATTCACATTACTTATTCCACTTATTCACTACGCATACTTTGATGCTTATAAACTTTGGGTTTGTTTAAGCAAACATTCTTTCATTTGTAATATTTGCAGCCAATTAAACTTGTTGTATTTCTATTAATTATGTTAATAATACAGATTTAAAGGGCTTTTAAGTAATTAATGCAAACTAAATCATTTTGTTATTTCAAAGAAAACTTAACTTTAATTACACTAAATATGTTAAGCTCATCATATTTGTTATTGTTGTGGATGGACTACTATGTTTGTTGTCACAGTAATTAAGTGTATTCTGACTATTTGGGTTATTTTTAATATACAGCGCTAAGGATGAATGTTTAAAGAGTGAAAGTATTCAAAGTATTGAAAGGTCAAAGGTTAGCAGGACCAACTGTATCATATAGTAAACTAGTCGATTAAACAGTCCTCAGTTAATTATTAATCATGTATTGAGAGTGCGATATTAAATGGTTTTGTTCGGGTGGCTATCTTCGCAAGTAGAGCGGTAAGGGGTCACAGCGGAAGTTTAGAATCTCTATTATTAAACTAGTAAGTTGTAATGCGCCTATGGCGCCCGTTGAAATATGGAAAAAAAATTTTGTTGAAAAAAAAAAAATTTCTGGAAAAAAAAAAAAAATTGAAAAAAAAATTTTGGGGAAAAAAAAAATTTGTTGGAAAAAAAAATTTTGTTGAAAAAAAAATTTTGTAAAAAAAAAAATTTTGAAAAAAAAACGTTTGTTAAAAAAAAATTTTGCAAAAAAAAAATTTGTAAAAAAAAAATTTTGGTAAAAAAAATTGGGGAAAACACAATTTCTGTACAAAAAAAAATATTATTTTTTTATTATTATTATTTATAGAAAATTATAGAATGCCTATTTAAATTCCTACGTACTGCGTGACAGAGACAGTGAATCAGTGAATCAGTGTCGAGGGTAAATATATATTAAGATGAAGCAATATTTTAAAACAGTTAACCGTTAAGTACATTGAGTTAGCTAAGGAACATAATTCAATTCAGTAATACGTGTACTCATTTATGTTAATCTACGCTTGAAAATCGCCTCCGAATGGTTCACTTTACAAAAACAAAAAAAAAAAAAAAATCGTAAGGACACCAGTTTTACGAGGTAAACCAGACACTGAACAATATATGGGCATTTTCACGGAAAACTACCACTCGCATGAAAAAAAATGTACATATTTTTAATAAAAAAAGATGAATCCATGTCAACAAGAAAATGACAATTATGAAAAAATAAACAAAATGATTTATTTTTTATTGTTATCGATTTGACAACACTTTGAAGTGAGCATATACTGAAAACTCTCTTCTACATATTTGAACGTTCAGCGTTTATTTTGCGATTTATTTTTAAACCCTTTCTCAGAATTAATAAATATCTCAGGAAAGAATATACTCTTGCTTACTATTTGTTGAATTATCGACTTTGTATGTTTCATAATAAAAGTTTTGTGGATTAATTGAAAAATTTATATTTTCGGTCACACCCGTCACAGTAAATGTTGAAAAAGTTTAATAAAATTGTTGTTTTATATAATAAAAGCTGGATACTTTCCAAGAATAACAAACTACACCAATATGTGTGTGTGCGTTCTACGGAATATTTACAGAAACTGTCCTAAAAGCCATAACTCTCTAAAAACTGTGGTTTTGTAAGGTCACACCCGCCACAGCCTTCTGATGACCATTCTGAGCAGAAATCACGTTATTTCAGTGTGTATCTATTATTAAAAGTTTTTAAGCGTAACATCCTTGGAAATCACATCCTTTTTTTTAAATGATAACCTTTTTATTTCTGAATTATAACATAAACCCGTCACTATGGAATTGCCCATATGATGATATTGCTGATGATATTTATATGAGAACGCTATCCGTTTCCCAACCGATTTTATACATGTCTACAACTAAAATTAGCCAGCAGCTCGCATTGGAATCCTGGAAATCAAAATAGAGACCTGGCTGTATTTTCTTCATAAAGAAACCATTTCATCAAATTGATGAATTCTTCATTCAACGGTTTTCCATAGATTTTTGTATATAACATAATATGTAGAATATTATATGAAAATCCACAGCTAAAATACGAACAACTCAGCGATTTATGGAGAAGTTTTTATTCTGGGAAGACCATTAATAAATTTTAAGTAATCGTTGTGTTTTTCTACCGTCAACTTCACGAGTAAGGGGGTAATCTCTAGTACAGTACATTGCAATTGTCTTCATGTGAACTTCAGAGAACTTCTCTCGAATCAAAGAGTTACGAACTAAAGTCAGGAAACCCATAGTAACATTGATCAGGAGCTTAAAGAATACATATGTCATTGTACTTCAAAACTTCAGGGCAGAATGGACACTTGTTGAAAATTTCGAAATCGATTTGGATTCAGAATGGATATGAATTGTGGTGTTGAAAAAAGTCACTCTAATGTGAATATTTTATGTGAGATTTGTTTTTTTTTTCGCCTTTTTGTAAATCAATCATTTTAAATCTAATAAATTTACAATTGTTTTATCAACAAACAACTCCAGCCACAAGCAATACTCCTGTGGAATCTTTACCATATTAACATTTCCGATGCATTACTAATTTAGCTTTTCCCAATTTACGCCATCGCCTACTTAGGGACGTAAAGTGATATGACAACTCTCAATATTGATATAAAATGTTATGTGAAATTACTGGAAACGACGTTTGACGTTATACTCGTAAAGACGTTATTATGCTCAAAATCGTTTTGGGATAAAGTTTGAAAAGAGACATTTCACATGAAAGAGATTTGAAAGCTCGTCAATATGTGCGTATAACAGTTTGTCGTGTGAAAAAAATCCCACTATTCTACCCCTTACAGATGGGATGTTTTTTCAGGGCACGGAGAAATAAGGGAGAAATAGAAATTTCCCTAAGGATTTTCAAAAGATAAAAGAAGAAGAAATACTTGAACATTTAACAATTTAGTGCAAAGCTGAAGGAAGTGAACTTTCTTCAGGATGTTAATAATTATCACCGACCATTTTAGAGGCTGTTGCAAAATGAGGAGCTATTATTGAATGTAAGACCAAAGGAACCTAAATGTAAATGTAATCTAAAGTTGACAGAGATTCGTTACGGAAGGAATATTCGATTCTCCCGATACTACTTATGATGTTATCCTCACTGGGCAAAGTAGACTATTAGGTGTGATAGGTCCGTGTGGAGGCGCTGCCGCAAAACCAAACCAAGACGATTACTAACCCTGTGTAACAAAAACAATTTGTTGTAATGAATAACAACTATATGATTTATAAAACAAATCGGTATGGGAGTTTTCAGATGGGGCCATCGATGTATATCATTTTAATTGTAATATGATAAACTAGTGAAAGTAGACAGCTTTTGCCATTTCCGGGTTTCTACGAATTTTTTTCACAAAAAAAAAATTTACTAAAAATATATTTTTCTTATTCAAAGAAAATATTTAGTTATACATTTTTTAAAATGTATTGAAACAAAATCGGACAATTCGAATTCGAATTTATTTTAAAAAAAACCGTATCCATGTAAAATATTTCTCCCATTTTGGTATACAGGGGAACACAGTTTATTTACAAAAAAAAAATATATCAGCCCGATTCTGAATACTACCAGGGAGTTAATTTACATTACCCGAGCAATTTACATCTTTTGAGAATAAAATCCCCCTATTCTGAACAAAACGAGTCTATAATAATAAGGGACATACAATTTCAATTATTCGGAGTCAGGTGATTTGTTTGTTTCCCGGTGTGTTAACAATAGGAGGATTTTATTCTCAGAAAAATGTAAACTCCCTGGGAATTATCTCAGAATCGAGCTGTATATATTGTTGCATAGTGTATCGTTGCTTGAATGTCAACAGGAAATGAACAACATTTGCAAATCATAAACGTCCCAAAGAACTATTTTCTTACTCATTAAGTACATTTTTTTTTTTTTTTTTTTTAAAAGCATTTGTTATGTTATTCACATTTGAGTCATTCCATGTCAGACTGAAGACCTTTTTTTACAACACCTCTTCCGATTTACTTTAAATTTGCCAGACGTAATAAACGTTAAGAAATATTTTAAACGAACTTAAGAAAAATGGGTTGGATCGGTCCCAATTAACCACGCGATATGCCAACATAGTAAGAGAGATATTAAATGAAGTTGTCAAGTCGTTATTTCATAAATGTTTCTATTTTAATTTTAGTTAGGTTAGGTTTCTATTGATTGTCTCCAAATATAAAAGGCAATCATGTTATGCGAAATCATTTTATCAGAATTGGACGAAAGGAATGTGATGTCACTTCTAGAGAATGCACAAAGTTAAAATTACTTCCCCACGGTCCAAATCAAATGTATTCCACTCGGATTACCTTACCAACAATAGGGACGTAGATTCTGCATTTTATGGTCTTGAAAGGATTTAATATACCAATAAATTACTTCCATAAGTTCTATACACACATTTCTTAAGATATTTTAAATATTTGATAAATAAATCAATATTGATAAATTTGTAGACTAGTGTGACTCCGTCATGTACATTATGTCCAAAAATATCTGCTGCACTAAAATAGTTCACTTTCGCATAGTTTTAGATTTAAAATATCATTCGACCCACAATGATTCATTCATTTACTTATTATTAGAGTGTGTGGGATGAAATAAATGTCATTCATATTCCATTCAAAATATTTCATCAGCAGAAGACACCCAAACAGCCAACACACAGATATCGTTTTTAAACGCACACACAGTCGTGCAAACCTGTATAACAATATGCGGCAAAAGTATGTTAAAACAACAGAAGAGAAGACCACCGTAGTCCATCAATAGAGCAATTGCTAAAAAGCTTAGGTCTCCCGAGAATCAAAAGATAAAGTTCACCACCACCATGTAAAGGGAAACAACAAGCAATGCTGGCGGTGCAAATCAAGTAATAAGGATATGACCTACGCAATAAAAATAAAGTTGCAAAGCCAATGCGATAAGAAGAAGAACCAGAAAAATGAGAGCATATAACGGAGAAAGAGAGAGTACAAACAAAGAGATTTACAAGTCAAGGACTTAAAGAGAAGTCAAAGCTTAAACTGAAAACTGAGATAGGGTAAGTACAGTCAGAAGAGATGTCCTCCGAAAGAGAGCGAGACAGGGCGAGAGAGCGCAACATATGAAAAGTTGTCAACTAAGGTTAAAAGTTTATGGGAGTTGTATTCATACAGAGAGTAGATTTCTGTGTACGTTATAAGAGGAGAACACTTTGTTAAGAAATGTTTATAACTTTATAAAATTGTTTGCAGTTCTTATGAAACGTTTGTTGTTTATTCCTGAGAGTTGTAATGCTTTTTGAGAGAAAAACTTAGTTGACGTTATAACCGCTATGGTTTGTTTTAATCGTTGGTCGTGCCCTCGTAAGGACTCGCTCGTTTGGTTTTTCTAACTTTTGCTCCAAAACCAGGTGAATTCCTAGAGAGTAAAAAAGCTTTTCAGTCGTTGAACGTTATTCGGGCCGCATGGTTGTTATCCTTAAGCGTAAACGGACCGTATATATTTGAAAAAGTGTGTGAAGTGTTTTTCTTTGGATTGGAATATCAGGAAAAATTAATAAAATGAAAATATAATATAAACGTCATGTTCGTGAAAGGAAATCAATAATTTTTTGAATGAGAAAATGTAAAGTTTAACTTGATATGTGAGTTCTTAAATCATTACGAAATTTTAAAGGAAACCAGTGAGTCCTTGTAAACTCAAGTGCTCTAAGCAGCAGACACTGCGGTACTTCGTAACGCAACGTCACAACGACAAGACAAACCAAAAGAAAACTTATGGTGTCCGCTGTTTGGCCGATGTGAACACAGGGCACGACGATAGTGTCTTGGTTTTAACCGCCTCACTGGGTCTGAGGCGTGAGTGTTGTGCTCTGGCGTGTGACAGTTGTTCGACGCGTCGCTTTCATTTTGGTTAAGTTCTTTGGTCTTAATATATTTTGACAAATTCAAATGCATAAATTATGAATGAAACTACCGTTAAGTGCGTGACAAGTTATAATTTGTAAGCAGCAACTTTCGCAGCCGCAACAACAGCGACAATCAAACACAACTAAAGCAGCCACCACGTGTTGGCTGCCAACTGTTTGACTGACAACCCTCTGGGGTCGACTACTCATACATCTGACACCACAGCAATGTTTAATATAAGTTCGTTGGTCTTGTTGCGAGTTGAAACCCCCAAACAAAACAAACAGAAAAAATGCCACAAATGAAACTCAAATGAAAACAGCAACATAAGGTTCCTACATTCTTTCATTATATGTCATTTGTTAACGTTCTCCCCCTCCTCCCCAGTCTTAGTACATATTAACAACAAAAAAAGAAAAAGAAGAATATAAAGCATAAGTGCGGTTTCGCGACTGGCGTTTAACGTCGTCGTCATTCATTCTCGCCGTCATTTTATCGCATTATAAATTGCCCTTTGTCGCGTCGATGTTGTTTGTATCGTCACCGTCACAGTCGACGCCGTCATTGTCGTTCTCGCCGTCCCCATTGACGTCTGTCATTCGGTAGGAGTTCGCGCGAGTGCGTAAGTGTGTGTGCGTCGCGTTAAACAAATTACGCGAAATTTGTCACTCTCGTTTCTTTTGTTGTTTTGTCACATTTGTTGTAGTAACTGCCACAACAACATCAACAGCAAATAAACGATTTTTCGCATTTGTGGTCTGAAAGAAACAGCTTTACGTCGGTGACTGACTGAATGAATGAGTGATGGAGCGTTAGTTCCATAAATAATCGCCGCCAACACATATAAATGCATTTTCGTAATTTCCATTTCCATTAAAGGCATTGACGATTTCGCAGAATTTATTTTCATCATCTGCTCAATGAGTGGCTACAAATAGCAGATGATTTATGGTGAGTATTTGTAGTTATTGTTTGAGATCAATAAATAAAATAGAAACATATTTTAAGCTAATTTCAGTTGAATAAGAGTTGGGAATATTTTTTTTAAGGATTTTGCTAATTTTATATTCGTTTGTTGGATGACTTTTTGGCGGAACTTAATCCAGAAAATTACTATGAATCTCGTCCTTTTACTGTGGTCATTTTCACCAGAAAATAACCATGATTAGGAAAATTATAAGCTTTGTGTATGATCAAGCTTATGTGTTATTTCTTTCAAGGCAAATAAAAATCTATAAGAAATTGCAGGTTAGCGTACACGTGCTAAAATAATTGTCATCATTGGTTTTCTGGGACAAAGTACAACCGTAGTAATTGAAATAAATATACTGCTTAGAATCAAAATTATATATAATGAAGAAATTCAATGATTTATTTTAATGTCGAGACTAATATTTTACTAACTTTCAATGGCAAACCATGGAATGGGGAGTTGCCATTAGGACGACAAATCCATGACCTATTTACAGGAGTCATGGAAATAATCACAAATACACAGCAAAGAGTAAAAAAAGATCACAGTATGTATGCATTATCAATGATGTCGTTATCACTGGATGAATTTGATCATCTGTTCTCTTGGTATTGAACCGAATAAAAGGACGATTGGGAAATGCTCAAGTCGAAAATATGCAACTATATCGCAACCTTTGTGTGCAGAAGAGCTACGACCAGTTTTTCATATTTCACATGAGCGAACTTATAAGTTTTAAGTATTTTTTTTTATTTACAATTCGATGCTTTATCTTCTCTTTCGTTTTGAATAAAAAAAAATATTTACATATGTTGAATATTTGCTGCCAGTGGCATACACTAGACGTATTTTCAGATTCTATTTTAATTAAGTGAGTTTTTCGTTTTGGAGAATAAAATCAGTGTCTTACAAGCACTCAATGCGTAGGTCTTTATTAGGTCTTTACATTCGGGTGTTTGATCTGATCCTCTTTACATTTGGTCCTTCGAACCGGATCCTCTTTACAATATGTGAATAAAAAAGAAAATATAAACAATATTGGTAACTTTTTTGATAGCAAAGTTAGCAGCACATGTATGAAGATACAGGGTGATATTAACTTTTCTTCAAAGAAGCGCGTGAGCCGAACGATTTTTTTCTAAAACAGGATTAATGAAGAATAGAAAAATAAATGAATAAAAGAAAAATAAGGTAAAACTTGGAAGTCTATTTTATCTGCTCTAAATTTGCAAGGCAGCTAAATATAAGACTGAGTACCAACTGAAGCGTTTTTGTGAATAACGTTGTAAGCGATATTTTATATTCTATCAAGAGTTCATAAAAATATACCAACTTTCCAGAACAATGTCAATGTGGCGCTGGGTCATTTGCTTACTTGAATTATTGAAACGAAGTTTCAAAAAATAAAACTAGTCGATGAATTAAAAAGATCGTTTAAGATGTTTATTGTTTGACTTATTAATTTTTCCAATTTTCTAATTAAAATTAAAAAAAAAGTGTGCGACTTTTTTTGACACAAACTACTTTTTTGTGCTATTTTTTTTTTTAAAAAAAAAAATTGTGTTACTTTTTTTGAGATTCTCAGCGGTAACACTGCGGTGGCCTTTTTGAGTTCATTTTCCAAATTTTTAATTTAAATATATCGTCTGTTTGTTAATATATGTAGTAAAGGGCCCGCTATTTATAAATGATATCTGACAGACGTCCAACGGGTACACGCTTACACCTGTCGATTCTTTTGGTGAATTCTTTGATGACATTCGGCATAATTGCAGCTGTATCGTGTATGGCGACTGTCCAATGATAACACCCCGAACTAACGAAAAATACGATAGTAGCCAACTTTAGATATATTTAAAAAATATTTCCGTGAGTACCTTAGAATATTCCATAACACCTTGTGTACAACAATTTTTTCGGAAAGTTTAACATGTTATTTACATAGAAATCGGAGTAACGATTCATTTTTTTTTTAAAAAGTTTACTTAAAATAAAATTCAATTTAAAATGTACCACTTTGGCATCAATAAATCAAAATCCTGTAAAATCTACTTAAGGGAGTATTTGTTAAAATCAGAGTACTATCGTATTTTACTTATTCTCCACCAATGATTATTTTTCACCAATTCCACTAACTACTAGACTACTGTCCACTCTGTGATTCCTGCTCACTAGTTGGTCTCTTAAATCAAGAATGGAATTGTTTGTGTATTTTAAAAGACCATGACCGAAATGGGCTGTAACACCCATTTGCATCATCTACTCAAAGATGATAGGACTATTGAATGGTTCACAAAATCAATGTACTTCAAAAACCTAAACGGAATTTCAAATATTAAGGATCACTAGTTTCTATAACATGAAAACTCTCCATTAGCAAATCATACAGATTTACTATTACAAGTAAGCTAAAACTTCAGTTTAGAAAATTCTAAACTGAAAGTAGTGAACAAAAGTTGACACTTAGAACTTAGGTAGAAAGGTAACACTTGGTGAACAGTGAAGATACAGTGAACTGTGAAAAACACAGTGTACTTCTTACCCAAAGTGTGGTGTGATTGCATTTCTGATTCACTTGGATTTGGCTATAAATTAAAAAAAAAAAAAACATTTCTGGGAACTTGAAAATTACACCATGATTTGCTGAAATGAAAAAACTAGCCAAAATATTGGCAACTGACATTAGTTTCATGTAAGGTCCACGTAGATGGTAGTTTCCTATGGAGGCTATATTTAACTACAAACTGTGCAACACTTATTGTCGGTAAACTTATTTAATTTTACTATATACATAAATATATGTTCATCAGGCCTATTTACAGATATTACTAACCAGTTTATAATTTATAATTCAAAAATAATGTATACATCTCGATAACAATTCCACTGCCTGCTTAGGCTAACATTCTAACTTAATCTCAATCGCACACCCGCCTCCATCTGACAACCCCCCTTAGAAAATCATTTAAATTTTCATAAGATATATGCCCTCCATGTGAATATTTAATAAACACTTTATTAAACGGTGGGTAAATATCCAACCAAACTGAAGCAACACTGCGGCACTTCATTCCGCTTTATTCAAAAGAAGGCAGAAAATGAAAAAGACAACACAACAACAACCGGGGCATTTTTATTTATTGCTTGAACTTTACTTGCAACATGTCAAGGAAGGAGGAAGAGCAACCGACAACATTCGATACTCGGCAATATCCCCGAGGAGCGCAATCCAAGAGCCCGCACCACCCGCAATGGCAGCAAACTAATAAACTCCCATCGGAATAATTTGTTAAACAAGAACAAAAATGTATTCACTAGAAAAAGAGAAAAAGAAACGAAGACACAAATAGAATGCAACAACGAAAATATAGAGGAAACTTGTTCTTGGCTCTGTACATGACACTTCACGAAAGAAAAACTTATAGAAATATTTTATAAATTTATTAATAAATACTCGTGTAAGCGGCGATACTCGACGATAGACGTTCCGTAATGAAAATATTCCAAAGTGAGTAAAATTATAGCTTTACTTTTCTCAAGTAATAGCCAATAATGAAGAAAGAAAAAATATTCCAAATTGGTGTAAGAATTTTCTATTTTCTTTCAGACATTCCTTTTTATGAGTGTGTGTGTGTGTGTACTAAATTAGAGGTTACGATTGAAACTGAAAATAATTTTAATATTTTGTAGCTGCTGTTGGTTGAAGGATATGGAACTTTCGAGGAAAACAGTGCATGGAAAGCAGCAGCGTAAAAGAATGAACAAAATATAATTACAGTTATTATAAAATGAATTTATTATTACGCTTAGCTATTTTTTTTCTCTGTTTTGTTTTGTCTCTCGCTTTCTCTGTGTCCGCCAGACTTTGAATCGCATATACAACCCAGCCACGAAACGGAAACAAATCCCACTTATTCCTGCAAGAAAATGTAAGGCTAAGGTTACAAATTGAAAGTGGCTATTAAAGTTTTCCTTTAGATTGAGTACCGCCTTATCCTCGACCACATCTCAAACACTCGTAACAGTCAAATGATTGAAAAGTACCATAGTCCCACAGAGCGAGGGTAGTTCAAGGTGTTGGGAGAAAAGTATGACAGTTTCTATTGTTCTTTCTGCTACGACATGCAGTCTGTTAGATTTATGAACAAAGAACTGGGAAAGCAGAGTGTAAATAACCTAAATACGATAAGAGATATATACTCATATGGAACTTAAGGTAACTCTTTGCTACACAAATGGAGACCAACTTCCATTTTATCATTCCCAAGATTCGACACCGAAACCATTTATTTCCCCCGAGGAAATAAGAATTCCTCTCAGTTTATGCCGCACCGGATATGCAGCAATTTAAGGGGCAATTATTATCAAAGGCGGCAAAGCGTAATTTGTTATGGCTAAGGACGGTAAAAACTTGAATCGTCCTTTTCAAATCAAATGGCTCCAATTTCAGATATTTCAACGTAATGAAAAATTACATATTTCTTTTTCCGAGTAACTGACAAAACAATATATTTTTTTTTATTGGAATGACGTAGATGGTTCAGGGGATGCCCTCTATAAATGCAATACACTGTGTTAGCGATAGGAAGTAAGGGTATTGGAGGGAGGGAAGAGGGAGTTGTGTTTGTTGACGTTGGCCTTGAATTTGATAATGTCATAGCAGGCAGGAAAAAAACTTGCAGGAAGATTATTTTACAAACGGACAGTCCGCCTGAAGAACGAAGTTTCTCTATAGTGCGTCGTCAGGTCAACCGGCCATTTGACAAAGAACGGATGAGAGAAAAACATCTTTATAACTCATTTCATTCTTAAAACTAAACATCTTCGTTAATGAGTATAGAAATAATCTCATACTGACTGAATTGGATGACAATGTAGAAGATTATATTTTATCGAATTAGAAAATGCCTGGAGCCACGGGTTTTATGGATCCAAAAAATCAGCCTCATGCTCGGCAAATCAGAGTTCAATTTGTTTTCTACCACAATTTGTTTTTAACACTGCACTGGCTCTATAACACTGGTTGCATTTTTACGTCATGGAAATATAACCAAAAAACTTAAAAAAAAAACATTTTTTTCACCTGATCAGGTCATAGGTAGCAAATTGTTCAAAATTCAAGGAAACACTGAACTACAAAAATGTACCTAAGATCTCAATAAACAACTTTCTAGAGCATATTAACTTCTTAGGGATGATTCTTAAATCTTTATCAATTCACATTTGCTTTCTAGAATATTGTTAGTCAATTTTCGGAGCGTATGCGTAATAATAATTTTAAAGCCTAGCACTCATACGTACAGGTGGTTAATTAAATTGAATTGATGTAATTTTTTTTAAATAGCTCGAACCATGTATAAACGAATTGGAATTTTATTAGCTGTCATCTTGCGATTTTGACCTCGAAGTTGAAGTTTTTTTTGATTTTATATGTTCACAATAATTGTTCTTTACAACTTTGCCTCAGGTAGGTACTGAACTGACAATATTTATATTGTAGGCACGGTAGTCTTAGCGTTTCTCATTGGTATTTTTTCTTCATTTTGTCCAGTAACAATTGAGTTTAGCAATTTTACAGGTTTATTTTCACATGTTTTAATTAAAAACTGCCATAATATCTTAATATATATTTACCCTCGACACTGAATAGGCATTCTATAATTCTATAAATAATAATAATAAAAAAAATAATATTTTATTTTGTACAGAAATTGTGTTTTCCCCAAATTTTTTTTTACCAAAATTTTTTTTTGACAAATTTTTTTTTTTAGAATTTTTTTTTTTACAAAATTTTTTTTTCAACAAAATTTTTTTTTTTATAAAATTTTTGTTTTCCAAATTTTCTTTTTTCCACAAAATTTTTTTTTTTTCAACAAAATTTTTTTTTCCACAAAATTTTTTTTTTCAACAAATTTTTTTTTTTCCAGAAAAATTTTTTTTTTCAACAAAATTTTTTTTTCAGCAAAATTTTTCAAGAAAAAATTTTTTTTTTCAACAAAATTTTTTTCCATATTTCAACGGGCGCCATAGGCGCATTACAACTTACTAGTTTTCAATATTGTCCATATTGTTTGACATTTCATTAGGAAATGACTTTCTATTAAGGAAATCTGTGTTTAACTTACGGTTCAAAATATAGGTCAACCGAATCCTGAATTCGCTAAGCCTTTGAGAAATTGTAAACAAAACAAAAATAATAAAATAAAACGGACCGTTTATATATTGCCTAGTATCCAATACAAATTGTTTTTTTTTTGCGGAAAAAAATAAAATAAAATGAATCATCCGATACCTTTTTGGCATACAAATTTTAAGTACTTTTCTTTGGAATTCTAACAAAAATACATGCATGACAAATTATTAAAACCGGTCAAATTCCCAAGAACTGATACTCCATCCCCAAAAAAAAAATTCGATAATTTAATACAAATTTCAAATACTCGGCGTAGGTGCGGCCTGACGAACTGTCTGCGGTATGACCAAAGGATATATCAATTGTATGACCTACACACTTATCAAACGGCCTTCATAAACTGATGGTTTGCTTGTCTGAACTTACATTTTTGTGTCGGTACATGTGTGTGTGTGTGGGCTAAGAAAAGGAAATAAGGCCGTAAAAAACAAACGTTATATGTGTGTTACAAACGTTAAAAAGGCCTGGCCGAAAACAAAAATAACAAACAACTACAGTAGCAACAGCAATGGCAACAAGCAAGAGTCAGAACGACAACAACGGAACAGAATAGAGAAAAAAAGAATGGAAAATAAACAAGTCAACGTTGTGTTAAAGTGTTGAACAAGAAAGTTAAATGCGAGCATTTGACATTTTAAGAGCGATGGGTTCGTCGAGATACGCTAATAGAAACATTTGCTTTTTGTATGTGTGTATGTGAGAATGTGTGTGACAGAATGTCGTCTTCGTTGTCGATGTTGCTGACAGAGTGTGTATGACTGCGTAGCCAACGATGCCAGTTGGCCATCTCATCGTTGATTACACTGTCTTGCTGGTTTACATTAAGATATTTGGAAAAATATCACTCGCAACCATAACCTGCTGAATTTGTGTCTAATGGAAGTCGTTAACAAGGGTAACGTAGACAGGGTAGGCTATATACCAATATAGTGTCATTGTCTTCCACATCCGCTAGATCGGCTAGAACGTCTATATACTCAAAATCCTCAGCGTCTGCAGTTGTGGTAATCTTCATTATGATTATAATCTAATCAGTTAGAGTCCTGCCATGACGAACACAACCAATTCGATATCAGGTCGTGGTGACGACAGCATTGTGTGAGAACGTTTCTCATCAATGCGGATCCACATCTGTCTAGACTGAATGCAGCTTCGTAGAGTTCCCTGGTACGTTGCTGTTACTCGTCACCCAGATAAGGTGAAGAATGCTGAGCCTTCTGGTTAAGAGTTCTGCAAATGTCTAGGAATTATGTTGACTACCCGAATACAGAGATTTAGTGGCAGCTTGAGTGCCAGCGGAAATGTTTAGTACCAAGTGATACAGCTTTATAATCACTACAATGAACACGCAGTGTCCGTGCAATTTTCTGGGTCTTTGAAGTTTAAACGTTATTAACGTCATGTCTAACACATTTAGACGCATTCGCATTTGATATAAGTGTACGGTTCTTCCTGTCGAACATTGGATCAGCCATTGTTTAGTCAACAACACCTGATATGTCGAATATTGTGATCATAATCTTACTGCCAGAGTTGTCTACTAATTATACCCAGGGGTACCCAAAGCTGCATTTTCTTTATACGAAGAACCGTAAATTTTCAGATCATGGTGATGTCGTAAAGTTTTCTAGGTCGAGATTCTGTTTCAAATGACAAAGTTAACACACATCTTGAATGCAAGTTTATTATCCCTTTGTTAGCATTTATCATTGATAAATTATATATTGCAAATATCTCCCTAGAATATGCTTACTCTTAAGTCGCTTACCTTAGCAGAGCTGTCACTATACCGATACAGCCACACAGAAGTGTTTTTTTTTTCAATTTCTATGGCCTTCCTCTTCCATCGAGTTTATTTTTGAAGACATGTCCAACTGAGTTGTTACACAGCGGATAGTGATGTTAAATACATATGTGTATTAGGGTGGAGTGAAAACATGTTTTTTTTTAATTTGAAAAAGTTAACCTCGGAAAGAGATGTAGTCTGGGGTCCTAATGAGGGGAAAAATAAAGAAAAAAATTTTAAAAAAATTTTAGGGTCGCGCCACTCTCTCGAAATTTGGAAATTAACGCTATTTTGGCGTTGATTTTAGAAAAATCCTAAAAATTAACGACTTAACTTATTCGAAATTTAAAAGTTTGAGCTTGTTCAGTGCCCAAACAAAAGTATTTGAGGCAAATATGAGCATAATCGACTAATATTTGTAGCTTTGGTGGCGATTTCATTGTTCGGTCAATTTTCTGAAGAAGGGACGATTTGACTTATTTTACTTTTTGAAATTTTTGAACAATGAGAAAAATTTGTTTAAATTTTTTCATGCCCTTATTTCATTGTTTACGCTATTGCAAACATTTATTGACATAAAACTTTTTAGGATTTTTCTAAAATCAACGCCAAAATAGCGATAATTTCCAAATTTCGAGGGAGAGGCGCGACCCCTAAAATGTTTTTAAAATTTTTTTCTTTGTTTTTCCCCTCATTAGGACCCCAGACTACATCTCTTTCCGAGGTTAACATTTTTTTTTTGAATTTCACTCCACCCTAATGTGTATTCTTCAGCATTTGCGTTGGTTAGTTTGTACGTGTGTGTCGCTGCGCATAGTTAACAACAAAGTCGTTGAGGCCCTGGCGATAGAATGAACAAAATGTCCCACATAAGAAATGAAACGACGAAATTGTTAAACCCTTTATTGCAAAATAAATAATAAAGAGAACAACAAATATATGCACACACTAACACTCTGTAACGCATCCCCCAGTCAACGTACACACACACACACACACACACACTCAACCACCGCAATAAATCTAAACGCATATAAAGCAACAACAAACGATACCGAAAAAGAAATTATGGGGTTCTTTCTTCTTTCTGGTTCCTTTGTTTAGAAATTGAGAAATTAGGTTAAAACATTACGGCCTTTGGTTTTGTGTGTGTGCGTGTGTGTCCTTGTTGATGTTGGCGGTTTTGGTGTTGGTGATTTCGTTGCTGCGTTATGTTGTGTTTAACAAATGTTTTAAACATAAATCTTGATTTGTGAAATCGTAACTGAAAATCATGCGGTTTCATAATATTTTATGGAATAGAAGGGGGGTCATGTAGACCTGGCCTATGTGCGTTTGTGGTTCACATTGTTCACATTAAAGCTAAATGCTAGAACTAATCACAGGCAGGCTATGGCAGCAGTTTTATGGTCGAAAGTTGAACTGTATAATTATAATCGTAATGTGGAAAGCAGTCATTATTTGGTGGTGAAGCGGAAATAGTGGAAATTATAAAATACATATTCTCAAAATTCTATTAGAATAGATTGGGCTAATGTTTGTAGCAGAAAGGTAGATTAACTAGAACTGAACTGCAAGTCTCTAAAAGTTGGAGAATGTCTCAGGTTAATATTGGACTGAAGGACGCTGAGTGTCCAAATGTTAAGAGTATAATATCAATAACTTCAATATCAATATAGAAACTATTAGGTTTTCATGCATCTGTTGCGCTCACCATTAACCGAAATCACATTTTCATAAGTATGTTCATAGAAAAATGCAGTTTTGTGCGTTTCAAAATCCGTATCAAACTGTCCATCAGAGAATGCAATGCCCTCTTGACTATCACGGGCTGGCATTGCGCTCTTAGCCTCCAAGGTGAAAATGCGCATCATCAGAAAATAGTCCTTTTCTATTTCATGCTGTTCTAGGGTTCAAACGGAGAGGCGATAATGAAGCAGATGATCGGATTCCTTCAATTGTTGAGTCGCTTGGACCTTGTATGTGAGTAATCAGAAGATTTTTTTACAGAATGTGAGATGGTGAGTCGATGTGTTAGGACTGAGTCATACACTCTAAGCTATGACTGCCACATTCTGGTCACCGCACGATGACGGATACTGTGAGGGATGTCCTGAATGTAACCAAAATTGTTTCGCTTCATACGATTGAGTTTTTTGTACTTGTATTCGGGTTGTCTGGATGTTTTGTAATGCATCCAGTGAATACTTGGAACATACAATCTGTATGAACCTTTGAATAATTCTAAAGAAACATAGAATTGTTATGGACTATTTATACATGAGTACTAAATTCTAAATTGTATTGATGGTTCTAGTGTGTGTGAGCGGTTGCGCGCCGTTTCTCTTATCGCAGACCCTTTTCTTCATGTGGCTGCGTTCAGGGCCTCCCGATGTTATCCCATGCCCTTTTCTCCTTATCGGTGAAAGTGTCATTTGATCGTACACACTCCGACGTGTAGATACTACAACAGCACAATCCAACCACACCACAAGAATCGTGTTCATCTTTGAACAGTCCTCCAGCATGGCAGACTCCCAAAGTATTTGCCTAAATTAACGAACAGCTGGCGATGCGGGTGCCTCAAACTTCTTTCATGACACCAAAAAAGTTGGGCCATGAAATAGTCATAAAGCCCAATTTAATATTGGGCCTTTTGACCTCCCCAATAATGGCCAAAAAGCCATTGGGCAAATACGTTATTTTCTGATATTTTTTTTCCAATAAAACAAAAAGAGTTCATATAACAAAAAACGATCAGTATTTAATTTAAATTAAAATGTTTTCTAAAGTAACAAAATAATTTCATTGATGAAATCTAATTTCCAAAAAAAAACCCAAACATCCTAATAAAATCATAACACAAACCAAATAAAAATTCGCCCGCTAACTTCCGAAATACACTTTCGTAATGTCATTGAAAGTGCTTGACATAAGCACCAGTTTAACAATATTTGCTTACTCATAGCAAAGTTGAAATCAAATATTCCTAACTGCCTAAACTCCACCTTAGCCACGCTTCGAACTGAAGTGACCTCTAATGTATAAAGTTCACATTTATAAAAAAAGAAGAAAAAAACACATTATGAACCCGATTAGCCTTACGTGACATTGTCAATTCTATGCATTTCATATCTGTCGAATGGTCAGCACAAAACAATACAAGAATTCCCAAAACGAAGGGAATAAGATCTAATTTCCATTTTCATTTGTCACTTTCTAGCATTACGTTTTCCTGTGCAATCAATCACATTTTATTTTTTGTTCAAATGAATTCCAACAAAATGTCAAGTCATCGTATGTCATGCTTGTTGTTGTTACAGTTTAGATAATTAACCTTGACAACAACAGAAATATGCAAAATCGCAATTACACCGTATGATTTTAGAGCGTAAGTGAAATGGATGTGTGACTCAGACTGAAAACACTTTTGGTTGGCGGTAGAAATTCTATGTGCCGAAAACAAGGAAAGGAAATGCATATAAAAAATAAGTACTCTGGTACGACTCAGAATAACCAATAAGGTTAAAAATTGGGACTCGATGGAGTAGGATATCGCTGATTTAAAATAAGTCTATCCTTAGGGAGGGCGATTTCCCGTCGGTACCATTTTAATATTTAAAAAACTCGAATGTCCAAAAAAATTCCGGCTAAAATCGCGCGGTAAGACACGGTTTATTGTCCGAAATCATATCTCCTTCTATATAATCCCACAATATGTATTACTATGTTTCTCTCTTAAGAACACAATGTCTTCATTTGGTGAACTATTTTTTGTAGAAGACGATATTCTACTTCGTCGTATATAAAATGAAATTGGTTTTCCTCGCTTTCATGATGAAAAAGCGCTCCATCCATCCTCCTCTTTAAAACGTATAACATATTTCCGTATCTATGCCGTAAACGTCGGTTTCGCATTCTTTCATTTCATATTCCTTGGTTAAATTTCTCAGTAACATTTTTAATCTAGGCCACAACATTTCTACATTTCCAAAAAATTCCCTAACAATTATACCCATGCCACTCAAAATCCTATGGAGTATTTTTACAAATAATTGTTTTGGATTAAGTTACATTTTATTTTGGAAACTTTCTACAACATTTTTGATTAGTTTATCCAAAAAAAAAAAAAAAACTTTTACCACACGACACTGCATACCACCAGATCGTGTGGCGACCTTGAAAGTTGTCAACAACCACAAACTTTTAAATATAAACGTACTCAAAAGATTTTTCGTCATTTTGCCATAAGCACCTCTAGACTTTCTTAATTGTCAGTTATATTGCGTTGTATCTCTAAATGTCATGAAATATATTTTTTGCAGTAATTACCGCTAATCGCTGACTTAAAATTTCATTCCCAGCTGCCGGAATGGCAACTTCAACAGTTAACACAAATTCAACTTTATTCGCTATAATTCACCATAATTGTCGTATGTCAATGTCAATTGTCATTCTCAAAGGATATTCGGTGTTGGCATTAAAATGTACACATAATGAGGATGTGTCGACGTACATTGTACATATTTACATACATAGTTCCATTTGGCTGGGAATCCTACGCTTTGGCGCCATCATTTGTCGTCAGCAATTAGGAAAAATCCTTGAAAAATGTTTATTATTATTTGTAAGTGTATGTAGACGAGTACGAGTAGGTGCTAAATATATAGTTTTATTATGACAGGATAATAATTTGCTGGTTGCAGTGGGGTAGACGTGTGGCATAAAAAAGGATTGGGGGAACTGCCAGAAGCGGGATACTGACATAGTTATTACGTTGACATTCCTTGAACTATACTGGATAAAAGTTAAGTTGTGTTCTGCGAGAGGGCGTGTAAATTAGGCAAAGCTCAACGATATTTATTTGGCAAAATGGACGGAATAAATGACAGCCAATTAGACAAATGCATTTTTCACAATATGTCCGCTATCAAGTTTCGATATTCGGAATTGCTTTTTCGAAGAATCAATAGAAACGTATATGTCCACCATGGATTATCTTCTAAAGAAGCAGTGTCAGCACAGCCTTTTGTCCAACCCGTATATTAACCGGGTACATCTAGTGATTTGTTTTTAAATCATATGCTATTTTAACAGTGGCAGATCTTTCTTGTTTTAAAACTTGGTAGAAAGTCAGTATTATATGGACGTGGTGCGAATGAATCGCTTTACGCTTAAACAATGTTGATAAATAATTCAAACTTTTTTTCAAAGTAAATGCTGTGTGACCCAAACAGTGTGGTTATAAAGAAAAAGTAGTGGTCGAAATGAGAGTGCGTGACTATGGCCAAGAACATCGCCATCAATCTCAATCTTCTGCGCACCAGCTTGATCCAAATGACTCAGCAATTGAAGGCACATAACCATCCGCTTTGTTATCGCTTCTTAGTTTAGATCTTAGAGCAGCTCGAAATGGACAACGATGTTGCTCAAATAATCATATTTTCTAACAAAGCTCATTTTTATCTTGACGACTATGTTAAGAAGCGAAACTAACGCATCTAGGATCTAAAAACTCGCATGTTATCATTAGAAGCCATTCCATACTCGGAGAGCAACCGCTTGGTGTGAAGACCAAAAAAATTCAAATCGAAGAGATTTGGGTTGGGTTGACCTCTAAATGGCTAAAACTGAAACTACTATAATCCAATTTATTTTTCACTATTGTTTAGATTTATTCCAAATTTTAAAAATAATCATAAACATACATTGATGCTGCAATGCATTCATACATCCCACAATCTATTACATTTCAGAAACGCAAATAATTTATTACGTTTATTTACACGAGTTCTTAATAATAAAAAAAACTTAGTCAATTTGCGGCGCACGTGTTAATATAATTTTCTTCTCTCTCTCTCTCGTCTGCCGTGGCATAACCATAGCAGACCTAATGAATACCGAAGTATTTTAATATAATTATTTCATAATATGACAAATTCATATAACATCTTATTACTCAAGGTCGTATTACACTCCTGGGACTCAGTGTCGGTGTTACGGCACATTTAGCTGGAAGTGACACCAAAAATGGAACGACAATAGCGTCAGGCAAGTGCGGCCTATACTCGTGTACACACAAGTGAACTCGTAAATATTAAGTAAACAGTACATATTTCATATTTAAGTAGTAAAAGTTTTGTAATTAAGTCATGTTACAAAACATTACACCTCCGAAGTTGGTTATTTTCAGTGTGGCGCTCTGTTCTGTTAGCATTCGCTTACATAGTTGAGTACGCTGCCAGCCAGTGTTGCCATTACACATTTGTTGTAATAACTCAACTTGTTGTAAATATGACTAATTTAATGTGGTTGTTTGGTTGTTGCTGTTTCAGTTTCGGTTTGCGAATGTCACCTGGTTGGGTTTGGTTGGATGGATGGATGGGGAGGTTAAATGAGACATATCGTAATTGTGTGTGTGTATAGATATATCAAAATGTAATTTGTTTCTGTGCTCTGTCCGAGTTTGGATTTTCTACGAAAACCTTGTAATTATTACACTTTATAATTGTACACGACAAATCGAAGAATGTGAAGGTCATCCGACTCAATGCACGATATATCTACGTCGTAGCCTAGTTTTTCAGTATTTCTACACACAACACAAGTGTGTGGGGAAATATTTTATACAATGGGACATGTAACTGTCAAGCTGTTGCAACGCCTTTCGAAAATGAGATATTCGATATGTTTATAAAAGAAATGGAGGTTTTTACAATCAGTTGATATAACAAGGGATATACTATTCGGATACAAAAGAACAAACGATTTTTTTGACAAAAAATAACAAATGTTGTTAAGTTCGGCCGTATAGAATCGTATTTTATAGTCGGCACATTCACCAATCACTAACAGTGTAGTGTATGTGACTATCAGGCTGCAAACCTAGGTTCGTGTACTGGTAACTTTTTGAGTGTGAGAGTAATCAGTAAAACTTCTCCAGAAAAAGCATTGGGCTTTAAACAGTAGGTCCACCTCAATAGGCAAACAACTGATTTGGGAGAAGTTACCCGTAGGTTCCTTCGGGGGATGTTAACAAAAACTTACACTTTTGTCATGACCTCATATAGTCTATGATATTTCTACGATCGATTATTTCGTAAATATATTTGTGTCTTGGACATATTTTGTCTGTATCAGTACCATATGCAGCAAAACTTTTCGTGGCGAAACAAATGGTCATTTTAATAAATTTGAGCAAACAAATTATGCGTCACATGAAATCCAAAATGACCAATCATCAAAAAACCCAAAATCGTGTTTTTGATTGATTCTTGCAAAATGGCCGAAAATACATATCTCTGCAAAATGTTACACTGCAAATTCTAAAATTTACAATTTTACAGCCGAATTCCTAAACGACGTTATTACAGCTGTAAATACAGGCAATTTCTTCTGCCCAAACATGGAATAATAATAGCAAATGAGTTATATTTATATCCGAAACTGTACTTACTACAAGCTCCAAACACACGTTTTACTTGTGTGCAAACATTTAAAAAAGATAGATTTTTCAGCATGAATTCATTCATCATAGAAGACATCGCCATCATCCATTGGAAATATCAGCTGGACATTGTTTTTATATACGTAGAATACACTTGGGCCCTACACTGTCCCTAAGAATATTTTATTAATTGCAGCTTCAGCAAATGGCAATTAACAAAACAACTGGAAACTAAGGAACGATACAATTTTAGCTTGGTCGACTATATAAAAACTACCGTTTTTATCCGTATCCGTTTTTATCTATTATAAACATTTTGATGATGACATAATATAGTCGATATGCCCATTGAAATAATATATACATTGAGAAAATATGTTTACCAGTATGAGACAACTAGTAAGTTGTAATGCGCCTATGGCGCCCGTTGAAATATGGAAAAAAAATTTTGTTGAAAAAAAAATTTGTGGAAAAAAAAAATTTTGTTGAAAAAAAAAATTTTTGTTCAAAAAAAAGTTTTTGTAAAAAAAAAAATGTTGTTGAAAAAAAAATTTTGTAAAGACAAAAAGTTTGTAAAAAAAAAATTTTGGAAAAAAAAATTTGGGGAAAACACAATTTCTGTACAAAAAAAAAAAATATTATTTTTTTTATTATTATTATTTACTAGTAAGTTGTAATGCGCATATGGCGCCCGTTGAAATATGGAAAAAAAATTGTGTTGAAAAAAAAAATTTTGTTGAAAAAAAAATTTTTTCTTGAAAAAAAAAATTTTTGTTGAAAAAAAAATTTTGTGGGAAAAAAAAATTTTGTTGAAAAAAAAAAATTTGTAAAAAAAAAATTTTGTAAAAAAAAAAAATTTGTAAAAAAAAATTTTTGTAGAAAAAAAAATTTGTAAAAAAAAAAATTCTAAAAAAAAAAATTGGGAAAAAAAAAATTTTTGGTAAAAAAAAATTTGGGGAAAACACAATTTTTGTACAAAAAAAAATATTATTTTTTTTATTATTATTATTTATAGAAAATTATAGAATGCCTATTTAAATTCCTACGTACTGCGTGACAGAGTCAGTGAATCAGTGTATCAGTGAATCAGTGTCGAGGGTAAATATATATTAAGATATGACTCCCTGTATGACACAAGAGGTCTCCCAGTATGACACAACAGATCTTCCTACACGCGACAGGAGATCTCCATAGATTATAAAATAATATTGTATAGCTTTGCTTCTCATAGATCTTCTCAGGGTTTATCAGAGTCTGGAGATTCCTTCGACAGTTGATTTACATTAACATTCTGTTAAGCTGAGAAACATGGATCTGCTCTCATACTACTGTAGTTAGTATCGGTGACATGGAGGCGGTATACTTTCGCTGATCACTTGAAGCCGGCTTCATTTAGAGTTAAGCTTTTGACATGGTTTTTATATACAAAAAATAAGCTGTCTTACGTGACCGTGGTGTAGGTCGGATCTAATTGTTAAGCCTTTCGCCCCTACTGGGATCATAGGTTGCAACAAAGGTGCCGTCAAAATTAAAATAAACCTAAAAGATTTAAAAAAAAAAGGTTAGGGCTGAAAGGGTTTCCTCAATAGGAGCTCAAATTTCCATTTCATATCATATAGGGCAGTAAAAAATTTAAATTAAATTTTTACTAATGTAAATTTGTATGAGCTATGGTCTTACAAAAGTAGGGCTCGTCTTTGGGGGTGATACAACCAATTGAACTGTCCGACTTTTGGATAAACTATGGAGTCGAATGAATACAGGGTCAGTCTTCTCTTAAATCTTGTTCCCTAATAACATTTAAACATGTTTCAAGACAATTCCATTTAAATGCACAAATACCTGCCTGCTATTAAACATGAGTGCGTGTTGGTCAATTGAATAAACTCGTATTTGACTGTGTTATTTCCCGAGAAAATGGAGCGTGACGCTAAAGCGGAAAATCACAGAACGTATAATGATTGGGAATGTAAGGTTGGGAAATATCATATTTATAGATTTACTGTAATTTATTATGGTTAGTGTGCGGTTTGTATAATTAATTTCAGTTTTCTAGAACGATCAAGTGGACAAATATTTGTTTAATTACGGCCTCACCGAATCTGAATTGTCCTCAACCATCCAGCAGTTTAAAATAGGCCAGTGACTAGTTTGGGTAGAAAATTCAAGTTTCCAGACTAATATTTCATGGGTGGGAGATGACTGTTGCAATCGGTTTGTAAGCACTTTTAAGCATTTGATACGTAATTATCATTTACAACTTAATTTTGTATAAACATTTTTAAAATTATCAAATTCTCTCGAAGTGTATTTTTTTTGATAAATATTTCGATAGTAAACAAAACTATAGAGTCAACTAACAAAGAGAGCTGTTTTATTTTCAATTGGCAACCATTAAGACCACTAAAATCAATAATAAGGGATCAACTATGTCCTCTAGCTGAACCGTATTGTAATTTTTTCATACACAAGCATTGAAGTTCAAATTTCAAATATTAGCCTGTTGGTCATAAACCCCTTTCTCCGACTTCATGGAATTACTGGTACTGTTTTTGAAATCAAGGACATTCATTAACTTGTCATCTGTTTATTTATTAATGTCATTTCCATATTCATTAAATTAAGTTTAGTGTCCATGGCTATTTAACTGCGCCGTATATAGTCGAATGATAATGCATCAGCCCTCCGAAAAGTTCAATGCCCTTGAGTGGAAAATTGCCTTGTATTGTTAGAATTGTTCGGGTGGAACATCTGTTTCTATCGGTTTTATGTTTTATTAATGGAGACACATTGAAAGTTGTTAATAATTAATGTCACTTATTGCTGGCTATGTTGGAGGCAAATGCTAAGAAATAAATATTTGTGTATTTTTAAATGGAATTGTTTTGAGGCATCATTATTTGTAATAGGGTGGTTTCTTTGATACCTAGGAGAGAGTATATAAAACTGTGAAGAAGTTGTCCAAAGTCCGTTTACTCTGAGAACTGGCTTGTATGGAAAATGTTCAAGAAATGTGTTCCGAGAAAAGTAATGCACAAGTCTGACTGTGTTCATGGAGAAAAGTACAAGTTAATTCGGAGTTAATCAGTTGAGGGCACAAATGAATATCAAAAGTAAATTTTGAAAATTTATTTTTATGTTTATTATTAGCAATATAAAAAAGTATAGAAATAAAAAAAAAAACATTTTTTTCCCTAGTGAATTTAAACCAATTTTTACCAAAATATACTCTACAATACTAACTTATGAAAGGAAATATTGACAAACGACGACACATTACTTATTTACTCCACTTTATAAGGTGTTTTAATTTTGGCACAGCTGGCTAGAATGGGTTACCGGTTGGACTGATTTACACTAAACCCACATCACACACCCAGGTGTTTTGCACTTTCCCTGGATGCAAACATACAGTGGAGAATTTTATATAAAAAAAGATGATCTCCTTTTCACATCCCAAACATATTCTTCCAGTCCTTCCAAATATATTGTGTTCAAAATTGTTCAGGACTTACAAATTGTTCGGGATTATGGAATTGTGTTGTAAAAACTTAACACTTTCATATTTCTCTTACTAATCGAGAAATGGAACATTATGAGGTAATTTAAAATTGTTGTTATCTCTGTGTATCTCGTAGAGTAAAGGAACTCTGTTTGGAATCCCTTTTAATTTTGTTCAAAAGAACTTGAACTTTATTTTAAAAACAGAAGATCTTCATATCATCCGTTGATCCGTTTTTATTACCGCCAAAAATGTTGGATTTTAGCTCAAAAACTTATATCGGTCACAGCGAGAATTTTCACTCGCGGCATGAGTTCAAGAAAATATGAATCTCTAAGCTCAGTAAATCTAGATTCAAAACTTTCCATTAACCAAAGTCATATAATATTTACTAATATTGGAGAATTCCTATTACCTAGAATACAAATTCAGGGAAACTTTAATCACTTTCAGCTACACCAGAGCGCTTTAGGTTCAAATTAAAAACGTTATGCCCAAATGGAAGCAATAAATTGTTGTTAAGGCATATTTCTTTCTTATTCTTCTTATTATGATATACGTGCAAACAAATAAAAAAGTTATATCAGTTAAATTAAAACCGTCAATTGTTCTTTTCTTTTTCCTCTTTTCATTACAGATGATCAAAGCGTTCTCTTACGGCCAAATCAGAATGGATGGGGGACGTCGGTCGACGTTATAAATAAATGAAATTAACAAATATGCTTAGAATAGACGACGACGACGACAAATAAAAAAAAAGACCCAAACGCGAAACAAATAAAGCAAAACAAAATACAAAATTGAGTTACAACAATTTCAAACAAACGACTCGCAAAAAACAAATCGAGGAAATATTTTTTATTAAAATGGCGGTATTTTCGAGAAAAAAAAACCAGCAAACACATACAACAGATGAACAGCAGAAACACAGGAAACCTTTGACAATCATTGTGAAAAAACAAATTTAATAAAAAAGAAAAGGAGTGGCAACACAACAACAACAAAAAGTTTTCATTTTTGCTGTTGTTATCCGAAAGCGAACGAAACGAAACAAATAAAACCAACCGGAAACCAAAAATAAGTAACGTCAACAAGCAGAAGGACATTTGGCGAACAACGGACAACAACGCTCGCCATACAGTACAAGGACATCGTATTAGCCGGTTTGGTCGTATTGTTGGTTTTTAATATTAATTGTACAAAGAAGGAAATTTTATCAGTGTGCATGAGAAAAGGAAACGAACGAGGAGCAGGACACACACACAAACGGACAGATTTTTGGACACACAACCGAAACAAAATATAAACAAACAGTAGTCATCCCCCAAAGAAGCGAAACGAGAGAGCAAGAAAAAACGAAACACCGGATACGCCTGTTACAAATCATTTTACTCAAGTTGTGCTGTGCTGTTTTCCGTTTTCCAGCCAACCCAGCAAACGAAACGCTGAGCTGTGCCAAAAGAAACGAAACAAGGCTCTCTGGCGGTACGGGTAAAGAGGGGCAAAGCACTGCTAAAGTTTAAGATATTCCCAACGTTTATATTTTTCATTTTTTTTTTTTTATGAAAGTCATCCACCAGCTATAAATCCAAACACTTGTAAATACATGAATGGCCATAAATGCTGGAGCATAACACACAACACAGTCAAAGACGGACACAAAAACAACACCAACAACGCACTGAGCCATGCAATGAAGTGTGTGCGTGTATAAGTTGGAGGCCGATTGGAATGAACAACACCCAACACCCACCCACCACTGGACAGGACTGTCCACGAGCTTCAAAGTGACTTGGCATATTTGCTGTTTTCTGTAGAATAGTGAGTGTGTTTGTTTGTCCATCGAAGGACTCTCGACTTTATGAGTGTCTGTGTATGTGGGTTTGTGTGAGTATTGCTCCAAGTTGGAAATTGAAGTGACCACCAAATGCACAAAACTGCAAACTCCAACCATAAACTGTCAGTGGTTATAAAAACAAAAAACTATGATAACAACAGCTACAACAACAACAGCACCAATAATATCAGCAACAACTCGGAAAAACTGAGCAACCAGAAAAAAGGATGAAAGCTGTAATAAGAACAAATTGAAAGACAAATCCGTAAAAGGACTAGAAGTGGTGGGAACCGAAGAAAAAACAAAACTAAACAAAACAAAACAGACGAGTAGAAGGAAGAAAAATAGCTCAAGTGCTTAATTGTATGTGGAGTTGCGAAGAAACAACTTTGGAAAGTAGGTAAAAATGCATGATTTGGTCGATATAAAGAAGTCACATTGTACCCTACAGCCCTACAGCCATGGAGAGATAGCGACGCATCATTCTAAGGAAATTACAATCTGTTTATGATCAAAATACCATTCAACTATGAAGCACTCAGTATAAGAGGCTCCTATTCAAATTTTGCCATGATGATGTGTTTTGGGTACTTCTTTAAGTGTTTAAATTAAAAAACATTATTTTTTTTTTAACTAAGTCAACAAATAATCATGAATGTTGTTTTAAAACGAATTGCCACCTCATTTTGTCGAAACAACGAAGGAAAATTGTTTATCGCCAATTAGAACAAAATTAGAAAAAATTAAAATTGAAATTTATCGCCAATTAGAACAAAATTTGAAAAAATTAAAATTGAAAAATGTTTGCAATGTATTTGAACATATTGTCAGACTATATTCTGTAACTTTCAAAAACCCAATTTATTTTCACATTTTCTCTACAGATGTTTCGTTCATCTCAGATGAGTTCCACTTATTAAAACCGGCTGTAATTTTAAACTCGAGTATCTCCAATGTGGATGTTTAAATCCAGAAGACGGCCTTTGACTATTTCGTTTAGAAGTCAATCACAAGGACAGCATAAGAAAAAGGTTCCTATGCAAACTAGATATCACTATGTTTTGTATAGAAAATTAGTGTTTTGCAAAGTTGATCTCTGCCCTAAAGAAGCTGGCTAGATTGATTGTCTGAATTTAGCTAAGGCAACAACCACAGATTGTTGAAATATTTCTCTAAAGCGATTACAAAGAATTTTAGCCACAAATTGTTGGTAATGGAGACAACTAAGTGAAACGGTGGTAAAGTTTTGATACAGATGAGAGGAAAAGTTGTTCGATGATAACACCGTGTTACAAAAAATTTTTTCTGTCCTATGAACCAAATGCACATATTCGGAAAGAGGGGAAAAAATAAAAATACACGTGTATCGGCGATTTTCATGTACACGTCAGAAGCCTTTCGACCGATTTTTAACCCTTTTTTAGTGATCCAATCGAGCTGATTTTTGGCAGGCAGACTCGTGGAAATGTCTGTATCACGTCAAATTTTTAAAAACAGTTTTTATCAATTCTCAGATTTTCCCCAATTTTTATTATTTTTGAAAAAAAAATATTTTTTTCACTTTTCTTAGCATAACTTGAAGAGACTCCAAATTTTTAAACTACTTAAGCGTTACGAAAAAAAAAATGTTTTTTGAACTGAAACATTAAAAAAACGATAACCATTAAAAAAAAAAATTTAGGAAAATCTGAGAATTGATAAAAATCTATTTTTTAAAAAATTTGACGTGATACAGACATTTCCACGAGTCTGCCTGCAAAAAATCAGCTCGATTGGATCACTGAAAAAGGGTTAAAAATCGGTCCAAAGGCTTTTACACAGGCCACTACGAGCTTCAATTTCATACTTAAAAAAAAATTCTGACGTGTACATGAAAATCGCCGATACACGTGTATTTTTATTTTGTATCCCCTTTCCGAAAAAGTAAATTTGGTTCATAGGACACGGTGGAATAATATGTTAGATCGACATAGATCGACTGTAAAACTGTATTCCATTTTAGTTTAGATCTTTTCTCTCTGTGTACTACATCATAGGAGCGTACATTTTTAAAATCCCATTTGTTATGTCCTGCGACTCTTTCTCTCTCTCTGTATAACCTTTCACAAATAGGGTATAGGGTACAAATGACTTCTTAAACTATTTGGTATCGGACAACTTTAGTGCAAGAATACATAACAACAAAAATATAAAAAAACAACAAAATTTAACAATCATAACGAAACCAACTGAAATATAAAAAATACAACAGAAATAAATTTTGTATTCCATTTGTTTCGTTTTTTTTTCTTTCATTAAAGCATTTCAAAGTAGCGGAAAAAGCAACGAAACACATAAAATAGCAAAAACGAAACAAAACAAAAAAAAAAACCAGTAGTGAAAAGTATTAAAACAAGCATAACGAAGGAAAAATTTCCCGGAAACTTTTGTGAACGCGGTTGAAAGTTATTAATAACAGAAACAGAAACTTACAAGTTCCAGTGGAGAAAAAAAAAACGGCGATACAAAACCAAAAACAAAAAAAAAAATTCAAAAAAATGGCAAATTCTAAGAAAGCAGAAGAAAGAGGAGGCTTCGCTAAGATTTTAACAACCGACTGCAATACGGCAAACAAAATGCCAGCAATAACCAACACAAGCTGCAACAACATTGGCAGCAGCAACAGCACAAGCACCAACTCCAGCAACTGCTCAACGTGCAGAAGTTCGAGCGCGCCCTACAGTAGCACGAGTTGTCGGGGCTGTTGTACAACAACGCCCACATATAGACACAGTAACAGTATTATTAGTTTTATAACAAACAGTATTACAACAATAAGTACAACAATATCAAATACTTCTACTGCTGTTGCGACTATTTGGTCTAAATCTCCGTCGTTAGCTTCTTCATCTTCTTCTGCCGCTGGTGACTTTGGTGTTAACAACAACAGTGCAACATTAAGTAGCACCAAACATGCCGCCACCACTACCAGCACAAATACTGCTACAACTGCCGCTGTGACGACTACAAAAACTATTAGAGCCACTGCAACTGAAACTGTCTCAGCTACTTCGCGTATGACTTTTACAACTTCTACCGCCACCGCTACTGCTGCTTCTGCCACATCCACATCATCGCCATCATCAACAACATTGCCGGCGACTTGTGTTTGGAATATGAGGAAAAACTTTGTTGCCACCATTTCTTTCAAATGGTTTTTTTTCCTGTGGCATTTCTTTTGTATATTGGGTAAGTTTTTCCGATTTGTTTTCTTACTTATTCGCTGTGTTGCTATTGTTGTCGTTGCATTTTGCAACTTGTTTTTTTTTTTCATTACTATTAAATTCATCGCTGTTGTTTTAATAGGAATGCATAAATTTAAAGGAAACCCAGAGTCGAAACAGCAGAACTATACAAAATAGTAAACAAAAGTAATAATTTACAAGCAGAGCATTCTTTTCTTTTGTGTGTGTGTGTGTGAGCGAGTGTGAGTAATCATAACTAAACAATTAATGTTTCTTATAATTAAATTTCTTCAACTGCACTTTATGGCCATTGTGGGGCAATGGTGATTGCTGTCTCGAAATGATTAAATGCATTGTGAAAATGCATTAAAAGATAAGTTTTGGGGCGTATGATTAATTGTTTGTTAATAAATATCACTCATACGCGCCAGTGTTAATTCAACAGCCAAAGTTGCTATCGCATTAAAAAAATAAATTTATAAATTTAAATTTATAAAGATGCAAATAATGGTTCTGCTGCCAATATGCAGATCGTTTATTCGGCAGTCGGTCGTTGCCACTCAGTTGAATGCGTTGGATTGCATTTCTTAATTTTTAACTAAATTCCAGTTTAATTACCCTACTCTTAATCTAAAATACAATTAATTTAATCTTTTGAAATAATAAAACTGTTTCCTAATTTGAATTAATAACACACAAACTCTATTTCACACTCTTACATACGAGTACATGTGTTTCGCAGTATATGTATCCGATGTGAGCAAAACGAACGAATAAAAGGATCCTGTGGTCAGACAAGGAAATTATTTCCAGTTCCTTCAGACTGTCGTTACCATGTTCTGAGGCCAGTTTTAAAAATCAAAATGGCATCATCAAAAATGGATCGTCGCCCTACAAGCCCCAAGGTCTTTTGCCATAATCTTTCTCTTTTTGTCAGAACAACAATGTAAAGTACAAGATCTCTCGTCTGTTCTTATCATCTCCGCCGATTGAGCATTCTTTCCGTTTGGCCATTGAACGTTAATAATAAATTCAATAGCATTCATCAAAATCCCAAGCGTTTTCAAAATTCCAACCGGTTTAACTGGATTTCATCCTCCGCAAACCGCTTTTAATGCTACTAAATTAACTGTTGTCCATATAACAAATCCCTTTAACAAAAAATCTCCATTAATTTTTCAACAGTTCTATTAAACGTAAATAAGAAGAAAAAACAAATGTATTTTTTTCTCTCCATTTTCCCTTTTGAGACCACTCCAACAAACTATGCACTGCAACACAAACGAACTGTGCAAAATAAGGAGAAGTGAGAGAGAGAGAGCGAGAGAACAAATTATGTACACAAACAAAATAAATATGAGCATAATAATAATAATAAAAAAAATGAAGAAAAACGAAATTAAATATTTCCCTGCAACAACTAAAAAGCAAACAAACGGGCATTTAGCATTTCAACAGTTCTTACAGTTTTCCCCCTTTTTCCATTTTTTCCCATATTTTTTTTTGTGTTTTTTTTTAAGCGAGTAAACAGAAAGACGTACACATTAAGCAAAGCAATTGAGGTCACCACTAGCAACAAAGAGAGACAAAAAAGAAACAAAAATGAGCATTTAGTTTTGTGCTTATTTATGAGCAAACGAGGAATGAATGAACGGGTGGACGGACGAGAAACCAACCAAAGAAAGCAGGCAAGAAAGAACATAAATATGAAAGGAAGAAATAAGGACGAAACAATAAATTTGTTTTCATATTTTGTTAATGTTTAAACAAAAGACTTCTTTAGCATAAATAAAACAATTAGCTTCATAGTTATGGCAAGGGGAACAACTATGTACATACATATGTATGTATGGATGTGTGCGGAAAACAAAGTAAGAAATCACACACACTCACGCAGAAAAGAAAACAAATTTTCTTTTCTGAACAACAATGTTGTTATTGTTCCGAACACAGTCATTTTATGATCAAACATTAAAGAATCGTAAGAAAGCACTCACACAGAGGCAGGAGAAAATAACAACAACGAAAGCAAACAAACTTAACAGCATAAACTGTTGCCACTTGAACTGGACTATACTCACACACACACACACACACAGGCAAACATTCAAAGGTGCCACTTGAACATGTTCTCACACATGTCTGCCCAACTACAACACCACTCATATGAATATCTGTGTATATGTGTGTGTACATATTAATATGTTTTCGTTTTCACGGAAAGCACTTAAGAGCACATGGTGCCAAAAACAACCAACACCCGCACATAACACAAACTTATACAATGTGTGTGCACAAACAAAAAACTGTGCATTTATCGCCAATGACTGCTACGTTCGTATTCAATTAAAAAGGTTTAATTTCTTTCTCCGTTACGTTTTTATGAACTTTGTATTATTTTTGATCGTTAGTGCTTTACTATAGCCGGTGACATATAGTCAATTTTTGTGTGTTGTTTTGGTCCATAAAGAAATAATCCGAAATTTGTTTGTCACACAAGAGAAACAAGGATATCATGCGGAAATCCTCTGTCGATTCAAAGGGAAAAATTCCAGGGATGTCTAAAGTAGAGCGGTGTTGATTACATGATACCCTACATACGTTTCTTAAGTGTTGATCACCATACACACCCAGCAAAACTCAGGACTAACTTACCGATTCCAACCGAACCAGGTGCTATATAGAAGCCTCTGCGTTGAATTCAATACGATAGGAAACATTCACAACGAGGTAGCTAAAAAGTCCCGATGTCTTATTGGTTGTGTCCGACATGAGGTCTAGTTATACGTTTTTTTTTGGTCAGTTTTCCTATTTTGTGACTACAACAGGACAACTTTAGTTCGTGAGAGGTTTTCTTATGAGCCACAGTTTTTCTGGTATGAGAAGACAACAGGACAACTTTAGTTCGTGAGAGGTTTTCTCATGAGCCAACATTTTTTTCTTGAAATAAAAGTTTGAACGAGGCAAAAGATGCATTGCAAGGAAAACATTTTCATATCAATGCCAAGCCTGCATTAGTTCTGTACATCAACTTTAAATAGGCCGTCCCAAAAAGGAGTATGTCGGGAAGTCTCACAGATCAAAGTCAATTTATGAATTACTAATTATTTCATTTTGTAATATGCTGAGCTGAGAACAGGAAGGATAGTTGGTCTGATTGGTCCTGTGGAAAAGAGTATTAAAACGTCGACCTCTGCCAACCAATTGTCAACATAACCTGCATTGCCGACACTTCTGTCCACTAGTCTTTCAAAGCCTAAGAAATACAATCATTTCCAGTTTCTTGCTCGGTTAAGTTTCCATTTATTATTATTGTTATTTTTTTCATTGGCCGCTCTCTCTCTCTCATGTTTTGCTTCTTTCAATTCTGTTTTTCTGTTATTTGCAACAATTTCATTAATTTTCATTGTATATTAATACGTGACCTTTGCACTATATGAGGCAGAACAAATAATTGTTTTCTATGATTTTTGTTCACTCCTCCTCAGGGTGCCGTCAATTGATTGTGCTGATGGTCGTCTGTCTGTCTAGATTTGGCTCGGTGTATGTGTGTGTGTCTGTGTTAAATATCAACAGATTTTGTTTGTGTAGTTTTATGCTCTGTTTGCATTCATTAGCTGAGAATTCAAACGTCATAAGGGTGTTCCAACAACTAGATTTTCCTCTTGGTTTTCTGACAAGACCCAGCTGGAAGTGGTGATTGTCATTGTTGCGCGACAGACAAAAATGAAACGACGACGAAATACAAACAAAAGCTGGTGTTATTTCACACTGTTTAGCTGCTGGGCCAAAAGTCAGAGATGTGACATACAAATCAAATTCATATGAATGAGAAAAAAAGAGATATAATAGATAATATCGCTATTCTGAAAGAGAGATTCGTGTCAAGGTTAAATTTTACATATAAGAAGATTACGAAATTTGATCAAATAATGCCGGAATGCAATTAAAGATTTGCCACCGGAATGAATCTATTCATTAGTATTGAGTCGGGAAGATTCAAGAGTAGTCAAAAATATCGTACAACCATGGCATCAATTAAAACAAAATGTATATTTATTTTGGCAGTCTTTAAAATTCACTGAATATGCGTAGACAAATGTCATTGAAACTTATTTAACTTTGTTAGAAATTAGGGAGAAATTTGTTATTAAATCGTTGAAAATAAGAAAAGTCCTTCTATTCAAATGAATTGAGGTACTTTTCCAAAAAGACATCTTTTAGGGGATAATAATACTTGAAACAGATGCGAGACTGCATAGTTTTTCTGAGTATTAAATTTGTTCTACCAAAAAAAATTGTTACAAGGAAATATGCACAGTTTTGCATGTTTTAAAAAAGGTTTCTGAAATAAATTTAAAGTTAGTGTAATTTTTATAAAAAGTTTTTAA
Source organism: Hydrotaea cyrtoneurina (assembly GCA_958296145.1). NCBI lineage: Eukaryota > Metazoa > Arthropoda > Insecta > Diptera > Muscidae > Hydrotaea > Hydrotaea cyrtoneurina. The sequence continues at coordinate 12,695,903 of OY282514.1, read as the reverse complement.
TTTCGTTGTCATATTTTTCCTTTGAGACTTAAAAAAAAAGGACAGCGGTTGAATTCAGTTGTAGTTTTGTATATGAAGAAGGAAATTCGGAAAACCCTTGTAAGTAGTTGTAGAGAAAAATAAAAAGGATAATTTCCGTCATAGAAAGACTGTAACAACCTGAGAATGAGAATAACCTTTGTCGTTATTATGCTATTTCTGTAGACCTCCAGACAGCCTAGGCAAATACAAATTAAGAGTAATTGTTGTCTTCCTTTGTAAACATCAAATAGTTTCTATACGTAAAGAGTCAATTCTCTATTGATATTCAGTTTGTATTTTATTAATGCTGATTTGCCATGAGATAGCTCTGAATTATTTTGTAGAAAATCCTACCAATTGAACTGGTTAAAAGGGTAAACAGTTCTCGAGTCTGTCTTATCACCCTGTGGGTGCGTACCGCCATATGCATCTGTGTGTACGTCACCAAGTGCTCGCAGACCACTGGGCGTGGTCATTTAAAGCATTTGGAAGCAGTTGCGCTCTTATTCCAGAAAAATACATACTTCCTTATACTGTCTCTGCAACCTGTTGTTTTACCCAGACATATGTAAAGCAAAAAACGCCCGTACTCTGTCGCTGAGTCTACTCTGTACCGTGCCCAATTTAGCACACAACAGAAGTAGACAATTGTCTCTCAAGATTCTATTCGGACGCCTCTTTCGAGACAAACGAGACAACGAAAGTTTAATAAACATAAAACAACTTAAACGGAAAACAATAGATAAACAAAACGAATAAAAGGCATCGCACAACAAAATGCTGTGATTAGTAGAAGCAGACAAAGACAAATAAACGCCATGAACAGATGAAAAAATAATCCCGTACAAAAAAAATGGCATTAAATGAAATCGTGTAAAAATCAATGAATAATTTATGTATATTTTATTTATTTAGAACAAAGCAAGTCTACGAAGAAAAAAACTTAAGTTAATTAAAAATTTATTTGTGAATTGTCAAATGAAAAGTGTTTTTTTTTGTTTTTGTTGGTTCTTGTTGTGAGTGGCTTTCTCTAAACTCTAATGGATGAGCTTTAAGGGAAGGGAATACATACATATTTACGTGTGTTGGAGGGTAAACAAAAGGTCGGTAGAGGTAGCTCGTAGATTTTAAAAGCTAATTTTTTTTATTGTAAAGGTAATGAAAAAAAAGAACGAAAAATGTCAAACATACGGTGGCAGAGAGGCGTTCGATGGAAAATGCAATGTTCAAATACAAATAATTCACATAAAGGCTTAACGTAATGATAAGAATCAAGCTGAAGCGGAAATTCATTTGTTTGACCAAAAAGGGAAATACAGCTTTGAAGGTTTTTTTTTGCATGTGAAATGTATTTTTAGATTTTTGTGATGACAACCGAATGAAAGTAGAAACTTGTTTTATGCTTTAGCAAAACTAGAATTTACAGTAGATAAAAAATGTAATCGTCCATCATAGGACAGACTGTGTGGACGTTTTGCTTTTTGTTACTCGAATAAAGAAGTCCTCCTCTTTATTCGAGTAAGAAAAAACAAGTGTTTAAAAAAAAACAAGCACGGAACAGTATAAGATTTTGGAATATTATTGGTTTATTTGAAAGAACAAAATATTCCGATATTTATTGCACATTATTTCATTGATGTGGCCATCTCAGATGGTTTCGCAATTGCACATTCTGTGAACCCAATATACCACGGTTTAAGGGTCTATCTCACGAATGCCATGAATCGCTCGGAGTCGTTGAATTGTTCGCATAACATTGTTCCTTCACGGTATCCCTTCACAAATAGTTTAATGGCCGCAAAACATCGCTAAAACAAAAGATCGCCCAAGACAATTTCCGGCCACAAAAATATTCGGTCTCGGTAGCGCTCACCGCTCACGGAAATCTAAAAGACCGACTGTTGCAACCTGATAGCTACTTTGTTGTAGATACTTTCGTATTTCCCACTATCATAATTTTTGTCAGTTCCGTTGGACCAATAGTACGTTTTGGTGTAGTTAATATAATTTTAATAGAATGACATTCGATACTAAACTTGACGTAATCGATTTATTTAGCACTATTTTCTTACACTCTACTCAACATGCATCCACTTCTATAATATAGATTATTTGCGACGACTAAACTATTAAATTGTACCGTTGAATAATGCAAGGCGTACCCAAGTCGTACCTGTACAACATTTGGCAGATTGCAAATCCCCTCACAACAAATCATTTTCATATCAAATAATTTAATTCAATTTCTCTGCTCAATGTAAAACTTTAGTTAAGACGCAAACACACAAAACTCCCACAAAAATAAATCAATGTTTCCAAAGTTTATTTAGGACTTGAGAATTGCCTTCTCATCTCCCACCAACTACCACCAATCCGAACCGAATCGACATTCCTTTGACTCTCTTCCACTATTTCCCTTCAAACAAAGAAAAGTCTTGAGACATCGCCTCTTCAAACTTAAATATTTGAAAAATTTGCATAAACAATTTCTGACAACTGAACGGCACTACAAACAAATACAGTGGAGTTGCACTGAGGACAGACTGAAGGCAGCTTAGCATTTGTGGATGAACTTAACTCCGTTTAACCAACAACAACAACAACAAAAAAACAACAACATCTGAAGTCTTAAATGAATTTATGGTTCATTTAGAGAAAGAGAGAGTGAGAGGGCCATAATAATGTGTATAATAATGAAGACGAGAAAAAAAACTTGAAATGTTTTGCTTAAAAGTTTTGCATTTAAGTTTTAATTGCATAATTTCAACATATTTTCTTAAATGTTTGGGGTTGTCGGTGCTGCTTCTGTTTTCTGTTCCCTTGATAACTGTAAAATATTTAAATGTATGACCAGACGGTGCTGAAAGTTAGTGTTTCCGTTTCCGGCAAAGCAAAATTAACGCTTGATATGATATGCTGCTGACAATGAGGGAAGTATTAACTATAAATAAGTCTTTACTGTACCCTAAATGGCAAACATTGGCAAAGCCGGAAAAACGTCTACAGGGAAGTTTTGATTGTAATAAAATCTACAAATAAAAATTTAACAATGATCTTCAGACTGTGACATCTAATATACAGGGTTCTCCAACAAGAGGTGTTATTTTGAGTCACACGATATTTTGGTAGCTGTCAAAAGTGAAGCTTTTAATCCATTACTAAAAATGGAACGATACACGCTTCAACAACGTATTGAAATTATTAAAATTCACTACAAAAATGATGAAAATTTTGCAGTTCGCAAAGCTAAAAAGATTCCGGACCGTATTATATCTCGTAGAGGTCATCACAATTGGCCCCGAGGTCTTGTAATTTAACAACTTGCGACTTCTTCCTTAGGGGCCAAGTGATAGATAAGGTCTACGCCAACAGCACAGCGTCGATTCAAGACCTCAATAGAATTCGTGAGGCTATCGAGGACATAGTGCAGCCACTTTGCGATTTGGTTATGAAAAATTTCATGAAAAGGATGTGGTCCTGTAAGCGGCCATTTGGCCGATGTTGTTTTTCATTATTATCGGCCTCTTTCTCTTTATTATGAAAACATCCGATCATTTATCTCAAACAGTTTCATTTTCTTTAAATAACAAAATAACACCTCTTGTTGGGGAACCCTTTATTGTGTTTACACAGAATATGAGTCATTTCATGTGTTGACACTGTTGTTTCCCAACTGGGAACTTCAGGTGAATTTGTAGTTGAAGATCATCTGTCTCTTTTAGTCAGGTTCAAAACAATATTCTTTCGTTCCAATTTACATAATTTGCAATTAAATGATGGCATTACCATTATTTTCCATTGCATTGTGATTTATTTGCTCAACTGAGAACAGATGGCGCTATTTTTTGAAGATCAGCTGCACAGTTTAGATCAGTCTTGATTGTAGAGAACACACCCATATAGAATTGCAATGTCATTAATGTTTTCGTGTACCGACGGTTGTTTACGTCACGTTTCTTCCTTCTATTGTGTTTGTCCTATGGAGGGTTAAAGATGACGATATAGGTACGTCGATGACAAGATGAGCGATTTTCCTTGCTACTAATGTAAAATTTTATCTGATATTTTTACAAAATTACGTTTTTGATCAACTGGATTTGAAAGCATGTCTACTTGTTAAGCAGAAGCTTCCAAAAGACCACACTATAGACTGAAATCGGAGTTTTGTCAAACGACTGTCTAGCCCCAACTCTCGCTGACTGGCATTCACCTCGGCACAATGAATGCAAAACTTTGTGCATTTTTAAAGGCGACATCATTGGTCGGCTTGTTGTCTGCCGCCGGTAACCATTATTACAGGTCAAAGAACTTCAATTACGTTATGAATACGACAAATAAAGGACTGGGAAATTGTCAACATTATACCACTTCACAAACACCTCTTTGCTTTATTTTTTGCTGCTGTTACCATGTCAAGTTACATCTCTTCAGGTGATGAATGCAAATTTTTTTTGCATGATACACAACTTGCTCAGCAACGACAACGACAAAAAGGCAATGAATGCAACATTAACAAAAAGAACGGACGAATGGGAACAAGTTTATGAAAAACAAACATTTGTTACCTTTTTTCAATTCTTTTTGTGTGTGTGCACGTAGAAATACAAACACACACACACAAAGAATATGATGCTGTTTGTATGCAGGAAAGTAGGAATGATGACACAAAAAACAAGGACACCAACGGCGACAAACGAAAAAGTCCCTTTTAGCGCACAGAATTTGTGTGTTCAGTGTGTTTTTTTTTCCGTGTAGAAGACAAAAACTTTAAATTAAAATGAGCAATGGCATCAAAAAGATGTGCGAGTGTGAACAGAACAACAACAAAACAAACTGTATACAAATAGAAAAAGAAACTCAAACCCACACCCACTCCCTCTCCCTCTCCCTCTCCGTGTACATGCCGTTGCTTACTCGTAATTCAGATAAAACATAGGTTTTTGTTTTTCATTCTATACCGCTGCGAAATGACTGTGTCTGTCTGGATAAGTGTGCTGTTGTTTGTGTCCGTCCATAATACGAATACAACATCCTCATCAGCCAACTAGCGAAGCAAGCTAGGAACCAGTTAACACATACATTCACACAAGTGCATACAGTTGTAAGTACAACAGTGTTAAACGTATGAGTGAATTATGTTGCATCAGTGTAAGTAACACACACAAAAAAGACAAGGAAACCCACACAACAATACAAGACACTGTCATATTTCAAATTACTCTCATACATATGTACATGCACTGCACTCTGCGCTCTCACACCACACCGCAGCACAGTCAGAGTTACGAGAACACATTCTGTACAAGATGAACATCTTGTTAAAACTATGAAAAGTTACATGTAATAAAGAGTAATACACAGGAAAATATGATGAAGAACTTGTGACAACGCACATACGTTCTACGAATTTTGTTAACTCTTTATTACCACCCAAAAAAAAAAAAAAAAACACCATTGTATGTGCGAATATAAATAACAAGAAATACCAAGTAAAACTTTTGAGCTGGGTGAAAGAAGTGAGAATAAGGCATGGCACTGGGCTGAGCAATAAGAAAAATGTAACTTGTCAACACTGTATGAAACGGAGTACTTTGAAATATATTTTCAATACCCCATGAATATGTTTAATTATCTGAAACTAGTAAATTGTAATGCGCCTATGGCGCCCGTTAAAATATGGAAAAAAATTTTGTTGAAAAAAAAAAAATTTTGTGGAAAAAAAAAAATTTGTTGAAAAAAAAAAATTTTGTGGGAAAAACATTTTTGTCGTAAAAAAAAATGTTGTTGAAAAAAAAAATTTTTGTTGAAAAAAAAAAAATTTGGAAAAAAAAATTTTGTAAAAAAAAAAAAATTTTGTAAAAAAAAAATTTTTGTTGAAAAAAAATTTTGTAAAAAAAAATTTTTGGAAAAAAAAAAATTTGGGGAAAACACAATTTCTGTACAAAAAAAATATTACTTTTTTATTATTATTATTTATAGAAAATTATAGAATGCCTATTTAAATTCCTACGTACTGCGTGACAGAGTCAGTGAATCAGTGTCGAGGGTAAATATATATTAAGAAGATAAAAAGTGGCATAGCTAGGCAATCTTTATGACAATACCTGATATCATAGGGTACGTGGCGACATTGTGTGTGTCAGTTTCTGACCGCGTCTGGCTTATATTATCATGTATCCATTATAATATCATGTACCTACAGAATCCAAAAATTAACAAAGACATGCTAGTTCTTCATCTGACACTTTGGTTCTTGACTATGGTCCGGTGTGTCAGGGTGATTTGCTATTCCTTAATATTCGTAACCTGTTTATTTCTCACCAGATTGAATGGTTTTTAAAACTACTTAACTTTCTACATAGTAGTTGAGCACTTTGGCTATTCCTAACTATTCGTTGATATCTTTATCGTCTGGCAGGTCTGAGTGCAGCAGAAATTGTGTTGCATTATCTAGTGCTTAAATCTCTGACTCAAAAATAGCGATGTTGTCCAATCTAAAGGACTCGCGTATATGGAGGATTTTTATATAGAAACCAAATTTGGTTTCCATGCACATGTGACAGTATAAACTGAAATGTCTAGGAAATATTTTCCCCCCATATAGCTCTGTCTGTTAATTGCGCTATTGTCTATGATATCAGGTAACACTACTCAACAAAATGAAAAAAATTTCATGTACTCCGGATGCGATAATTTTTTCTGTGTAGATAACCTTGACATGAGCTCGAAAAACGCAATAAAAAAATTTTTTTTTCGTTTGGTTTTTGTTTTATTTTTTTTTTTTTTAATTTTAAAAAAAAATTTTTGGTTAATTTGTTTCGTCCGGCATAACTCGGGAACCACTAGCCCGATTTAATTGAATTAAATTTTAAAAAATTTAATATTACAATTCCCTTAATCTGTTCATATATTGTTTTCCTATACAAGCAACAGTTTCCAAGTTAAAAATGAATATATAAGGAAAAAACTTATTTTTTGCCTAAAGATTTAAATTTTTTTTTTTTTAAAAATCCATAAAAAATCCAAAATGAAAAAAAATGTCAAATCTTATTACTTTTACGTAAAGTCACATAACCTATGAGCAAAATGAGACAAAGATCATGAAAATCGATGCACGCGTTTCGCTTTTATTCGCAATTGAGTAAAGGTATGCATTTAATTCAATTAAATCGGGCTAGTGGTTCCCGAGTTATGCCGGAAGAAACAAATTAACCAAAAAATTTTTTTTTAAATTTAAAAAAAAAAAATAAAACAAAAACCAAACGAAAAAAATTTTTTATTGCGTTTTTCGAGCTCATGTCAAGGTTATCTACACAGAAAAAATTATCGCATCCCGAGTACATTTTGACTGTTGACTAGTGTAATCAGAGCCATCCATATAGGAGATTGACCTATGGAAGTTATGCACCTCTCCCTCCAGGAATATTTGTTTTCGGTCTACGCCTTCACGCACCTTTCCGACAGACACACAATTAATTACAAAACTCAAAATATTTAAGGCATAGCTGTTAAATTTCGATTATGATTAGTAATCAATTAGATTACAAAAATGTGCATCAACATATTTGTAAATGAGATCGCATAAGTATGAATGCAATAGACTTTAAAATAATCAGATAGAATCCAAAGTAATGTCTGAAAGTAGTCCGATTATTTTCTGATTACTTTTGATTCTTTTTGATTTAAAAAAAAAAGATATTTATAGTAATCGGAATTAATCCTGATTACTTTTAGATTATTTAAGGTAATCGAAAGTAATCCTGATTACTTTTAGATTATTTATAGTAATCGGAAGTAATCCTGTGGAAGGCCGTGGTGTGGTAGGTAGTGTGTGCGACTATCACACAGAAGAACCCGAGTTCGAAACCGGGTAAGACCATCAACAAATTTTCAGTGGCTGTTTCTACCTTGCAAATTTTTTCCACTTTAAGAGTAAGAGAGCAATCTCTAAGCCATGTAAAACTTCTCTAGAAAAACATTAGCCGTTCGGAGCCGGCTTTAAACAGTAGGTCCCGGTCAGTGAGTATAGAAATTATTCACAGGTCACTGATTCGAGAGAAGTTCCCCGTCTGTTCCTTCACGGAATGTTAAGGGAAATAAGTAAGTAATCCTGATTACTTTTAGATTATTTATAGTAATCGGAAGTCATCCTGATTACTTTTAGATTATTTGTAATTGTAATCAATTAAAAGTCTTGAAAAAGTGAATATAATCGTAATTTAATTTTTACTGCACCTCTAAAAAATGTAATTTAATGATTAACAGCTGTGATTTAAGGTCTACCTACGACGTACTTCTAATTGTTGTCGTCACATTAAAGACATGTATATGAAGAAATAGTATTTCAGAACGCCTATTTGAGACCCTTTTGTATATTTTGTCCGTTTTTCTGCACAAACTTAATTTGTGGTCTTAAACAACGCAATATGCCTAAGAATGGTTTTCTATAATTCTCTGCAATTCAATTTCTCATTTTTGTATCCTTTTCAAATCATGAATCCGAAATAATATTTAGTATAAAATTAATGACATTTGGAATTGTTGTATTATCAGTGACATATTTCTTAATCCTTGAATTTTTTCTAATTTTAAACAAAACAAAAAATTTAGGTTACCCTATTTTTTTGTTCACAAGTGTACATGCACGTGCTACTACTGGTAGTTGTGGCAGTGCTACATTTTATTAGTCCTCACTACTAATGAATCATATTCATCTGAGTGTGAATCATTCGAGAGTGTTTCGGTGTGTGTGTGTGTTTCTTTAAATCAAATTCCTTTTTTACCAACACCCACATTTTCCTAGTAATTTATATAAATTCATTTGTATGCGTACATGAATTTGTTGGTGTGTGTGGGCGAGCTTGTATGTGTTTGCGGTAATGTCTCATTAATGGTGTTGTTGTTGTTGCTGCTTCTGGTTGTGTTTATAAATTATAAGCTAAATTAATTACTGTATGGTTAAGACAAAATAATTTGTCAGCATTAAAGTCAAAAAGTTTGTTTAACAAATAAATTCATAATCCTCTCAAGAGAGTTGTAGTCCATTGCCCCACTTCAGCCTGCCACCCCGCCCACCAATTTCTTGTGGTGTCCGTGTGTTTATTGTACTTCATGCTCACCAAGAAGGATATTCGTCTATGGACGATATGCTAAAGAGGAAAACTATGTTCTGATGTTTGTAGACAAATTACTACAACAAACATTTTGAACATGTTGTTCCTGATGTCCAATATAATTAATAAATTTGTTTCAAAGGTTCAGGGCTTTGCGCATCTACATAGGTCTCATGGGACGACATGATGGATGAAGGTCAGTTCATATGTTGTTGTTTTTTAGTGAACTAACTTTATTAAGGGAATTTAAGCATTCAGTTATTGAATTATGCACATGTTTAAAGCAGTCCGTTATGAAAAATCGTAATTTAAAGACTAGTAGGTTGTAATATTTTATAAATATATATATATTTACTAAGGTATTTACATAATTTCATAGTAATTTTGATGTTGAAATACTTTTATAATCAATGGAAAATGATGACTAAACGACTTTTAAAAAATTATGCATATCATAACCCAAATGCCAGCTTCTGGATCTAAATATACATACACAATTTTCTCATGTCCAAAAATAAATATATTTTGAATTTGAGTAAAATCGGACCATAAATATATATTTTCCAAATAATTACACCCTAGCGCAGCCTACCGGTCCCATTAATACATTTTGCGTTTCAGTTAAATCGGTCATTACGTTCAAATGTTCGAAATCCACCCCAGCGCCTTCAATCGAACCTATGGAGTAGCTCTTATCGTTGAGATTTGATCTCGGACAAACATATCTTAATATATATTTACACTCGACACTGATTCACTGACTCTGTCACGCAGTACGTAGGAATTTAAATATAAATTTTACAAAAATTTTTTTTTTTTACAAAATTTTTTTTTCAAAATTTTTTTTCCAAATTTTTTTTTTTCCACAAAATTTTTTTTTTCAACAAACATTTTTTTTTCAACAAACATTTTGTTTTTAACAAAAATTTTTTTTCCACAAATTTTATTTTTTCCAATTTTTTTTTTTTCGAAATTTTTTTTTACAAAATAGTTTTCTCAAAATATTTTTTACAAAATTTTTAAAATTAAGTAACGAATACTTTCTCAAGCAAATTGTGTAATATTTCTTATTTCCATTCGTATAGTTCACGCGATCACACGTTCTTATGAAAAAACACTTAAAATTCAATTGTGGAACATTTAACCAAATAAAATTTAAAAGTTAAGTAACAAATACATTCTCAAGCAAAATAAAATAAATTATATTTCATGTACATATATGAAAATGTTTGTTGCATCCATTTTAAATTAACACATATTTCAACGGGCGCCATAGGCGCATTACAACTTACTAGTTACATTATATATTAAGAAAATAGAATATTTTTCATATATACCTTCTAATGAGTTTAGTTTGTTTTCACATATGTAAACTTTATATTCTATTCTGAGTTCCCTACAATATATTCTGCCTTACATCTTTTTCGTTTGTAGTCGAAAAAAAAGTCATCTCATTGAATAAATGATAATACGCATATATTGCATTCCAAGTACGAATGTATTACGCACACTCGTATAATAAATAGAACGAAAAGAGTTTTACTGCAAAAGAACTACACTGCATACGTGCACTGGCATAGGGGAGTTACTTAGACACCTACACACAATTACCCCCTCGACAAGACACATATAATCGCCACATTATTCCATACATTTCCCGAGTATGTGTGTCTAAGGACTACACTTATGTGTGTACGTACTCCGGAGTGCATAATTATGACCGACATGGATTCCCATACATTCTCAATACGAAAAAGGCGTTTACTTGGAAGCAGTTGAAGCAGTTTCTACTCCTCCCTCCTCCACCGCCAATCAAGCTCCCTTTGGCCGTGCACATCTGCCGAATCGAAATGCCAGTGGAAAAATACGGGAGGAGGAGAGAAAAAAAGAAAAGAAATGAGCATTAAATTTATTTCCAAAGAAAAAGATAATTGAAAATGTAAAAGTTAGCAATTATTTAATTTAATTGCTATGTTGTGCGGTTGATACAAAGTACACACGAATTAAGTAAATTGCTTTTCATGTGTTTGTTTTCATTTTAATTTTCGTTTTTGTGTGTGTGTGTTTTTTTTTTTGTTTGCTCGTATAATGAAGGAGTGATGGAGTTCATATGATATGAAATAAAAAAGGGGAATAAGGGAGATGTGTATGATGTGTGGGTGGTGATAAATTAGAAAATTTATTAGTAACTAATAATTATGACGTTTTGATTTTTTTGCAGAAAAAAAAGTATCAGATTAATTCGAAATTTGAATCACTGGTTCGATGCAAATATGCTGCTTGTGAAATCATCAAATTTGGCAAGCAAAGAAGATAACATTAGACAGTCACATCCATAATGACAGAAAACCCTAATAACCATAAATTTTAGCATGCAGCGAATTGTTGGGTATCCAAGGTATCCCATTCGGACCCTCTCACATTAAGTCTAGTAGTTCCAAAGCGAGCATCTTCGGGATATCCACCCGAAGAGACCTCCTAAGTAAAATTTCATTCAAATTGGTCTAGCTAGCAACAAATGACCTAATTATTTCCAAACACAAAATACCCAATTTTTCCACTGTGGAGTAAATGGAGTCTTGTAATAATTAAATAATAAATTGTAATTAAAATAAATATAGACATGTTAAACTATAACAAATGTATGATCACTAGTATTGCAGGTCATATAAAGAAAATTTATTTGTATACTCTTTGCTACAAGTCAGAATGTGCTGGGCTCGAACTTGGAGTAGCAGTGCTAAGTGGTCTCGTCGCTAATCAGCGCTTTCTCAGTAGACTCAAGGATATTCGTCACAGTCCACCCATCCGGGAACTGCCCATCGGTAAATTTGTGGTCTCAATGTGTTGGTGCTTCCCAAAATAGTAGAAGAGATGTATGATGGTCATCATCCCTTAGAGAGAAAAGGCTAGGTTGTCCACTCGGAGAATTTAAGAATTTCTTTCTCTAATATCCATTTACCAACTTGTGGAAGACAAGGTCTGGGCTCTGGATATTTCCAAGGCGCACGGTGGATTCTGACGCGGTGCACTCAAACCGAAACTTATTGCATTTATTGTCAACGAGATCTCAACAAATGAGCACAGGTAGACTGTGAACCCCACCACCATTTGGCGGATGACAGCAACCTCCGTCATTCATACACAATTGATGCGGTTTGGAGACGATTTATGAATGGGGTCAAATGAACAGGGGAGATTTTAATGCACGTAGGACCCAGTGAAGTTTGTTGTCATAAAAACGTACCACTAACCGATATGAATGGTGAGGATGTCAACGAATCAGACACTCCTGATATTTTGAGCATTCAACTGTTTAGGCTTTTGATCTCTTGAATATTAACACCACCTACATCCGCCAGATATTTTTGCACAAGAACTCAAAAGACGTCATTGCTGGTCCTGGACCAAAGGAGAGAGGTGGTGATGATATGGTACAGTAGGATATCCAATATCCTTTAGTACCGCTGTCCTATAGATATCTGTTCTTCGGATAGCCGTCATCTAGTGTCTATTCTAACAAATTAACTCCTCCATATCTATGTCACTGAAAATGTTCAACAATATTACCAGAATTTCTGGAATGTCAGATGATAGAATTTATCGTATGTGAGTGGGATAGGTAAGCTTTTCCTATGAACTTCACTAATATGCCTGACATTACAGAAATTACTGACATAGCTCTAACTACAGTCGGGCATATTAACCGAACAAATTTACCCACTTGAATGAACTTCACACAATTTTCAACAGACACACAGTGTGTCCCCCAAAAAAAAAAATAAAACGTACATCACAACAAAACACTTCCTGTACCTGTCTCTATCTGTCGGTCTGTGTATGTAAGCAATAATTAAACAAATTCTTGAATGGTCATATCCTGTTAAAATAAAAGTTTCCTTTAACTTAATTTAACTTTCCCTCCACCAACCCCTGTCTACGATCAATTAACATAATTGTCTTTATTACAATCACCCCCCTTGGACAGCAACAACAAAACAAGTAAAATAATATTAGTAAACATGTTGGTCATGACCTTTTCTCTTGCCTCAGCCTGTCTCACGTCTAACCGAAGGAATATTTCTGAAAATTGTATCAAGTTTGTTGCTGTTGTAGATGGGTTCATTTGGTTGTCCCCCTTATAGTGTTATAATAATCGGTATATATTTCTTCTGTCCGATAATGGGCTACACGGGGTGGTTAAGTTAAGGAAGCATTTTCGGAGAAAAATTAAAACTTATGAGGGGTGTTTGGTCAATGGACAATGACTGCGACAGCCAATGTATAAGTTTGTTGGTAAGACAGATAAGTTTTATTTTATGTTTTTTTCTCTCTCTTTTTGTAATAAAAATAAAGAAACATAATTTTGTTGGTAAGTGTTTTTTTTTTTGTGAAGGCATGTGCGTGTTTTTGTGTTAAGAACTGAAGTGGAGGAAAGAAACCACCCGATTGAAACTTATTTCATTAAAAAGTTTCATTTGATAATTTGTTTAATGTACAGCGGTCAGCACTTAATTTAATTGATAATATGATTCATTATGGATGCATTGTCTTTTTTGTGTGTGTTGTCTTCGTCATTTGGCAAGGGCCATATGGACTTTCGGTGGCAGTATATGCGTCCGGGTGTTTGTAAGATATCTTCGAAAGTTGACGCAGCTTGTATGGATTGTCGTATGTTACAAATACCTCCCCTTGATGGCCTTGTTTGGGCAATAGGGCGACGTTCATCTATTGTCCGGTAAAGTTTTCCCCCCCATATGGCTGTTGAAATTCTCAAAATTTGATTTGACAAGTGATGCGTTAAATCATTAAGACAGTTTTAATTAAATGTAATTACTTAAGGTAGAGAGATAAAGGCCAACACACACACAGGGTACACACATATACGAATGGACAATACACACACACATAAACACGTTCATACATGAATTAACACTTGTTGTAAAGACGATTCATTCATTAGTCCTTTGTATTCACATTAAATCCCAAAAAGATTAAATATTTAATTGAAGCTGGACAAGCCGAGCATTTGCGAAATTAAGGTTTTGTACACTTTTCTGATTTGATAAAAGGCTATTAAGGATAATGAGAGTAAATTCTTAACAATACAATGCACATAAGTTCTTATCGGAGAAATTAATTGATTGCCGGCCGAACAAGAGAAGAATATGTGTTCATTTATTGTAAATCGTGTGAGTATTAAGGGAATTTGCCAAATCTTTTCCACCCAAAAACTCAAACGAACAGATAGTTGATTAGGTAAGGTTAATGGGTGATTTGTAATGTTCGGTCGATAATTTAGAGACAATGACTAAGGTAGAATACTTATGAACCATTGCGAGATTCTCTCAGGCTTTGATCTTGAGAAAATAATGCAGATGGTAACGAACTTAAACTTTACAGTTTCCGTTTTACCGGGATTTTGCATTTGTTTGGTGATTGTATTTCCTCACTAATCCAAATAAGTTTTTCATTTGTTACTAGAACTGGTGACTAAGACTGGAGGATACAAAAATGTCCCGACTGCATCCCAAAGCAAGCTTTTCTTTTTTTAAGATTTGGCTAACATTGACTTAAACCAATGCCAGTCTCAATGGGCATGAATAGCGGTTGTATGGACACTCAAATTGAATAACATTTCGAAATGAATCCAAATATTCATTTATATTCATTTTACTTACATTTTGATGAATAGGAAGAACTATTCGGATATAGTGTTGTCGGATCTGGAGGTCTTTAAAAAGTATGGGTGGCCGGGATAGACTTAAAACAGGAGATTCAAGTCGGTTGACTTCAAAACTTCCCTGCTGTACGTAGCTGGTGACTGGTGGCTGGTCTTGCCTCGTTTTTTGTCAGCAGAATGTTTAATTTTATGTTCGTCATTTGTTAAAGTTATAGTTCATTTTGAAACAATATTACCGGAATCAATTATTATTACTGTAAAAATAATATTCAAAAATCAATTCTCATTTGAGTAAATTCTTGGTTTTAATCACAATAACATGTACAGACATTTAAAATCGTGTTTTTAGATGAAAACCATTTTCATCTCGGTGGCTATGACAATAATCAAAATTGCTACATATGAGTCATTCCATATCTGACCGGTCGATTTTGGTTAAAAATATACTTTGATGTATCCAATGTTTTTAGTACGTATTCTTCATTAAAAAATATTTTACTATTTATTTTATTTTTTGATAAGTTTATGGGCATTTGAAAATCGTCAAAATCGTGAAAAGTCATCCGACATGACAACTTTTAAACTGATGTTTTTCTAAAACTAGTGAAGGGATTTTTAAGTTTAATACGTTATTTTAGAGGTATTTGAACCTTATTCTTTTGAATTTTTTTAAAATTTATTTTAAAAATTTGTTTTTTTTTTTAACTTAATTTCTAATTTCCGCCATCTGCGAAGAAGTCAAAAAGATATTTTCGTTTTAAGCGCCCCGGTAGGCGAGTTGGTAGCGTGCTTGCCTATCAGCGTGGGGGTTGTGGGTTCGATTCCCACCAGAGGCTTTGGTCTGACGCTGCAAAAAATCAAGCCAAATGGTCTTTGTCACCCGGTTTACCCTTGGACCCAAAATTAGAATATAAATTTACTTTGTATTGTAATTAATTAATAAATAAATAAATATTTTCGTAAAGCTCAATATAACCTTAATATTCTCTGAAAATTTTATTGACATAACTCTGACACTAGTTCGTACATAAATGCACTAAAGATGGAAATTTGAAATAATTTTGATATGCATTTTCTTTTTTAAATTTATTTCAACAAAATCTGACAATACTTTTTAAAGTCCCGAAAAATTGCAGTTTAAAAACATATGGAAAAAAACTGTCCAGAGAAAGAAAAATGTCAGCCATTTTTGTAATTGTATAGTGGTTATTAATTGCAAACACTTTCGTATTTTTTTTCTGTTGCATAGTGTTATTTAAAAAAAAATAATTTAATTTTCTAATTGTACCAAAATACCATTTATTCGAAGTTGAAGCGTCACTCGTGTGGAGCTAATGACACTATAGGTTGGCAAGAAGTCGATCTCAATAGAATTCTTTAAAACTAGTCTTCTCCAGACAGTGAAATATTAAAAATGTGGTCTCTGTAGCTTTTATGGTAAGGATCTAATGTTCGGACAAACATATGCCCGAACGTTTTTATATATTAAGAAGATATGAGAAAAATGCATCTTTAAATTTAAATTTCACACAAAAATTATTCTCACTGTCAACTAAATATTCTTTAATTTTACCGTCTCTCTTTTCGGTGCTCACTTCTTCAGAAAATGAAAAATATTTAATGAAACGAAACGGATGGCAAACTTTGAAATAATCTTAATGCAATTCATCATAAAACATAATGCGGACATTTGTCATCGAAGGATGAGAAGATGCTAAAAGGAAAGCTGAAAAAAAACAACAGTAATATGATGGCATATTTTGTTTTTCTAAAAAGCCGCGACAAACGTAAGAACACAGATGGAAAGTTGTTTGTGCACAGCATAAGTATCTTTGGAGTGCGAATAAAAAGAGGACAAATTGTTCGAAATTCTTCAAATTTGTGGATTTACAGATTTCGTTGTAAATTTCCGTTGCTGTTGTTGTTGGTTTTCTTTTTTGTTTTTTCTCATAACATTTTCCATACTGCCTTCAGAGAGAGCTGACATTTGCACATTTCTTTGTTTTGCCAACCACCTCACCATCCCTGCTGTACGTATTATGGAAATGGAAATGAAAAAAAAAACACACACACTCAGAGGAATGTAAATAATTGTAAAAGGGATCACAGCAAAAGGAAGATAACTTTTCAATGCTTGCAAAAACAACAATGCTGCAAGGGAAACAGATTACAGTTCAAAGGGATTTTTGTATTAGAATTTCCCTTACAAGCCAATCCCCTTGTAAAGACTGCACATATGACAAGGTATGTGGGTCAAGTTTGTGCGTACGATTCAGTCCTTGCATCCTGACATGTTAATATACTTCGTTCCGTTGTGTAAGACCCTATTCTATTCTGGTTTGCCTTTTGTATGTATTTACACCAATTTTGAGGTTAAGGTTACCGTAATGAGGCACCGACTTTTGTCATTTACCATCTGCAGGCAGGCATTTTTTTTCTGTTGTTGTTAGATTTCGGATGAAATATTAACAAATGAAACCGGATTGAGGTCAAAAGCACTGTAATGATGAGGTTTTTGTTTTGCAGCCTCTATGGCAATCTGAAGGGAAAATAATAAGCAACAACAACAAAAAGAGAATGATCAATATACGTTCATATTTCACAATATAAAAATGATGATTTATAATCAGGGAGATAATTGTGATCAATTATTGATAACAGCAGAATGTGCCAACAGACAGTCTTCCATTGACTAATTGTTTTGAGAACAAACGTTTCAATCAATCATCTAAAAATATAGTGAGAATAATTGTAGAGCTAATGCAATATTTTCGAAAGTCTTGGGGAAATTTAAGAATTTGGAACACATTTGAGGTTGTGATTTTGCTCCGAATACATATGGCAAATATTGTTTCAGTATGGCTACCATTAATAACATTTACTTGCTTACCTTGGACCATTCGAGGGCATGTATACCTGAAAAGAAGAAATCAAATATTTAATTAAATAAAATATTTCAAAAATTTCGTTTAACAATTTATTTAAAATTTATTGTTCAATATATGTTTATTCTAAAAATTCTGAAGGACAATTTTTTTTCTGCTTATGATCATTACAAATTAAATGAACTGAAAAAACGACTGATGCGCTCTGAACCTCAAATGTAAGGGTCACATGCCATTCTATGGTACAAACCGTCCAAACATCATCTGTGAGAAAGTAACCCTTTAAACCAATCGAATCAAAGTAATGCCAAATACCCATAATTGGAGTGTTGGATCAAAGGAGACCAGAAACTTGGCTCAAACCCCGTTTTTATAAAATATAATTTTTTTTTGTTGAGATTTTGATAAAATTGGTATCCTTCGTTTTAGTCTGAACCAAACCATTATTAGAGGTTGGTAAATTTGTGGGCACGGTTTGGTTACAGTGGGTGTGATACAGGGTGGCACATTTACTATATGGCGTGGGGCTCACAGTTTTCAATGTTTCCAAAACTACTGAAGCGATTACCATAAAAATGTATGTTGGGTTTGTGGTGGAAGAGATACTCGTGATAATAGTACATTGCGACAACCTGTTTCGGCTAACAAATTCGCGATAATTGTCTCACCCAACATAAATATATGAACAACAAATCTACGATAATAAAATAATTCCATTGCTGGATTTTCCTAAAATTATAATCATTACTCCAACAATAGGAGCTTTGTTGGAGTAATTGGATTGGAAATTCAACGATATACTTACACCGTATTACACACATCCTGTCCTATGAACTAAATTTACTTTTTCGGAAAGGGGATAAAAAATAAAAATACACGTGTATCGGCGATTTTCATGTACACGTCAGAATTTTTTTTTTAAGTTTGAAGTATGAAGCTCGTAGTGGCCTGTGTGAAAGCCTTTGGACCGATTTTTAACCCTTTTTCAGTGATCCAATCGAGCTGATTTTTTGCAGGCAGACTCGTGGAAATGTCTGTATTACGTCAAATTTTTTATAAAATAGATTTTTATCAATTCTGACGTGTATATGAAAATCGCCGATACACGTGTATTTTTATTTTTTCCCCTCTTTCCGAATATGTGGAATTGGTTCATAGGACAGAAAAAATCAGTACAGGCAGAAACTTCTAGCGACACTCTCGTATTTGAAAACTTCTAATGTCGGCAAAATATGAAATTTATGAGCATTACAAATGTTAACAGTATTAAAATATTGATTTTAAGGGTTTATTACAAGCAGACACATATGGGGGGGTTACGCCAATGTTTATTTAGGATCAACACAAAAACAACAACATCAAATAAAATGTGGTAGACACTGAAGCCAGCATTCCGGAACCGAGGGCAAAATGGCCTAAAAAATGGTACAACACACAACATTTAAAATAAAATAAATTTCCACATTGCGTTCAAAAGCAATTTGTCGATACGACAGGAAAGTCGTCGTCGACGTCGCCGGTGATGAAGGGGAAAACAACATGAAAGGAAATCCTTCAAAACATTTCTGATGGTATTCGCCAAAGCTTTTAATTTTTGTATGTGTTGTTACAACATTAATATGCTGATGTTTTATCTCGGATTAGTTCTTGTTCCTTCTGGTTCGCCTCTACATAACAATTCAGCGCACATACTTTGCATATGTGTCCGCATTGAGGGACTCCAAAGGGAAGGACTATGGCAAATGTATGCAAAAAATTGGTGCTGGTGGCAATGGTGGTGGTGACGGTGACGGTGGTAATAAAAATTTAAGTTGTAACAAAAACATAAACTCCATTCGCCACCGCCCACTTTCCGGCCTTCTCCAATGGTCCTTCTACCCTCTTGATTCTCACTTAGCGTTTGATATCTTTCATTTTGTGGCGTGTGCATGTGTGTGCGTTTGTTTTTGATGTGATTTTGTGTTCGAGGAACATGTGAGGCAAATGTTGGCAGTCATGAATTTGCATTTTATGCTTTAACATGTTTGCGCTTGGATGCGTGACTGTAACGCAAACACTTTACGTGCAAAGCCAGAAAGAAATCGGAACGCCGAAACAAAAGGAAAAGAAATGGAAAAAGAAAACGTCGACTCGACGAACTCAACTCGCACATAAAACCACAAACTGAAAGTCTAATTTTTCCCAGTTTGAATTATAAACCATAAAAGTTCTTCGTACGGGTTTATTTATATTTTCTAGTGCGATACCCTATAGTGGTAGAATGTTTCGACCAAACGAATAGACGTAGTGGAGAATCAAGGGTTTCCCCCAAGATCGACTAATCAAATGCTGTACAAAAGTAGAGTTTAGTACTTTTGTGAACATTTGAAATTGTAAATATTCTGTTACTTAGAGAATATTTCACAAACAAATAGTGATTCTTATTAATTTTCTCTTTGAATAAAAAAAAAGTCATACGTGTTCCAGCGTTTCGCTGGGTCTCATCTAGGAATCGAGATATCTCGATTTGAAGTTAGTAAGTATCGTATAGGGGAATTTGCCACGTTTTAGGCTCTTTTGTTTGACATAACTCGAGAACCACTCGTCCGATTTAGCTGAAACAAATTTAGAAAAATTAAGAATTACAATTCCTCTAATCTGTTCTTAAACCGTTTTCGCAATTATAAATAAATGTATGAAAAAAAAAATTATTTTTGCCTAAAAATTAAAATTTTTTTTTTTTAATTCATAAAAAATCCAAAACGGTAAAAAGTGTCAAGTCCTATTAAAATGTAAATAAATGTATTTAAAAAAAAAATAAAAAAAAAAAAAATGTTTTCTTCATGCGCTTATTTTTAAAATAATATATGAACAGATTAAGGGAATTGTAATTCTTGGTTTTTTTAAATTTATTTCAGCTAAATCGGACGAGTGGTTCTCAAGTTATGTCAAACAAAAGAGCCAAAAACGTGACAAATTCCCCTATACGTTACTTACTAACTTCAAATCGATATATCTCGATTCCTAGATGAGACCCAACGAAACGCTGGGACACGTATGACCTTTTTTTGACCGATATAACTTTCCCCGGTGGTTTCATCCCAAACCGATTGTGGCTGTCGCACACAATTTTTCTGTCTAACTTGTTGGGAAATTACATGTTTGGAATACACCAATAGGCATTTGTTTACAACAAAAGACGGGCAACGGATCGTGTACTCTCTCGTTTCGGTGCTGAGAAGCTGTGATTCAATACCATTGAATGAATTTCATATTTCTAGTTATCTGAAGTGAAATCTTTGCATGAGGCTATGGAACGCTGAGTCACCTAAATCCAGAGACCGGTGCTTTGTCAAATATTTCTTTAAATCGAAATTGTGTAACAGATTTTTAAAATCATTCACTCTACAGAAGTAGAATTTCATGCATTCATTTGTCGTCGAAGCTTTCGCCATACAAATTTGAGGGAAATACAGAAATATTTTCAAAATTTGTTAAGAATGCGCTCAACGCGTCTTGGTGCCTGGTTACTGCATTGCGATATTGCAGTCATGATGTCGTCTAGGCTGGATAACGACATTCTACGACATCATCTACAATTAAAGGTGAAAGGTCATCGAGTTTGGAAAAGTGTTGTCTTCATTTTCTCATTATACTCCCCACATTCTTTACCAGATCTCCATTTCCCTATGTACCCAAGTGCACACCATTCTAAGTGCCATCAGTCTGATATATGACGTTTTAAAAGAATTTCAGTCTTTATTTCTTATATATATCTTAAGAGAACCGTATGAAAGGGTTCAGGAAAGTCGCTGCCATTGGCACAACCATAATTTCCCTCATATATGTAGATTTCACATTATGTTTTTTCCTCAAAGAACCATTTGCATTTGTACATACACGCATAGAGCTACCCACAATACATTTAACATGAGTTTTGTTCTTTACGAAATTTGATTGCAAGTGAACTCAGTGATTCTTAGATGTTCACTGTTGGCTCGGTGGGGCTGGGACTTGTTTCGTTTTTAGCCTTTTCAAAATGTTTGCTGAGGAGTCAATTTCATTTATAGAAGAAGAAACATGGATTTCATGCCACACACCACAGCACACTTTTGTGAACATTTGTAGTTGTAATTGTAAATATTTCTGTTGCTGTTAGAAGTATTTGTTGTTATAATTTCTACGAGTACGAGTTTATGTTCCTTTTGGAACGAGTGGTATATTTGTATACCTTTTTGCGGTAAGCTGCAGGCAAAAGAACAAAACTAGAAGCGGAGGGAAAAAGTAGTTCTTTGTTATTAATTTTTTAATGTTTCAAAGACTGTTGCTGTTGCTGCTTATCGACACGCAAACCGAGTTAAACTTTTTCCTAGATATGTTGAGTGTGTGTGTGTGTGTGGGTATTGACGATACCTTTGCTCATTTTGAGGTCTTATAAAATCAAACGAGTAGCAGTAGCAACAACAAGAGCGGTAAGCCAAAGGATCTAACAAATGCTCTAAACTAGATTTGGTGTGTTCGATGGGTGAGGCACGCCATCACCGGCGGCACCATCATCGCCATCACACTCACCGCTGCTTTTGCCGTCGGTGGCATTTGATATGCTTTATTAAAATAACACTACACCTGTTCAACTTAGTTTCGGCAGCGAGAATGTGCCATAAAACAATCTCATTTTCGTGGAGAGTTTAATGGGCGAAAAGAAGAAGGTGTAATTACAATTAATTGCTTACAATGCCCTGTGACAGGGTTCAATATTATTTTCGCCAACGAAAGTTTCAGTTTAAGGGCTGCAAATTACAAAACATAAACACACAACAACAATATGTGACATGAACAATTGATCCTGTGCTGCACTTTGTTCAAAAAGTACATGAAAGTGGCATGGAAGAATCGAGTAAAAGCAATGACAATTCGGGGTTAGTTGAAGAGACTCCTAATTCTTAAGTTATTAGTAAGTTTCAAGTGTAAAAAAAAAAAAAAAACTGTTAGCTCTGAGTGACCCGTGTTGAAGCTGCTGCATCAAGGAAAAGTTCGAAAAAGTGTAACAGTTGTTTGCAGCTGCTAATGTTAATGCTACGCCATAAGATATGTGTCTGCCTGAAATATCTGTGCTTGAGTTCAGAAACCTCAGAACACATCCATTTTTCAAAATGGCATAGAGAACACAGGTCAACAGCAAAAACGGGCTTGAATAACCACTATATAGATTTGATGCCTCATGACTAACTATGTACAAATAATAAATAAATAAAATAAAATAATAAAAAACTTAAAATAATTTTGAAGTAAAATCTTAATATATATTTACCCTCGACACTGATTCACTGATACACTGATTCACTGACTCTGTCACGCAGTACGTAGGAATTTAAATAGGCATTCTATAATTTTAATTTTCTATAAATAATAATATTTTTTTTTGTACAGAAATTGTGTTTTGCCCAAAATTTTTTTTCTCCAAAATTTTTTTTTTTTAACAAATTTTTTTTTTTACAAAAATTTTTTTTTTTACAATTTTTTTTTCCAAATAATTTTTTTTCAACAAAATTTTTTTTTTCCACAAAAATTTTTTTTTTCAACAAAATTTTTTTTTTCCAAGAAAATTTTTTTTTTCCAAGAAAAAATTTTTTTTCCAAATAATTTTTTTCCCAAATTTTTTTTTTTCACAAAATTTTTTTTTTTCAGCAAAATTTTTTTTTTTCACAAAAATTTTTTTTTTTCAACAAAATTTTTTTTCCATATTTCAACGGGCGCCATAGGCGCATTACAACTTACTAGTTGTCAATATTTTGAGACATTTCTCCACATATGTTGTCAGAACTCAAAAACAACTTGTCGGATTTTGGTAAACTAAATTTACAAAAATGTTGGTTTACAATATCTTTTTAATACGAACCAAAATATCTTTTTAATAATATAAACCAAAATAATTATCAGTCTGGAATGGAAGATAACGATGTCAAAAAATATTTAACAGCAGATAAAGATAAAATAATTGAATTCGTGAACGATGCGATCAAAACTAAACAGCCAAGAGATGATTACAGGGAGTTTCTTGAGCTGACACTGATATTTCTTGGCGAGACTCCACCTATTCGCAATGCAGCTTTTCGCGCCCCTGGGCCTGTCCACCATGCGAGATGGATGGCAAAAGCTATATACTGCATAAAAATGTTTTTATTTCGACGTGAATTTGATTTGGCAGTAAAAGATAGGAAAGCTTTACGTAATATATGTATTTTTATTGTTTCAATATATGTTGAGATGTGGTTCTCTGCCTCTTCTGCTGCTCAAGCACCATACAAAGATTTCCAGCTTTTGAAAAAACAAGATTCTTTTAAAAAAATTGATGCTGATATATCTCAAGTTGCATTACACAAATTTAAAAACCACTTATGGTACTTGAGTCCTGAATCTGTGGCTTTAGCATTTTTTGATAACAGCGTTTCTTTTGAGTCAAAAAAAGAGATGGTGAAGGCATTGAGTCGTGAGGCTTTAGATGAAGACGTAAAACGCGCCTCAATTCAATATTTAAATGTTATGCAGGTTATCGAAGGCGGAATACATCAGTTCATTTCTTCTGAGACAAAAAATTGTTTTCTTCGCTTTAAAATAAATACAGCATTTATGAAGAATGATCCAACTTCATGGCCTGCGGATAATAATTGTAAGACTGCTCTTCAAATTGTTAATGACATTAACGTGGTAAACGATACAGCTGAACGAGACGAGGAACAAAAACAATATATATTGCAAGTAGTCAAAAACTATCAAAAACAATTTCCTATGAGCACGAAGGAGATTTTATCACAAAACTTTTTATAATTACACCATTTAATAAAACAAATAATCACCAGGCAAAGAATGCGAAGATATGTGAAAATTTCGCTGTTATATTTTAATTTGGGTTTTTCTGGATTAAATATTAATGTTAAAGAAAACTAATACAGAGCAACATTGTTCATCAGATATAGCCCTAGAATATTTGTGAATAAGGTTTTTCTCTAAAATAAATAATACTGAAGATATGAACAAATAAAGCGAGCCATAGTGAGAAAAATAGCATTTTTAGCTAACTTTGTGGGCTCAAGGCACGCCTAATAATTTTGCAATCGATCTAAAATTTTGTATATAGTTATTTTTTCTAATTTGGAATCAATCTAAGGGGTTTGCCAAGTGAAAATACGAAAAAAAAAAATAACGGTCACACTAATGTACAGGGTTCGCCAATAAGAAGTGTTATTTTGATTCAACCGATATTTCGGTAGCTGCCACTTTTGAAGCTTTTATTCTTTGACATTTGACAAGTATCAACTACGCCATTACTAAATGGAACGATACACGCTTCAACAACGCTGTGAAATTATTAAAATTCACTCCAAAATGGTGAAAATCTTCACAGTTTGCAAAACTAAAATGTTTTCGGACCATGTTATCTCTCGAAGAGGTGATCACAATTGGCTCCCGAGATCTTGTGATTTAACACATTGTGACTTTTTCTTTGGGTCCACGTAAAAGAAAAAAAATGTTTTCTTGAAAAAAAAAATTTTTGTGGAAAAAAAAAATTTTGTTGAAAAAAAAAATTTTGTTGAAAAATAAAAATTTGTTGAAAAAAAAAAATTTTGTTGGAAAAAAAAATTTTCGTAAAAAAAAAAATTTTGTAAAAAAATATTTTGGAAAAAAAAAAATTTGGGGAAAACACAATTTCTGTACAAAAAAAAATATTATTTTTTTTATTATTATTATTTATAGAAAATTATAGAATGCCTATTTAAATTCCTACGTACTGCGTGACAGAGTCACTGAATCAGTGTCGAGGGTAAATATATATTAAGAAGATTATTGTTATTATTTATTTTCTTTGATTAACAAAATAACACCTCTCGTTGGAGAAGCATGTATAAGACTTCTCTTTTCAGGAGCTTGAGAACTTAACGTGCCAGTGGGTCAGACCTTTGTCCGCCCACTGTCATTGCATAAGTACAAGTCTAAGTATATTTCATACAATAAGAACAGCCAAGAAATTGTATTGAATTTGTTATTCACTATTTCTTCCAAATGCAAACATTCCGTTTGCCGTAGAAGAATCCGTGCATGCTCCTTCTGTGCACATGTACTTTGCATATATTGACATGTGACGGTCTTAGACGTATACACTAGGGTGGAGTGAAATTCAAAAAAAAAAAGTTAACCTCGGAAAGAGATGTAGTCTGGGGTCCTAATGAGGGGAAAAATAAAGAAAAAAATTTTAAAAAAATTTTAGGGGTCGCGCCACTCCCTCGAAATTTGGAAATTATCGCTATTTTGGCGTTGATTTTAGAAAAATCCTAAAAATTAACGACTTAACTTATTCGAAATTTAAAAGTTTGAGCTTGTTCAGTGCCCAAACAAAAGTATTTGAGGCAAATATGAGGATAATCGACTAATATTTGTAGCTTTGGTGGCGATTTCATTGTTCAGTCAATTTTCTGAAGAAGGGACGATTTGACTTATTTTACTTTTTGAAATTTTTGAACAATGAGAAAATTTTTTTTAAATTTTTTCATGCCCTTATTTCATTGTTTACGCTATTGCAAACATTTATTGACATAAAACTTTTTAGGATTTTTCTAAAATTAACGCCAAAATAGCGATAATTTCCAAATTTCGAGGGAGTGGCGCGACCCCTAAAAATTTTTTAAAATTTTTTTCTTTATTTTTCCCCTCATTAGGACCCCAGACTACATCTCTTTCCGAGGTTAACTTTTTCAAATTAAAAAAAAAGCATGTTTTCACTCCACCCTAGTATACACGTCATCTAGCGGAACATAAAATATGAATACAGACACATACATGTATGAAGGGATGTATAACTGCATACATATTTTATGCATATAAATTACCAAATACTGTCAAATAGTACAGACCGACAGACAGATATATGTATATATTAAGTACATATCTATGTGTGTGTGCATATACATATGTCATATACATTATAAATTTTATATGAGTGTTCTTCTTGTTGCCCGTATGTAAATATGTGTAGCCCTGTTGTGTCAAAGTATGTCTGTATATATGAACAGTGCTGGTAATGATTCTAAGGTCAGCTTGTAACTTGCCGAAGATTTATTTGAGACAATTAAGTAAAAGTGGAAGACGTAATGGACCGACAATGTGATCAGCTACCACATACTGTAAAGGAGGATTTAATTATTATTTATTTATTTTTAAGCTGCAAATGGAAAATAAGAAAACAGTCAAACTCAATTTTTTTTTCATTCGTAAACAGCTCTTTTAACCCTTTAACCACTAAGATCGTCTACAGACGGTTATTGATAACATTTATTTCTAATGGTTAAAGGGTTCGATTTCAGGGTTAATATTATTGCCGCAGCAGTGATGATCTGTTCATGTTAGATTATCGTAGTAAGTCGTGTGTACCAGAGTACTGATTGAAATTTGTTATAATCTTGCATCACAGAGCTCGATTGTGATACAGTTAAATGGTGACGTTATGGTTCCATTCGATTAACAATAATAAATGTAGGGATACAATTCGGTAATCGTTGTCCCTGAAAATTTCTTAAAGTCATAGAACCCCTTGACATTGTCATTGTAGATGGTGTGAGGTATAACAATTAATTTCAATTGATATTTTTTTATTTTCTACAAATAACAAAGTATCCATGTCATAATTTCGTACAGTGTATGTGCGTTTTGTTGCATAAGCATGTGTTGGTATGTGTGTAATAATTCACTTATTTAGCATACAATTTGTGTTCTATGCACGATGTTGTTGTTTATTTCACATTATATTTCTTTCTTGAGCATTTCTATTCCATCCATACATTCCATTCATTCATCCATCCTTCGTTCTCAAACTCACATTCGCATTTTCGTCCTTCTGGTAGCGTGTCTGCATACAACGTGGGTATATGTGTTTGGTTGGGGGGGGGGGGGGGGTTGTTCTTAAGTGTGTATGTGATGTATTGCTCGGTTCACATGTGTGTGGGTGGGTTCTTTCATGTTTCATGCTTTTTGGTTTTTCCGCCGCCGTTGTTGGTCTTTTTGTTTTGTATTCGCCTTTGCCTCATTTTATGGCGTAAATGTGACGGTATTTTCGAGTGAAAAATCATAAAATGAAAATACTATTGTTATTCGGTTTGTGCTATTTGCTGTGTGTTTTTGTGTGGGGATGTGTACGTAATGTACGTGTGTGTGTTTGTTACATGTGTCGATGTTTCATGTGATTTTTTTTTTTAATCCAAACACATTTTCGTATTTTTTTTGGCTGACTGTTTTTTATGTTAATGTTTGGTAATATTTAAAGAAGAAGATTTGCCGAGTGCTGCTCTACTTTTCATTCTACAGTTATGAATAATATACACAAGGAAGTGAGATGAAGTCGTTTGAGGATCGTAAAATAAAAGTGGTTTTTGGAATGCTCCACTGGCAGTTATAAAATTAACCTGTGCTCTTCAGTGAATGCCATTTTTATAGACCGAGCCAGGTGGATTTAATTGTTTAGCTCATGGGTCTAGGAGTAAGTGTTGCAACACACTTTCTGTCGGGTTCACTGTGGTTCCCGAGAAGCTGAAATTATTATAGAATTAAATAAAGTAGACAGGGCACAACTGCACATTATCTTTCTCGTAGTTTATGGATGTGACGATACAATACTCAGCTCACATTGACTTCTACTCGGTCGCCGGTGAAATCAGCTTCAAATGTGGTACTGAAGAAATTTATATATTTATGTGTTATAAAAAAAATCCAGAAGTGAGAGTTAGAGCATCCTGCGGTATCAACACGTAACTTTTCAAGAGGAAGCAGCCAAATCGGCGACTGAGATCCGAGGTAATCTGTGGCGCACCTTCACAGACTCCATATAATAATGTCACGGTGTCGTATATACGATCAATTTGGCTTACCCTATCCATCAGATGTTCCCAAGCGGTTAATGGGTCACCAGTTTCAATAAAGCGAATATATGTAGTCTCGGTGGCTAGCCAGTTTTGTAGTTTTCCGTGGCCTGACATTGAAATAATGAGAGTGTTCTCGGGCTCGAGAAATGTCCAAAAGTTTAGAGCTATTGTTAACTTAGGTCTTCAAAAGTTACATGCGTCTATTTCTGTGTAATATTGGCTCTGCGAAGTTGTGATAAATTATATGGATAACATTCGTGGAACAACAAAACGATCTCATATCACGGCAATTGAACAACAATTATCTTCAATAATTATATCTTTGACCCCAAAAATATCATACACAAAAGGTCACAATGTCAATTTGTTTGTGTGACATCAATTAAAAGATTTCAAAATTATTACAATTGCAAAGCAAACAGTTGGATTAGATGACTGGATTATGTTAAATTGGAAAAATTCTTTATAGAAATATTTCTGCACTGGAATTTCAAATATAATTTAGGTTACCAGAAATGTACCGAGAAAAAAATGTCATTGCCAATAAAACGTTTGGAATGTTTCAAATACATGCAAGCGCACACATTCATATGAATGAAAAACAAATATTATTTGCACACGTACATACATATACATATATGTATGTATATAGTCAGATGTTTAATACAAACATGTTCACATTTTTTACATAATTGACATGCAAATGTCAATACTCACACAATCTTTCGCACCCGAATTGAGAAGAAAAGGAGATCAAGAAGGACGATAAGAAGCAAAGAATGATAAACGAATATAAAATCAATGTAAATACACACACAAATATGTGATTGAATTACACAAAAAATCATATACATACGTACACACACACACACGACGTAAAACACAATGACAATTTGGCTTTTATCCTTTGAAATAAAACATAAAATATCGTAAACAACTGCTTATTTATACGAGTACCCGTTGCAAAAAATGGGTTAAAATATCATTACCTATCTATCATGTGTCCACAATGATAAAGAATGAGAGACAGAGGGAAGGGAGGAAAACATGACTGAATGTATTCTTGGGTTAGGTGCTGGAGTTTTTACATCTGCGGCTCTGCTGTTATGCCAACTGAGAGGGGGAGGGAGTGTATGAAAGATTGTCCATACTGACTATCACATTTAAAACACTTCGGCTAGAGAGTGAGTAGGAAAAATGCAAATGATTCTTTTTTTTTAAGGGCCAATATCCGGTCAGAGATGTGTGTTTGCGCCCATTTCAATCCAGTACATATTTGTTACTTGTGTGTTCACTGCTGTCACCTCTGTCCCAGCATACTTTTTTGTAGAAGCAAATGCTATCAAGTATAGAAAATATTACCAGTGACAATATTTCAAATTCTCACTAAACATGTCGTTAAGATCATTCGGCCCAATTTTATTAGCCTCGAAGATTGAAAAGGATTTTCCTAAATATTTATTTATAACTCTGTTTTCGGAGGTATACAGGAGAAAATTTCCTTTCATTTTATATCAGTCCCATTTTGGGCCCCTAAGGCCCATGACTCTCAATGACTTCAAATTCAGACATAGACTTTCTAAAAATGACCAACAATCAATGGAACTCCTGTTAGATCAATCAGAGCTAACTCAATGTTTCGACTATGTTGTATAAGAACAAATTGTAGTTCTTGATTTTTTCATTAACTAAACGATAATAATTACATTTGTCTGTTAATTCAATACTGACTATATGCCAATTCTCCTACTCCATACAGTATCTAGAATCCAGCGGAAGTTCGGTTTTAATCAGCCATCCCACCACATTCGAGATTAGGTGTTGAAGGGTTTTGAAGTACTTGCACACTTCCATTATCGAAATCAAAAATGTTGCTGTCTTACAGATGCCAAACGGAAGACTGTTATCGAAACTCATCATATTTTCTCCATTTCGTTTCGTTTTACTCGTTCGTCTGAGCTCCGTCTTTCCATTTCTATTGAATTAATAAACACATGGAATTGAATGGAGTGCAGTGAGTGGTGGTCGACATTCATGTTCAATCATCACACCACCCCAGAAAAAGAAGACATACACATACACTCCAGTTCGTGTGCAGCCATACAATACAATACATTCGGGGGTAATTTTTTTTTTTTGTTTTCTTCTTTTATCATATGCACAAAAATGCTGGGGAATCATATTGGAGTTTAACCAAAGTACGTCGTCCAAAGCATTGGATCATACTCGAAAAAGACTACAAGTACGGTGGTGGCTCAAAGCGCAAAGGAATGACGGGATGAGTGGATGAATGGGGAATGAGTGTACAAGATTGATGGTTCAATTTGTAAAAGTACACCATTTAGTAATGGTTTGTATCCAATTCATTCATTTCCAGCTTTGTCTTCGTTCTCCACGCCTTGGTCTTCTGATGCCCGCCCCGGCCACCTTTACTACCGAATTCCTGGTGTGTCCTTTTGTTCTGGTGGCACTGGCACTGGCACTGCCAATGCCGCATGCCGCATCCTACTTTCCACAATCTGGCTTTGGTTGTAAAGCATATGTAAATATTAGAAGTTGATTTTGGGCTACAACCAAATTCCTCCTCCATTATGGTGTGAGTTCGAAATGAAAATACGAGCGAAGGACCTTATCATACCAGCACTGTCTCTCTCACATACACACACACTCTCAACAGTTGTGCTGGTTATTCTCCACACATTTGTGCCTGTGTGTTTGTATGTCTTTGTGTTTTATATAATTTCATCCTTTTGGGTTTATATTCGTATTATTAAGTTTATTTTCCTGTTTTTGTTTGTGTTTGTGTTCTGCATGTGTCAGAGCCAAAGCCAGTATTTTTGTAGGTGTTCTACTAAAGTAATTTGAAACCTTAAATAATCATTTGTTTGAAATAAAAGCATTTATTTTCTCTTAACCCCTGCTCGGAGCGCCCTCTGCGTGTTCCCTCTAAAGTCCCTTGTTGGTGTTAGGTCTGACAGTCGAGGGGTTTGAGTGGAACGTGTTGTTTTACCAATCATCCATCCTCTGCTGACTGTGGCATTTAGTTCGAGTAACTTGAGCAACTCTTTTCTTTGTTTGTGTGTTTTGCTTATAATTAAATTAACACTTGAACATGTTTCCGTTGTATCTGTGTGCGTGTGGATTCTTCAGATTTCGGTACCAGTGAGTACATTTCAATATATTCCGTCAGGTTCGGCACACGCAGGGAATTTAAACATTGAAGGGTTACACAACAAGCAAAGCATGAAATGATGATGAGGTATATTTTATGCAGGAGAGGTCAATTTCGAATATTTTGTACGGCTTTCATGATACACATCGCCTACATGCGTTGGACTGCCGCATACGGTGAGTGCCAAAAAGTAAGTGTACTCTCAGTGGCTCCGTAAACAAATGATTACTGAGAATGGAACTGATTTTGAAACATTAAAAAAATAAATCTGTACGAAAATGTTGATGATCAGAGAGGTAGATTACAAAATATTAGATAGAATTTAATCGTTTAAAAATTGTCTGAGTTTTTTTTTGTATTTTGTAACTAGAATGTTTGAAGCGGAGCATAAAATATATCATCCCATGTGATCTTGCAACAGAAAATAAATCCCTTGTAAGGGCATGACTCTATATGTTACAGTAGGGTATCCAACTTAATTGTCTTCCTATTTAGATTATTTCAATCCAAAACGGAACTCAGTGCATTCCAATTGGTGAGATCCAATTGGAATGAGATCCAATTGGAATGCTCATCCGATAAAAAGAAGATAGCAGGCGGTTTGCCAAGAGATTATAGGGTAGCCAACTCGGCTCTATGAAAAATACACCAAATGAAGAATTCCCCAAAAATAAATGAAAAGCCCAACATGAAAATTTTTCCAAAAAATTTGAAAAATCCCCGAAACAATTTATGAAAAATTATACAATGCAAAATCGCCAAAATATTATGAAAAATATCCCGAAAAAACAATAGATTTTCGAAATTTGGAAAAAGTGTATTTGTAAAAGTATGAAAAAAATTTATAATGTATTGGGAGGTTACGCCCCAAATTATCACATTTGAAAAATGACCCCAATTTGAAAATTAACGATGGCCCCAGCAAAATATAAAATGTCAAATGCGATAATTAGCGTTGTAATGCAACACATTATGAATCAAATTCGTTTACGATTTATGATTCACATTTATTTTGAAAATTACCCAAAATTAAAAAATTGTGAAATTTTGTATTCTACAAAAAAAAAAATGATTACTTAAAAATTATTAAAAAAATCCTCAAAACATTGTACATTTTTCATAGAGCCATCCAACTTATTGTTAGATATTTAGGAGATAATATTCTTTTAAATTGGTTCTTACTCCAAATAGAAAATTTGTAATAAAAGTTCCACCATAACTTCAGTTCATACTCAGTTAAGACGTCTGGCATCGTCCATTTTATAAGACACTTATAAACTTATAAATGAACAAAAAAAATCATCGTACACGCCCTTTAAGCTGTATGTGTCGTGTGACCCTTATTATATTCTTTCAATGTCTCACTGTCTTGTAGTCTCCAGGGAACATTGCCTACATATGACGACAGAAAATTACCTTGCACTAACGCCCACGCCGTCTCGAACGTTTTCTTGTATTAGGGGTATTCGACAAATGTCACACTAATGAAAATCAATATTGTTAAACGCTTAATAGAAACATTGACAGTATGAAATTTAAGACTTACTTAAAACAGAAAAAAAAAAACTTTCACCATAATTAATTCAAAAGTGTTAACAACCATATTAGCCCTTAAAGTTATTTTGTGTCGAGCGATAAACTTGGCTATGGGCCGAAGAAAAACAAAAAAACTTTTCTATTAAATTATTGGTTGTGTTGTATATTCCGGGTCATAAAGTTGGATTTTAATAAATAATTAGTTTATTAATAAAATACGTGATATACTTTATGGTATTAAGCAAACCAGCTATGTGGAGTCGACAAGAGGATGGAAGGAAGTGGATAAAGTTGAGATGCAGAGGAATATAATGGAAACATAGACAACAAAAAGAAACTGTCTTATCATCACACCCGTGCCAAACATACTTAAGGATAAATGAAAATAAAATACAATGAAACGTGATCTATTTTTCGCCACCCACCCCCCATACATTACTCCCCTACAAACACCCACATTTACTTTGCTTACTTTTTCCTACGTTTCTCCCTCTTTCTCGTACATCTACGGGAATGTATCAGCCAACCATCAAACAATGAAATATTTCGACAAGTTGTATGGGAAGCAAAACTTTGCTATAAATCCTAAAACTGTCAAGTCATAAAACTGAAAGTTTATCGAGAACAAAACAACACAACGAAATCGAAACATTCTTTGCGAGGACGAACGGGAGCAACTACCATACCTAGTAAAGTCTCCCTAAAGTTGGCCACATATAAATCAATAATTCATGGAAATAAAATGAAGTAAATACAAAAAAAAAAAGCGCATACAAAAAAATAATTTCCTTTTTTTTAGTGTTGCTTTATTCACAATTTAATCACATTAAATTAATTTCATTTATGTTCGTCTTTTTAAATTAATTAATTTTAATGTGTTTGCCATAGAAATTTCATTGATTCTTATGATGAAAATGCGATGAAAAGAATTTATCTGTAAAATAATTATCAATCTATACTAAAACCAGGATTTGAGGTGAACTTTGCCCTTTTAAGTCACATTGTACAGTAAATTTTTTTATAGATTCAGCCATGTAATCGAATCATTTGACAAGATTCGGGCTTGTGAAAATGGTTTATGTGTTTTAAATATTTGAGTAAGACAATTTACATTTTTCCACTCAATAATAGTGCAACTGAAATGCAAATAATCCTTAAAATAGTTTTATGGTTTTATATTTTTTTGAACGGGTGTTCTTTTAATGATCCTTGATATGCCCATATACATAATTAGCATACAATTGTCACAACGCATATCCAGTACGATCCGACAAATCGTAAAATAGGTTAGTGGTTACTTTTTACTAGTCTGTCAAATTGTACCAAGTTTGGACTCATTGGATAATTGACATATAGAGCGACAGGACCTCAAGTGTGGATGTTCAGAATTGAACATGAGTCTTTTTCTCTTTCCTTTTGTATGAACAGTCGATAGAGTTATGACACTTCAAGTGTGTCACTCTCAGCAGCCTCAGCTGTACTCGCGTATACATTCAATTGGAAATCGACGATCGAAACCTTCAAGTGGTTCACGATGAACAGCCTAAGCCACAGCTACCTCAGATCGGTTAGGGATTTAGCCCAATTAATTTCTTTAACCAATGCCCGTTATCAGGCCAGCCCGATAGCTAGTAATAGAAAAGATTTAATCAGAGCATGGAACGTGCTAATTGTCTTCCTTAAGGATCAAAGATATAATTTGAGGACCTACTGTTTAAAGCTGTTTTGCTAAAGAAGTTTTTGAGATTAATCCCTTACTCGTAAAATCGTCGGCATTTATACAGTGCAGCATGTCCGATGTCCTTACTTGGACTTGACCAATGGTCCCTTGTGTGACATTAAAGTACACCAGCGAGTGCTTTAGCTGGTCTGGCACTTTTAATGATGTGACCGTCCTGTCGAAGTTACAAAGACAACAAATAATGATGCAATTTCGGAATTGCCATCATCTTTTAAATATATACCGACAACACCTCTTAGATTTATTAGAAATTTAAACACAGACTTCACACCTCTAACACTCATGCCAGTTTCATATATTCTACATGGCGGAGGTTGTATAAGCACAGTGCAACGACGCTTCAACTGTGTGTTGTGCGGTTTTACTTTGCATAGATGCGGTTTACCAATGTCACACATACATAATCATCGCAAATAAAAATACAATTAACCAAAAAAATATTAAATACAATTTTAATTAATGGTTTAATTCAATTAAACAATTATTCGAAGTTTTAACTTCAGATAAACACACAGCACACACATACATGCACCTACAAACACATGTACATACTGTCTGTATATTTATACTTTGACAGTAATTTATTGATCAATTGATTGATTGGTTATTCGACATAATCAGGTAAAGTATGTGTGTATTACTTGTGGGTGTGGGTGTGTGAATTTTAGTATCATCCACTTAGTATGCCGTCATTATTAATATGATATGATATATGAATACATATAAGGAAATATAAATAGATAAATGTAACACATATGTAGCTATTATGTGCATGTGTGGCTTATCCGGTCCTGATGCCGATGATGATAAGTTTTTTTCATTTCCACATTCACACACACTCATTGTTGCCGCATATCACGCTCATTTGTTAGAGTATTTGTAATTATGCGCACTTTTTGTTTGTGCAGTAAAAAGCTTGGGGAAAAAATCGCTTAATCAAAATAATTGACATTAATTAAATTTGCTCAGGCGTTAAATTTAAATGATACCACATAGATAACATTATTTTTTGTTTTTACTTGGCTGATTATTAATTTTAACAAACAATTATTTATAATGCAACAGAACAAAAACACATATTTGAATTCGACAGGAGTGACAATTGAATATCCTACAACAGGGATTGGATTTCATATAAGCTGACCTGGTAGTAGAGTGATAAACTAAACTGGAAGACATTTTAAAGTTAATTCCCGGTCAATTCTCCAAAACATCTGTAATAATTTTGCTGCCGAGATTGGGCAGATAACCTCAAATAGATATGATTGCCTGTATCTATACAAGTCAATTCGTCTGCTTCTTTTAACTTTCTCCACTAGTTCAGAAGGCCTTTCGTGTTTTCGATTTGCAAAATAATATTTCGTTTTGTATAAAAATCAATTCGGCAAAATTGAAGCGATTCCAGAAACAAAAACTATCCAGCCATTTAAACTAATTGTTTAAACGTAATATTTCCAGCAAATCCACTTAATTCTAATTGATTAAATGTTAAAGTTTTTACTAAACCACCGTAACGGACCACTTTGGAAATAATATGATACTGGAGAGTAAGTGATTTATTAAAGAGAAGGTGTCGGAGTAAGTCGTGTAAGGCCAGCATTACTTGCCTCTAATAGCCTTATCTCATTTAGTGTGCCGTACTCAATTTCGACTCCATTCAGAAGGACTTATGTAATTAAATATCTTCTGATTATCACCTAATCCTTTCGTTCGAGAATATACGCCTACGCAAACAAACACAAAATCCCACAGATTTCCAAACAAACAATTGGTAAACAGAACCACACCATTTCAATTTCATGCTTTAAACCTCATCACTCATGAAATATTTATTATCCTGGCAAATATTTTCACTGATTGTAAGCAGGCAAATGTGAAACGGAAGAAGGAAAAGAAACGCATAACAACAACCACACGAATGAAAATGAAAATAAGAAGAAACAAATTAAATATTTGTTATTCATAACATAACAACAAAATGCACTGAAGCGTGATATGAATCTTTGACGAGCCGAAAGGAGAAACTCCATCGCCACACCGCCATCATCAGTATTTGTTGATTGTGTCTAAACCCAAAAAGACATTAGCACAGACAGCACTTGGCCAGAAAAAAGGACGACAAGGATGACGGTGACGATAGAGGACGGCAAACGCCAAAATGCCAACAGAAACCAGAAACAGTTGTAAAAAGCGACGTTATCGAACATCTTGGCCAAGAACGTGTACCGGAGAAGAGCCTGGCTAGATGGATGGAGTGGTGCGTTGATTGCTTTAACTCTCTCTCTCTCTCCCTCTCTCTCTTCTCTGTCACACGCACATCACACTCTTCAGCAGTCTGCTTTTATAGAGTATGAAGCAGTAACAGAATACATTTGCCCAGCGATGCTAAAAGAAACTTAATGATAAATTAAATTAATTTGGCCTGAGGTGAAAGTTAAGTACAACGGCAACGAGAAAAAAAAAACCAGCACACCGCAAGAACAACATCCAGCTCATCAGTGACTGGCAGTGGTTATATGGTGTGAGTGAATCGGGCAGTTGATCTGGCAGTTGGAGTAGCCATGTGTCAGGTATGGTTGGCTGACTGAATGAATGGTGTGTGTATGGTGGGGGGGGATACGGGGAGGGGGACATTTTTACGAATAAGTAATGAAAATCTCGGGGATAATGCGGAAATAAAAACAATACAACGTACATCGACGAAAGCACCAGACCAAACCGCAAAAGCTAAAACAATGGAAGGATATACACAAAGAAGCATTAAACAGAAGCGAAAGGAAAAAAACCGAAATGACCGCAAATTAATAAACACTTTTACTTAAGTGAGTTCCTTTACTTCTCGTATACGGAGAAGCAGTACTTGAAAAGCGGCGGTATTTTCAGTTTGAAAATATTTTTAGAACTTTTAGGTGGCTGTTTTGTTAGTTAGTTAGTAGTCACACACACTTCCTTGTATGGACGGCTGGATATTAGGTTGACTGTGGACAACTTTAAATAGAGAATAAACCGATGGATGAAAATAGAAAAAAGGCATCATCACCAAAATCAAGCAACAATTTTGGGGCCATTAGAGAATTAATAAAAAGCAGTTTCCAAATACCGTCCCGGTGACCTGAAAGAACTGACGATCGACGCTGGAGTAAAGTACTGAAACGGTTTTTTTTTTGCCGAAAAAAAAATAGTATCAAAATTATTTAGTCTAGCACTAATAATATCAGAATATCTTTATATTTTCTGTCGGTCGTGGGCCGGGGTTTATCCGAGAATCCTCATTGCTGTTTTGAATGGTCTCTGGGCTCACTTGCTCAGACAGCACATTCCATACAAGGACTTCTAAAGAAGTTACAACGATGAGAAGGAGGAGGCGACCGCCGAACTTAAGAGGGAATATGTTTGGTCCAGAAATTCTATAAGACACAATTTGACTCTCCATGATGAGGGCTGAATTAATTGCGGCTGACCATCAAAACATTTTTCAGCTGGCATATGTTTGGTCCAGAAATTCTATAAGACACAATTTGACTCTCCATGATGAGGGCTGAATTAATTGCTGCTGACCATCAACATATTTTTCAGCTGTTGCTTCCACCTCGTAAGTGCTGGCGACTTTACGAGAAAGAGTGTAATCTCTAAGCCATGTAAAACTTCTCTTGAAAATCATTACCCTTTCGGAGCCGACTTTAAACAGTCGGTCCCGGTCAGTGAGTATACAAATTATAACGTACATATCTCACTGATTCGAGAGAAGTTCCCCGTCAGAGATCCCGGAATGTTGAGGGAAAATAAATAATGGATTTAAGTCAGATATTCAGCAGGTAGCTGCCAAACTAAACTAACCTAATCTAGAAGACCCGGGAAATTTGTTATTGTGGAGAAAAACAATTCCTACAAAATTACCCACACGATAGTTTTACCCCCGAATATTTCACATCGATTACATAAAGTGGCAACAAATCGATCAATAACACAAGCACACATAAATAATAAAAAAAAAATAACTTTAAGGTCACTACCTTGCAATCTTTAGCCTTTAGGAATCAAATGCAGATCATTACAAAATGTATAACTATAAGAGAACTTAGCTTCTGCTCAATTCCGCATAAAATATATGCTCAATGTGACCGCGTCCATCTCCACGGCAAGTACATTTCTCAGGCTCACTTAGTTCACGCTCACATATGCCTCTTATGACCGACATTTTTTAAGGGCCACTTGTAGCTTCAGTTTCATTTTCCCACCATTGTTGGAATGATTCGGTAATGTCGTTACCGTCGACCCTACTACAGTCCTGGCATACTTGTTTATTTGCCTGTTGTTCACCATTAATGTAAAACAAAAACAACAACTGTTTCTACACAAAAAAATGAAAACATTAAGTTAAGTGCTAACGCTGGACAAACTGCGTACGAAAAGCCAAAGAGGTGTGCGGGAGGAGAATCATCGAACAATATTGCTACTCTGCACCATTTAATAGAGAATGTATAAACCATGGCTTATAGGCACAGGTACAATAGAATATGGCTGAAAAAGAATAAAAACCGTAATACCACAAAGTCGGCACAAATCTTGAGAGGCTTAAGAATTAATTTGTTAGTTGGTAATGCGGCCAAAGCTTAAAAACAATGGCAATAACAACGGTAGCAGCAGCAGCGGCAACAGCCACCAGCCACCAGCCAACGACACCGCCACTGACAGCAGGAAGAAATATTGAAACGTTTTGCTGGAATGTCCAAGGACGAGTGAATGGAAACAAAAGGAAATGTAACATTTCGTACATATGGTTTGAGCAATACAGGAAGCGCCAAACCAAACTCCTAAGACTTATCAGGCAAACCAGTAGTACATTGTGGGACACATCATGCATCTGGTTAGAGGAAATATGCCGATGAGTGCGTGGAGTCTTAATGCGAAAAGAAACAAGGATATCATGGGCGTAGGTGTGGTTTCAACAGAATGGGGCAGTATAGATGTGTATGATGTTTTGTTATTTGCTGCTACTGAGATAAGTTTAAATCTAGATACTGTCTGCCAAATAGCTGTACGATTTCTTACCAGTGGTTCCAAATACATAAGATTATTCTAGGATTCGGTGTAACGATCACTGCTTCGCTTTGTGACATACAGAGTACAGAGATTTTACGTCGATATGTAAATATTGATTAACTTTGTCATTTGTAAAATGATGCATTCAGCAGGGCTGCGGGATTTTGACCATGCGGAGGAAGTCCGACTCCTACTCCTATTTTTCAAAATTGTAAACTCAGAGATTTTGCAGTGACCGAGTTGATTGCTGTTATATTACAAAAATATTCAAATAAACTGTAATTAAAACTGTTAACCCGCCCGATGTTGCCAATAGGCTTCCAAGTACCGCTATTCTTATTTGTTTGACCTGCGGTTTTTATTCTAGTTCTATTCTATTATAATCTGAGCATGTGTTCTTTCAGGAGCCGTTCTCAGAACACTGATCTTGTAGAAATCGTTTCTCTAAGAAAGTGTTTATATAAAAAGTCTTGAGAATCATTGAAATAATTGTTTTGTAATAAAATGTGAAAAAGTGAAAAATTAAATAAATTAAATAAAGGTCAGAGAATTTAAAAAAAAAAAAAAAAAAATCATGAGATAAGTGTTTGTTTGTAAAATGTAACTCTACTGTCTGCCGACAACATCCTGTAACTGACGAACCAGGATAACAAAGACACTGAAAATTTGATCAGTTCAGTTCATATGTATATTTAGACCCACCCATCTTAATTCGGGCATGAGAGGGTTAATACCCCATTGTGACTGACATATTCGGTTCTACACATTTTTTTAGTATAAGTATGCTTGAGTAGGCTAATGTTGTCGCATTTTTAAAGAAACTAGTAAGTTGTAATGCGCCTATGGCGCCCGTTAAAATATGGAAAAAAAATTTTGTAGAAAAAAAAAAAATTTTGTGGAAAAAAAAAATTTTGTTGAAAAAAAAAATTTTGTTGAAAAAAAAATTTTTTTCTCAAAAAAAAATGTTTGTTAAAAAAAAAATTTTGTTGAAAAAAAAATTTTTGTTGAAAAAAAAAATTTTGTTGAAAAAAAAATTTTGTGGAAAAAAAAAAATTTTGTAGAAAAAAAAAATTTTGTAGAAAAAAAAAAATTTGGAGAAAACACAATTTCTGTAAATTTTGGGAAAAAAAAAATTTGGTAAAAAAAAAATATGGGGAAAACACAATTTCTGTACAAAAAAAAATATTATTTTTTTTATTATTATTATTTATAGAAAATTATAGAATGCCTATTTAAATTCCTACGTACTGCGTGACAGAGTCAGTGAATCAGTGAATCAGTGTCGAGGGTAAATTTATATTAAGATTCTTCCCATTTGTTATCCTTCAGTGTCATGGTCACCTATGTCTAATCGAATCCGTCGCCTTTCGCATATTTCTCAACAAGAAAAACTTACAAGATTGACACTTGTTTAACTATCCATGCTATGCATGCGCCCTCCTATGTCGCCGGCTCTGTCGTTTTAATTAAAAACCCACC
Source organism: Hydrotaea cyrtoneurina (assembly GCA_958296145.1). NCBI lineage: Eukaryota > Metazoa > Arthropoda > Insecta > Diptera > Muscidae > Hydrotaea > Hydrotaea cyrtoneurina. The sequence continues at coordinate 12,654,341 of OY282514.1, read as the reverse complement.
AAACAGAGAAAAAGTCTGTCATGTATTAACTACGATTAGGACAGCAAGAGCAGAAACACTAAGCACTGCTATCGTTCGTGCAACATCAACTTATCATTTATTGTGGTTTGTGCCACCAACATCACATGCTATTGGACCGGACCATACCTAAGATGTCCATTAAGCCTTTTCTACCTCCCAACACCCCCCTGCTAAAACCGACAAAACAACATGCAACTCCTTTGCTTTTTGTGTTGTTTCGTTGGTTTCCTTTGGATAGTTTCGCAGCGTATGTATGTCTGTATGTATGTCTGTGAATGGTTGGCAGGATAACAAAACAAAAACCATTATGGGCACGTATCCGTTTTTGTTCCACATCATGCGTGTTGGTTGGCGTGTACGACTATTGCTACCAGTCTGTTCTACCCACATACTCGTATACTTTGCAGATGGAGTTGACCAGTCCAGGCGTTATTAACTTTGTTGAGTGTTTTTTTTTTTCCATTCTGAACTTTTTGTTAACAAACTGCGGGGTGAGAATATGTGCGCTGCTACTGTTAACACCTCTGGTACGTGACCTTATAATGACAATTATTAGATTTTTGACATCGTCGTTCTCCACTTCCTCCTCCAGTCGTCGTCTGGCTTGTAGCAGTTTTAAAAGGCTTTCGGTGTCACATCCACATAAGCGTGAAAATTGCATTCACTGAGAAACGGTAGCAGTAAATGCTCAAAATTACGGGTTAAATGTTAGGGTCATGTCTAGACGAAGGAGAGAAGAACGGTTTAATGCTTGACAAAAGCACCATTAAAAGTTGGCAAAGTAAGTAAGGAACAGAACAAATTTGATGAAATCACACACAATAGTCACAAGTGGACACAAAACAATATTTGACATTTCAATGTGCCTTTTTGGCAGAAAGACGTGACCAGGACTTAAATTTTCTATTACTCTGCCCCAGACAAAAGACATCATGCCCATAGAATTTTAAACACGGATTATGCGATTTACGTTTCAGTTTTTGTTCTTCTGCGTTATAGACAACTCTTAAAATTAGATTTGGATACAAGCTGCATTTTTGACATTCCACTTTTAATAAGCTTTAATTACCTTTGAAAATGTTGTCGACAGTGCCTTCAACACATATTACGCTGTACATTTGCGTATTCTCGTCTATATGTTTCTGTTCATCGTATACTAATCCTGCGGTTTCTTGGTACGTCATCCTGTTTAATTTCCTTAACAGCTTGATACATCTCAATATGTCAAATTAAACGAATACATTTTAATTTATGTATATCTTCGAACGAGGGTGGGGCGGGCAGAATAGAAACTGGGTTTAATGGGGAGGTTGCTGTTGAAAAGCATCCTCGTACAACTGCACTAGTATTTTTATTTTTATTTTTATTTTTATTTTTATTTTTATTTTTATTTTTATTTTTATTTATTAATTACAATACAAAGTAAATTTAAATTCTAATTTTGGGTCCAAGGGTAAACCGGGTGACACAGACCATTTGGCTAAATTTTTTCAGCGACAGACCAAAGCCTCTGGTGGGAATCGAACCCACAACCCCCACGCTGATAGACAAGCACGCTACGAACTCGCCTACTGGGGCGCCTGACTGCACTAGTATTCTGAAACACTTGAATAACATTCACTGAATTATTTTGTACAACGTTGCTGATGACTTTGGATGACTTACTAGATTATCTTTGGTCCTACCGCATCGACTAGTTATCGAGCAATCAATCAAACACACCCTGTATTTAATTATGGGAGATTTCGATATGCGTCTGTTTAAAAAAAATTGTCTCTATTCTTCAGCTGTCTTCTGACCTTGTTTTGCAGATTTTTCACTCAAAACATGTTTCATATGAAAAGCAAACTTTCCAAAAAAAAAAAAAATATTATATACATACTTATATCCTCAACAAATGTTTGAATATAAAACGATAATAATTATGCACTTATTTACATAGGATTTATACAATACCAATATATAGGCATCATCATCATACAGTGATCATCATTATCGTGAACAACAAAACCATTGTCCTCAGTCCACAGTAGCATCAGCAACAGGACATGTACCACCACCAATGTCAGCAGTATCATTGTCACAAGGAGAATTAAACCGCAATCAAATAAATTTTAATTAACAATTTAATTCAATTAAATAAATGTATATTATATCAGGCGGCACTGCATGCACTAATATGATGTGTCTATGTGTTGGAAAGTGAGTTTAAAAGCGCACACACATACATACGAGAGTGTTCTTTAATAGAGACACTCAAAAGTGGGTGGTATTGCAAAGGCCTTCACAATGAATGAAGTATCGTAGGTCAACCGAGAAATGTTTTCTGCAGGAAGATCTATTAAAGGAAGACCCAAGTCTTCAAATTCTCACTACGATTTGACGGGAGTTGTTGCAACATACAAATGGTTATTAATCTGTTTAAAGTCCTTTTAAAAGTGAGAGCCTTTGAAATACTCTCACAAGCTTCCACCGATCTGCCAACAAATGTTCAATTCAAACAATTGTCAGTCCAAAAAAGGCCCTACATTAGAATTAAGTAAACTTTCCGTCCGTCACTGCTGGAGTGTTCACATGAATATATTTGCACCTAATGATTTGTTATGAATATGTATTAATTTGAAATTCATATATTGTATAGAATATTGAATAGTTTATGACTGTGTAGGAAATTATTCGCAAAATTACATATAATAAAACAACATTAAAATATGCATATGATTGAAGGCTGAAAATAAATCAGCCGCTCTGTGTCATGTTTTCCCACAATATCATCATATCATTAATAATAGTCGAAAATGCTGTATATTCTTTAAATGGCAACTGTCAAATCTTTCGTTAGCTGGATTATACTGTTTGTTTTTAGCAGACATTTAAATATCGTAGAGGGTGTAACTAATAACGATCAATGGTTTTAAACAACTTCTCAAACTCTGTGCTGGCCCAGAAACAACTTTCGTCGGAACTTGTCATTCTCGTTCAAGGGCCAACTTTTTAACCCAAGTACATTCTCAAGACTAACCAATGTTTCCATCGTATTTATATCCAATAGTTTGCAGATTTTATTCTGCTTTAAAGAAACCTTCAAAAGGTTTAGCCAATAATTCGTTTAACTTAAAGTGAAAAAGAAATCAACTCTCAACCTCAAAGATTTACTTTACTTTTCTGTTAACTTTGCACATAAACTTAAAGAACGGAAAAGCAAAAGCCAGCTTAAATTGAAGAAAAGGTACAGAAAGTTAAAAATGAAGAAGAAGAAGCAAAAGTGTAGCAGGACCAGCAGAAGAAGAAGAAGAAGTAGCAGAAAACAGAAAATTCTCAACTCAAAGAAATAAATGGTGCATTGTATGTACGTATTTCTTTGCCACTTTTGACCTTATTTCTCGGTTTCTTGTGATTTAATTTCTTTGAATAACACCACCACCAACAACAACATCAGCAACGACTGTAGCAACAACAGCGATACGTACTTACGCCAACACACCGGTTACGGGTACGACAACATATCCCACGGAATGCAGGAAAAAGAGTGTTTTTTTTTTTGTATAAGGAAATGGTTGAAAAAAATACAAGAACAACATAACTTTTCCGCTTTGAGCTGTGCAAATGAATGCGAAGGCTAGGGCTAGAGACGGCAAAGACGTAGATGAAGAAGAGGGCCAGAAAAACGCAGAATGTGAAATCTGAAAATGTTTATGAAAAGAGGATGCGGAAGGGATAAGAGGGTGGTGGTTGGAGGAAATGGCTGGTAGGGATGAATACTGAAATAAAATAATAACATAGAGTTGTTGTTCTTTTTCCTGAGCTCATTTAAAAAACATAAACATTTTCTTTAATTGTCATACATATCTTTTAAAAGGAAAGATAAAAATGAATAAAAAAAAAATCCGAAACAGAGAAGTTGGTCAAACGAACGACATAAGCCGCTTGGTTGTTCTCTATATGATGCGATCCTGATTAATATGTTGTCTTGTTTATGGAGATAGTGTAAGATCTGTCAAAATATACTTCAGAAAGTCTCATCTGAAATTATTTTTTCTAATATTTGATACTCGAAATGGAGAAGTACCGAATACATTCCATAGACCTTGTATATGCCAGATGGACAGGTTTACAACCTGAACCTTAACATGAGTATAATTATGTAAATGTATAATTAATATCAAATAATTTCAATATCCAACAAATAAACACTTCATGGATAACAAGGTAAAATCATTAGGACAAGGTAAAATCACATTAATCGTTGCAACATCCTTCTGTCAGCTGATCTAATTCGAAATGTTTGAACGCACCATCGCAATTTGTGGCCTAAAAATGAACCATGTTAGCTGAACCTTAAACCAACAAATGAAGAAACTAATTTTAAGAAAATTGACATCATAACTCCGATTAATTTTCGTGTTTTCTGTGGCTCAGATCGTTCAGTTCTTACTTCTCGCGTTCCTAAGCAAACCTAAACAGACTGTAAAAAAAAGAACAAGTGAAGCATTTTTATAAATGTACGACTGATTACACCTTACGACTTCAATTTGTGCTGGTGACAGACTATTATGATATGAATTTGCTGAAGAGAATGAAATTGACCATCATCCAGACTGTCTCAAAAGGATAAACAAATGTGACCGGTACAGATACGCATGTATGCTTTTGTACCCTTTCAAATACTACTTAGCTTCATAATATGCGAGACCTATTATCACGCACAAATATTTGCCTCATGTCTGCACATGTCCAATATGCTTGACAAGGAGTCGGTACACACCGCCGTCCGACTGGCACAGACAAAGGAAACAAATAATTGCTCTTCCTTTCATGTGACACAAGCATCATTATAAAATACTTACAGTTTTCACAAAAGACCAGCTGAGAAGACAGCCAGACAGGACACAACATCGAATCAGACCGCTCCTCCAAGTGGCATAAATACATCGGCGCAGACAAACCTGCAACACCCTATATAGGGTAAGCCGGGAATACAAAGTGGAACGAACAGTATACGCTGCTGTATCCACGGAAATGCTGTTTTAAATCTTACAGTCATCACATCATTACCACACCGCCAACATCTTTTACGTTCGCCAGAGAATGAACACAGAAGAAAAAAAAAGTTTATTATAAACCTTTCGTGCATACTTATGATGTGCGTGTGCATGTCCTTTCCCTGACTTTAAGGAAAAGTAGCAGCACAGAAAAAAAACGTGAAATATTGTTGGTTGTTTGCGTCTTAAATGCTCTTTTATAAATGTCAGGATTTGGGCTGGTAAACCTTTTTCTTGTGCACAATACAAATGAAATTTACCTTTGGTAGAAGTTGTTTATATCCTGTTGCCAACGGTTACTAACTTGCCTCCTTTCGGCTAGCATAAATTCTTGGCCAACAACAACGACAGCAACAACACAGGACAGACGTAGTGAAATTGAGTTAAACTGATAAAGGACTAAGTCACGAAGCTTAAATTAGTTATTAACACTTGATGTGCAAGAAAATTAACATCCTTTCTTTGGGTACTCCTTGTCATTATTGTACCTTTAAGTGGCCGTCTCTTTTTTGAGTGTGTGTGTTTGTGCTGAAGAAAAACTTTTGGGTAAATAATTTAAACAAAACTCTGGGGAAAAGTCTGCCATGGGGTGAGGGGCTGAACGGTAAGAAGTTTTGGGTGGAAATTCTAAGAAATTTGATTTAATTTGAAAGGACAGCCAGAACTCATAAAATCGAGAGTGGAATTATTTAAATGTTGTCAAAGAAATACACAATTTTTTTTTTTCATTGACCCAAATTCGATTTGCATACAATTGAAATGTTTTCATTTTGCTTTATGTCTTCTATTTTTCTTCTTCTATTTGCAGCCCCGTGTCTATCACTATCGATGACAGAAGTTCGCATACCGAAACATATAATGCGCTATGAGGATGCTGCATTGGGTTGCAAATATGATTTGGATGGAGAATCGCTGTATTCGGTGAAATGGTATAAAGACGGCTTTGAATTCTATCGCTATGTGCCGCGAGATATGCCGCCAGGACAGGTGTTTCCGTTGCCGGGCGTTGATGTCGATGTAAGTGGAAAACCAAAAATGAATTGAAACTTAAAAAAAAAGAAAGGAAACTGGGAAGTAGGCATAGAATTTGGGGTATGACTTTTGCTGAATGAAAGCAACTTCTTAATTTGCGTTGTATCAGACTTGATATGCAAGTCTGAGTTAAAACCAAATACCCACAGAATTTAGGGTATGAATTTTGCTGAATGAAAGCAACTTCTTAATTTGCGTTGTATCAGACTTGATATGCAAGTCTGAGTTAAAACCAAATCGTAATAATTTTTGGAAAGTGAAATATCGTAAAAATGATAACAGTCCGCGTAACAGCCTAACATATAAGAATGATTAAGTTTAATACCTTATTCTAAAGGAATTTGAACCTTCGTTTTAAAAATTATATATAATTTTTTTAATTTAATTTCTTAATCTTCGAACAAGCTGAAAAATCTGAGAAAAATATTTTCTTAACGGTCAATATAACCTTAAGAATCCAAATGGATTCTATTTGTTTCCATTTATTAAAAATCTTGTGTGACCAAAATCTAGTAGAAAAGTTTAATAATATTTTAATTATTCACCGGAAACATATGTTTTCTTATAAAAGTGTAAGTGTTGTTACATCAACAGCCGTGAATGTGGATTATTTGGACTGATCACTCAAAAACGAACTTGATGAGTAAACTCGTTTTTATTGAAAACTGAGTTTTACATAATCAGCTGCAATGACAGGTCCGGTGCATATCTGAGAAAATTCATTCACAATATTTATTATTCGTTTTCTATACGTAGATTCGTTTTTAGCCGTTTATATCAATATGTGATATTAAATATCAAAAACTTAAAAAATGGAAATGTAAAATTATCTTAGACAAACACCGGTATAATTAAAAATCCACATCCAGATGGCGCGGTAAATTCTCTTACCGGTTTAGAAAATTATAACAAAAAACATTGTGAACACACACAACACCATTGCACAAATTACATGCAAAATGTCTTTCAAGCATACTCAATTTAATTGATAACGCGAAGAATTGAGAAAACAAAGTTAAACAAATTGCTCACCTTAATTTTACACCCACCGATTCATTTCGTCAAATCACATGCACACCAACTTCAGTTACTTACTGCAGCAACATATGTGGCTCCCTTAAACACTCTTTTTTCCTTTTCTCTTTTAAGATGCAATAGAAAAATGTTCCATGTTATTCTCTTTACTTATACACACGAACTCCATGTTCGTGTGTCTACCAGCAGAATCCCTCTTTGGTCATTCTCTCTTTTAAGATGCAATAGAAAATTGATTGATGTTCTTTTTTTTTCAAAAAACACACACACACGAACTAACCTTGGCGGAATTGATCTGCCGGCAGAACCGCAACAAAACGACAGCCAGCCATTTACAATAGTGAAACAAAACGATTAAAAGTTTTTTGAGCGTTGGAAGAAGAAATATTCATTTACACATTTCTCTATGCACAGGCAACTGACTCATGACGTTGAATATCAATGGATTTTATTCCTTTTCTTATTGGCAAAATATTCATATTAGCAAAGTATTGTACGAGTAAGTTGTCTTCATCGATTTTTTCTGATAGATGAGCACTGAATTTCACACACACTGACAAACAAATGGTTTGGACTTGAGGAAATGAACAAGCACGAACCGAACTGCTCTGCCGGCAGAGCTTTGACTGTAGTAGCGATAGTTCTCACAATTTACTTGTTTTGTTGTTGTAACAATGCGTAGATGGAATTATTAAAAAAAAAATTGTTCTACATTTTGTTATGATTTCCCTAACCGTTCACGCAACATCTTAAACGAAACTGAACAAGGTTGACATATTGTCATGGCCTTTTAATGAATGAGAGAGGGAGTAAATCAAGTGGTTAATATTGGGTTAGATCTCTGAGGAAAAGAGCTGAGAGTGTAATGTGCTCTTTAATTTGGCAATTCTTCCTCCTACTCCTTTTTATGTATCGTTTTTCCGTTGTTCTTGTAGTTTGCACACATTCTGCGTACTTATCATTAGAAAAGCGGAGAATATAAAAGAAATTGACGTTCTTTGTTGCAACGACCAACATGTTTAACAAAAGATTGTATTTATTACGTAAACTATGATTTCAAATATTTTTTTTTTTCTTATTATAAATTGTATTGTCCAGTACGCGAGGTTTACTCAATGTCAACTAACATTTGTTTGGTATTGGATGTTTAAAGAGAGTGAGCGGTAGAAGAATTTCAGGATTCTGTGAGAGAACGGTGGGAAGTAAGGGGTTTGGCACTCTGAATATGCAGTTATTGAAGAGTAAATGTCACAAATTTTTATTTTCGTTCTTATTAGAATGCAATAACAAGATACAGTGGCTCAATAAAGTAATCGGGCACCAATGCGTTTTACTGTCCTTATAATATTACGACTTTTAAATTGCCTTTGTCCATTTGACTCTGTTTATTTCAACTTGTATTTTTTTTTAAACCATAAAACATAAACCTTAAACAAATATCATCAAAAATAGTTTGCCTGATTTTTTGATAGAGGTGTGAAAATGCTTATTTTTTCATCTACTAACCTAAGTATCATTAAATAGAAATAAAATTCAGTGTAATATGTCATTGATATTTGATACAATTATTGGTTACATATTGGTTACATACAATATTGCAAGTTGTCCGATTATTTTCTTGAGCCGCTGTACATATTTTTTCATTGACGCATATGTTTTTATACCCTCACCCTACGTGTAGGAGGGTATATATCATTTGATACGGCTCAAAAGTGTAACACATAGAAATATTCACATTACACCCCAGGTGTCTTTGAACCAAATTCGATTCATGACTTTCTAAATCGTTTGAGCCATGTTAAAAAATCGCTTTACAAATTTGGCATGGGTTAATATTTTCACAAAACTGCTTATGGGATTGCATATGGGCTATGTGGCCACAACCCTTCGGGTACCTCCCATGCAAATCTGCTATTTCGCCCACTTTAGAAATCGTGTAATAATATCAATATGACAAACGCAATCTTGCCCAAATTCTGCATTTGACAAAGTTTCCGACAAAAACAGGGAAGTGTGGCAACTCCCCTTCTGGTACCTCCCATACAAATGTACCATCCCGCCCCATTATAAATCTTGCAGTAATATCAATACGACCAACGCCATCTTGTCCAAATTCAGTACTTAGTAAAGCTATAGCTACACAATGTTCGAGACTAAAACTTGGAAGTCTGGCCTCCTCTTCTGGTACCTCCCATATAAATGTACCATTCCACACACTTTAGAAATCGTGTAAATATATAAATTCGCTCATCAAATCTTTCCGAAATTCTATATTTATAAATGAAATTCCATGTGCTAGCAATATTTTTTATTGGAAATCACAACCAACAATATTTGTAAAAAAAAAATAAGAAATTAATTTTGATATGTCTGCAAATTTCTGTAATGAGAAATGAATGAATGGTTGCCACATAAAATTATTCAATTGTGATTAAAACCTACGATTTTGGTTACGACGTTTGTTTAAATTTAACTCAAAATATGTAAATATCCTGCCATCGAGTAAAAAAATATTTTTTAAAATATTTTAAAATTTTTTGGAGTTTAATAAAATATGAAAATCAGTGAAAATCCAACGTAACGAATCTAAAAAACGCAACAGATTTTTTGGAATTATATTTTAGTACCGACCTAAGACAAAAATTTATCGAAAGTTTCTAAGTAATGATCCAGACAAATACTTTGTTTTTGTATGTATGTATGTAGTAATAGATTTTAGACCTTTAATGAGCTAAAAATGACTTATTGGAGTTTAGGAAAATGTGTTGACCTGATTTGTACGAAACGAACATAGCAAGCTAATTATTTTTTTCTACATTTGTTTTAAATGTTTCTCAAGTTTGCTAATAAAGTGCGTTGCATTTAAAGGGGGTATCCTCTGGAGGGTTAGTCATTAAAAACAAGCAGCTTGTAGTTAAGTTAGGATCTTCTATAATTCTCCATTTAAATTTTTATTTTTTTGTAGTCAAAAATTATTACAAATAATTTCACAGTCTCAAATAATTTGCATCAGGTTTAAAACATTAAACGTACGCCCGTGGTTCGCATTGACTTTTACAGTTTCCTTTGTTTATACGCAACATTCACATAACACACACGTATTAATCTTTAAACATATGCCCCAATTCTGTTTCTCATTTTTTAATTTTCAGTTACAAAATTCCACAGACAATGTGGTCGTATTGCGTCGTGTCACGTTACAGTCAACAGGTCGTTACCGCTGTGAAGTATCCGGTGAAGCGCCATCATTTCAAACTGTTTCCGGCCACGAGGATATGATTGTAGTTGGTAAGAAACTTTAACACACACATACACAGATACAGACACCCATACACAGGCAGACCATGCCATGTGCCATGAAAACAACTACAGAAATTGCACAAACATGCATACACATGACACTTAAATATGGGGCAAAAACCGACGGTCATACATACATTCATATGTGTGGGCTTATCTGTGTATTCTATACTTAGTGCCACATAACACATGCGGACATTTGCAGTTATACACGGATATGTGTATGAATGTGTGTGTTTTTGGTTTCAAATAGAATTCCTGAACAGGCTCTTGTGCTTGTGTGGAAATTTTAGGAGCTTGAATGGTTCGCATACACTCGAGTCGGCAGACACGGACGAAGCCGAAGTTCACTAACTTTATGTGGTCAAATGGTAACTAAATGCATGGAAATTTGAACATTTGCAAATACACGCATACGATGATGTATGGGGTGTTTGTATATGTACGAGGGAGTTAATATCAGGTCAAGGATTTTTTGCTGCAGGTGGAAAACAGTTATGTACTTACAATCCAGTGGATTATTTTTCATGTCTGTTCAATGATCGAAAGTATTGATTTACGCACGTGTTTAGATAGAGGAACTCTTCGTGCAGATATTCAATGCACCGAAAAAATTAATCAGTTTATTAATGAGTATGTTTGATTCAAATAAATGAGTGAATTAAACTAAAAAAATTATTTGATTAGTACACCAATGGAGCTGTTATTCACTGAACATTTATGTATTAAAGAGACTGATTTAATTAGGCTGACTGACTACTTTTTGAGTGAGCCCTGACCTCGAGATTCTGTTGGTTTGGAGGAAATGAAACCGCTGATGAACATGGACGTATTTATACGGATTTCGACAGATCTATAAAGCTTAGAATACTTTTTTTTCAACTGGTCTGAATAGACCAACGCCTGTTATTTTTTGCCTGCCATCAGTGGTGGAAATTATTTATTCGCCACAACTGTAGACATGATTTTGGGCAATAAATTAAATTTAATATCATAACGACGATAATTAATTAAATATTCAATAGATTCGGTAACTATCATGGGGCAAAACCAGCAACAACAACAACAACATCGGCAACAATAAATAACAACAAATGTGTTGTTAACTCGCTATTATTGCCAACGCAAACAGAAAACAGAAAACAAGCAACCTCACCGAGCTCCCAACACCAGCAACAACTTCTTAACGAGATTGGTGGTTTTCCCCGCACCCAATTCCAGCGACACTTACTGCTCCCCATCACCAGTCAACTGTTCGTGTTTGTGTTAATTGTTATTGCATTTAAAATAATAAAAGCCAACACAGCACGGGAGGAGAAGAGAGCAACAGCAAAAAAAAAACAAAATAACTTTCGCAGCCGTATCGCAAATAAAGTTTGCGTGCGGCAAACCTTGATTGATGTGTTGCGCATGCAACAAACTTAACCAAAGCCGTCATCATACACCGGCAAACAGCCCAAAACAACCAAAAACAAGGACCGAAACACAGACTAGACCCAAACGGACCAGGCCAGACACAGCCATTCTATGTTGAGCAACATTTCAGGTATTATACAGTAGAGTTGGCCAAACATTCGGTCAACCATTACTAATATAATTTCGCCCACACTCTGTCACTCCCACTCTTCCGCAAACTGACGATGGCAACGATGAGGATGATGATGGTATTGGTGGTGCAGACGATGGTGCTGCTGCTCTTCGTTAAATGTTGCAAGATACACTTCTAAACATTGGAACGGCTAAAAGCTTTGCTGCTGATGCTGTTGTTGCCAGTTTTAGTTGGCTCTGCTTTTGTTGGATGTTGATTTTTGCTATTTTTTTTTTCTTTTTCAAGTTGTTTTCGGGTGTTATTTTATGGGAAAACTTTCTCATTTTCTTTCAAGTTATTTTTCTCCCTCGGTGTATGTGGCTTCCTCCTTTCTGGCAGAAGCTGCCATAGAATTTTTCAGTTATAACTCTTATTCGCAGGGAAATTCATAATAATTTTTCTTAGGACGCGGCGCATATTAAACGACTTTTTCGGATGAACATGTGCGTGATAGAGGAAAGTTTGTTTCTCCACTAAGAAAAAACGTATAAATTGTTTTAGTTTATGAGACCTTTGTAGAGGCCAAAAATATACTAAACTTTATTTTCAATTATAAGATACGAAATTAGTTTTATGGCACAACTTACATAATGAATTGGGGCGGAAGCATTGCATGGCTCTACCTCACGACTGGCTACTGGCTCTATATTCGTCTAAACGTGCTGAATCATTAAAGGATTATTCGCCAATCTTCGGTCCTTTCGGATACCTGCACAAACAAATACTAACGGCATCAAATAGCAGCTCAGAGATGGCCAATTGACATCGCCTAGATGATTACCGAAATTGGTGATTGATTGCGGCGTGGGTTGTGACAGAGATTGTCAATGACCACGTATTCAATGTTCCTCCACAAGAAAATAAATTAGCCCTTGCCTTCAAATGAAATGTCGTTTCCAGCATAATTATCAAAGAAAAATTCTGCAAAATACGTAGCCAAATGAGTTTGAGTGTTTAAACCAGGTTTTAAAACAAGGTAATTATTCCCCGCTGCAATTTTGTTCAGGTTCTTGAAATATGTTGTCCAATTTGGTGGATTAAAAAAAAAAAAACAAAAGTTAAACCATTTGAGTTGGATTTGTTCGAATCTAAATTAATAGCTCTTGTGATTTGCTAAATTTCAAGTGACAAATATAATTTTCCGTAAGACTTTTCACAAACTTTTTAAATTCTACACATTCTGTTGTATTTTTAAATGTTTGCATATTTTCAAGTGTCCACTAAATTTCATACCACATTATGATATTAAAACCTGAGAAATTCCGAAACCGAATTTTCACTTCAGCGTTATCGTTGTCCAACATGCCCGGTCTCTATGATTTAGGTCTTTTGCTTTCAAATTTTAAATAAAATGCATTTGTCGTATGCACCACAGCGTATAAGTATTAAATTTCACCGAATGTAAATTATACGCACCGTAATCTGGACATAATTAATATATTGAATGTAGACACAATGGCAACTGATGCTTATTATGCACATCTATGGCTATAATAATGTGGCATTTCTAAGGTTTCACTGGTGTGGCCAGGGCCAGTCACCTAAACCGCATGTGTTAGAGTACAACTTCGGTGGACATGCCTATGCCGACACACACACACAGACACCCACACAAGTCTGTAAATAATGATGATAATTATATTTATCAATAATTTAGTTTGTGTTTGTGCCAACAGACAAGGGTTGGGGGGTTTGAGTGAGTTGGTGAGCGGGCCCCTATCAATTATTGATGGCTATCAATGTCCACATGGACAGACTGCAATCTAATTTATTTATAAAACAACATATTTTTTCTATCGCTGGTAGTTTACCAAGTTGCCATTTTTCTTTTTTTTTTTTTTACAAACGTACTTTATGGATATTTTTAGGCACATTATGGCCGTTGTGTGGGTGGAGTGTTCGGTGACATTCACCAGCATTCGGCGGTCAGTGTTGGTTGGTTGGTCGGTCTCTCTTGGCCAGCTCCCGCGGGGTGGGATTGTACGAAATTAATTTTAATTAAATATACATTTTGCCAACCACAAATGTATTATAAAATTATCCATTAAAATGAGCATAACGCGTAGAGGATATTATGACCATATGATGTACTCTGAACGGAGCACAGCCATAGTCGGAACATTAGAACAAAAGCACGTAGGAGACACATGCACTAGCTTATTCATACATTAACATGCAGGAAGCTCGAGACCTCATGTCCACGGCCCCATAGAAGTTAAGTTATTAAGTTCCCTAAACATGATAGAGGTATGACTTTGAGTGATACTCTTCGTAATTTTTCAAAAGGATGAAACATGTTTAAATTGGCTAAATCTAAGTTGGAGATAAACATGTACATGTGCGGAACTAAACTCCCTGGGATCCAAAGTCAAGAACTTAAGCCACTGACAATTTTGAAATTTCCCGAATATCTGCAATTATAATTTCGAAACCAAACCTCGTATTGAGAAAATAACAATTTAACAATTGAAAAATGAGAAGACACAAGTATTTTGTATTGAGAAACGTAAATTTCAAATAGAGAACATACATATCTTTATTTTGAAAATTTAAACGAAATTCTAAAGAGTCAACTAAAATTAGAGACGCTTAGAAAATACAAATGGAAAATGTGAAAAAAAAGGTAAATAAAAAGAAAAACAAGTTGATGTTATTTAATTTGAGAAAATACAAATTTAAATTGATAACGTTCAACTGAGATTTGAGTAAAAATATTAACAATTGCAATTCAATAGCCGGTGTCTGTATAATCATAATGTATGGACAATAGAAACCAAAAACCGCATTCAAACACATGACCGACACTATTGCCATGAACGGCATTACTAACACCACAGTTACCATCATCAATTCCTGCTAATACACACACACACACATACACTAGCATTCCGAAAATGCATGTTTTATTAACTAAAACATTCGCACGCACACATACACTCGCATTCGTAGGCATATACGTGTGTTCCTGAATTGTCCATGAGATGAAAGCCATTGACAAAATTGCCCATGAACGTGTGTGTGTGTGTATGTGCATATCGAAGCAAACCTATACTAATGAACATTTTTGTTGTTTTGTTTGTGTTATTTACAGTAACACCATCGAAAGGACCACAAATTACTGGCGGTAAACCACGTTATCAAATTGGAGATCCGGTAAGCGTAAATTGTACATCGGCGGCATCAAAACCCATCTGTCATCTTAGTTGGTTGATTAACGGTGTCCATGCGAATCGCTCCTTCCTACGCTATTACGAGCCAAAAATTGTCGGACGTGAGGGTCTGGAAGTGGCCACTCTCGGCTTAGAGTTTCGCGTACGTGGGTGACATTTTAAGCATGGCGACATGAAACTGAAGGTGAGTTAATTTTAATTTAATTAAAGTACAAAAGGGAATATATCGGCCCAAAACCGACACCATACACGCTGTCACCAGTACAAACACAAACAAATCACACACACGCGCGTAAACTGTGTGGCCGATAAATCCAGTGACCCATGTTTTCGCCCCATAAAAAAAGAACTCCTCTTTTTCGGTTTTCATTTACACCCAATGGAGGTACGACAAGATCAACAGCGGCAAATGGGCTCTGTTGTTGTTAATATTTAAACAATTGTTGTTGATTCTGGGATGCCCGTTAACGGATGTTGTTTCTGCTATTGGATGCGTGTGTGTGTGTAAATTTGTTTTTTTTTTTTCGTTTTAGTTGCAAAAGTGTTGAGTTTGCCGGTGGGATGTGTTAAGTTTTTTTCATTCAATTTAATGTTTCAGTGGTTAAATCCTAGTCACACACATCAACGCACTCATGCTGCATCGAGGTGGGGGGTACTAAGAAGTTTTCGGAAAATGTAGTACGGAGGAAAGAACATGTTTTGATTCAGACTTACGAAATGCGTGTGTATGATGACTGGAGATACGGATTCATATGACCATTGTGCACTCGTTGACTATAATCTCGGTTAAATCGGTGTGTTGTAAACAATCTTCTGATAACAATCTGATGATTCATATTTACCTTAGGCCGATATTTTTCGTAATTTTAACATCTTAATATATATTTACCCTCGACACTGATTCACTGACTCTGTCACGCAGTACGTAGGAATTTAAATAGGCATTCTATAATTTTCTATAAATAATAATAATAAAAAAAATAATATTTTTTTTTTGTACAGAAATTGTGTTTTCCCCAAATTTTTTTTTACCAAAAATTTTTTTTTTCAAAAATTTTTTTTACAAATTTTTTTTTTTTACATAAATTTTTTTTCCAAATTTTTTTTTTCAACAAAATTATTTTTTTACAAATTTTTTTTTTTGAAAAAAATTTTTTTTTTTTCAAATTTTTTTTTTTCAGCAAAATTTTTCTTTCAACAAAAATTTTTTTTTTCAAAAAAAAATTTTTTTTTTAACAAAATTTTTTTTTTAACAAAATTTTTTTTTCCATATTTCAACGGGCGCCATAGGCGCATTACAACTTACTAGTTTCGAATAATATCAGACTGAGATGTATTTCGATGCGCAGTGGAAAATCAGAAGACGGCCGCAATATCAAGTGAAATAAATAGTCTCAAACTAGACACAATCCTTTATGCAATTGTGTAAATAATCTAGTTTGATAGTTAATAATATAGTTTTGGCTTCCCCTGGGCAAAGTTCTGCCACCATCTCTTCTGTTTTTTCAAGTGTATCATATTCTTGATTTATAAAACGCAAGGACCATACAATAAGGACTTCTTTAGAAGCTACCAGACATTAAGTATGAGATTTGTAAAGAGTAAATACCTCCTGAATCACAGAAGAGTTCGACTCGGCATGGAGTTGACACCTCAACCGGGTGCATAGACCCAAATAGTAACAAAAGTGTTAGGTAGGCCGCAAACACCAATCAAGAGGGACGAGTCGCTTATACAGCAAGTTGTCTCCTCAGACGTACCGGGTTTCCTTGGTATGCTTGGCAGGCTATGGCAGCCGCATCGTGGTTGCGCCATATGTGATGGTGCTCCATGTTTCAGGGCGTCGCGGTGATAATCACGATAACTCTCGACAATCTGCTAAATTAAGACGGATTAGCACGGGTCACATTAGACTCCACGTTTAGATTGCTCGATTTCATGTATTACCAACTCATGATTTTGTTTATCATTCCTCACTGTTCGTTTGTGAGTCTCTGTCAATGTAAAATATATCGTGATTCTATCATTAGGTTTCGTCATCGCTTAACGAGCTTAAAACTTGACAGGTAAGAATTAACATGCACGATTTTTGTTTACCTTCAACAACCAGTGTGAACTTTGATACTGACCCCTCGCACACATTCACACGCATTCTCCGCAGCAGCACACGTATGAATAGATAAACCAAGCGAATAAAAACGAAACCAAACCGAAAACCACGGTTATAGAAAATTGTTAAACTGCGTATAAAACAATGTGCGGTCATCACCGGCATAGCCAGCGTCATCATCATCATCATTGTTGTCGTCCATGGCCGTCGCCATCGTGTATTCATGTGTTGGTGCGAAACTGTTTACAGGCTGCATTGTTGTCTGTTCACACATAGGGCATAACACCAGCATAACAAACACATTCACCCATACATATATGTCCATACGTGTGTGTGTGCGTGTGTTTGTACAAATACAATACTGTGTCTAATGTTAAGTGTATTTTTATTTACATATAATCGTTTATGTATGCATACGTGCGTGCCTTATAGGTATTTGTGTATGCTCATCTTTGTGGCTCTGGCTGTCGTCGTATTTGTGTGATACACATATGTGTGTGTGCGAATGTCCAATGTGTAACCTTATACATTCATGTATGTATGTATATTTGTGATGGTAATTCCTGTCCATTTTGGAACACATTTAGATCGACGTGGTTTCAGAAACACTTTCAATTTTTCGTTTCCTGCTTAATTAGCTTGGTTGGAGGTAAACTTGTTTGAAAAGGAATTTTAGCCTTTTGCATGGATTGGAATTTTTCTGTTAAATAAATACAAACACGACATTTTAAAAGGATTTCCAGGCAGAATTTAGACAAACTGTTCTTATACGCAGGATTAATCAGAGAAGTGCAAACGTTTACTAATGATTTGTTTGTATTGTATTTTCATTACAGTGTGTCGCCAAAATTTCCTCAGTGTATTGGCAAAGTAATGAGGAGAGTGTCGAAAGTGATAAACACCAGAGAATACCAGTATTAGAGTCCAGAGAAACAGTAGTGCCCAAATCAAGATTATTGGATAAATCATTAGAAGGTAAGTAAAGAAATTGAGAATAATTTGAATTAAAAACGCATTTATGTTCAGCCGGTCCTCGCCATCATGAATGGCGTTTCAAAGTAGTACCGAATTGCTTCCCGAGACAAAAACTTTTAATATGAATTCATTTATGTTCCAATGTCACAACATAAAAATAATTCAAATCTCTCGATTTTAGAATTATACCAAATTCATAATTATTGAAGCATTTGTAGTGTCCCTCAATTAGCCAGGACACTGAAATAGTGGCAACGGTTTCGGGGCTACACACTGCATGATTTTGTTTTTAATAGTGAATAGCTAGAATTGGGACATGTGGGTCTCAAAATTGAAGCACGTTTTCTTGGTTTTTCGAAATTTCCTAGACGTCATCGTTGCTTAGCATTTTCTAAATTCCAATTTTTTTTTATTTTATTTCTCTTTTCAGAAAACCAAAAAGGTGCCACATTAACTTCCACAAATACCGCGTCTTTAATAAAAGCCTCCGCATTCTTAAGCCTACTACTGCTGACTGTCCAGCTTATAACCACTACGGGTTTGAGCCATAGTTAACAAAATTATGAAAACTTTTATAGTGTTAAGTTTTAAATTTATTATTACGGAATTTATGTTTTATGTAAATATAAATTTAGGGTGTCTTAAAAAGTAAGCTAAAAAAAAATACTTAAATTTTGCAAATCAAAAGAAAAGATGTCATTGGCGTACAACACATTGTCAGTATTTTAACCATTTTTATTCTTAATGTATTTCTCGTAAATGATTTGTGGTAGACTTTTTTTTGTTATTGATTTAATTTGGATAAGTAGCAAAGTGTGAACGATACATTTTTAGATATACCAGATAAATTTGGTATGAGCACAGCACATTGTTTGGGCTTGTAAATGGTAAGACATTTCAAATTCTGCCAAACTTCAGGTCATAGTCATTACATCCATACTTAGACGAAAGAACAGTTACTGAGCGGTCAACAAATAGAAGACCTTAGCCCAAGAAGCTTTACTGTGACGAAAATATTTTCATCAATTTTACGATTTTCCATATTTTGGGTTTGTCCACATTTTGGAATGCACTCCACAGTAAACAAGATATGTGCAATTTGTTATTGCTTGCACATTATTTTCATCCGCATCTTCTGATATTCGATTGTGTTCAGAGAACAAAGTCATCATAGAATGTATGTGCATATAAAGTAGATACCATTCAATCTAACGAATACTCCGAATATGATATGAAAATCAAATTATATGCCAATGAAAGGAATACACATATTAGCATTTCAGTTCTCTAGTGCTCCTTCTATGCAAACGCCGACAAACATTCTTTACATTTAGCCACACTGGTGGTGAGTTCATCATGTAGGCCATGACCCCAATAACATGTCCTTTCGTTCCGAAGAACCTTTATATAAAATTCAATTAACAAAACAAAAGAATTTTTGCTTTCTTTTCAATTCGTTTTTTTTTTGTTATTTCTTTCGATTCAATTTCTATTGAGGCCATTAAAATGTTTACCGATATCAACTACCATTCATAAGCAACATATCTTAAATATTTCTTCAAAAAAAAAAATAAATAAATTACAAAGTTACCAAACGGATAGGTAATAACTACAACAAAACTATTGTAAGCCTCTGAAGGATGTCTAAGGATATGTGAGTCTGCATGCATGGCATTGCAACAGACAGAACGTAACACTAGGCAAAGGGGGACACACACATACACACAACAAATGAAGAAGACGAAAATCCTAGAGAAATATTTATATAACAATACGGATGACATTTCAATAGAAGATTTTATAAAAACTAAATTTTAAGCTTTAAATTAGAAATAAGACAAGAAGAAACCTTAAAATTGTATTTAAACTTAAAGAAAAAAAAAGAAGAAATAAGAAACTTACGAAAAACTTGTATAAAACCCAAGCATATTTAAATTCTCCAAAAACGAATGTAATTCTATTCCAAATAGTTTTCAATAGACGAACTCTAACAATAAGGAAGTTTGCCAGAACCGAAACATATTCAGATTGCAACAAATACAACATATCTCCAAGATGTAAATAAAAAAAGAATATGTCAATGCCATAAAATCTTCACACAAAGAAGAAAAAGATTTGTAATTGAAAATGTCTTGAGCAGCCACATATACCCGAACATATATACATATACCTATCATACTGTACATATCTTTTTACTATTACATGTCATATTTCAATACACACATTTAGCGAAGAAATTATAACAAAAACTGCAGAGAGTTTTAAATACTTTTTAATTTCCAACAAATAACAAGAAAATCCATTTAAGACCTCACTTCCTTCTTACATGCGACATATGTACAGATCGTACATACTCTAGTTTAGTGTATACAAAACTGTATATAATTACATATTTATTTAAATAAAATTAGTTTAGAATGTAACAAGCAAAAGCTGTCTTTAGTTCTTAAAGTGATAAATACAAACAAACAGAACAAAAAGAAGAAAACTAAAAAAAATATATCATAAATACTTATATGCAAATGTTAAGTTTAATTTCCTGATACTATTTAAAGACTTTAAGAAGAAAATTACCGGAAAAAAATCTTACTAGCGAAAATGGGGAAGTAAAACTAAATATACTAAAAGTGAATGTTAAATAAATAATAAACAAGAAATTGCATTAAAATAAATATATGACAAAATATAAATTAAAAGAAAATCCTGAGTTTCTCTGTTATTCTTGAAAGAGGGGGGGTAAGTATGTGAGGCCCAACTTTGCAGTGATTTCAATGATGCTTGGTAGTTGAATTAATAAAATAATAAAATGGGAATAATCCAAATATTTTCCATACCTTTTGGTGTTATTTAATGTGAAATCCAATATTTTGGGTGCTGTTCTTCAAGGGTCAATATGAGAGCCCCATTTATACAACATGTTTTAAGCACGACTATTCACATACCGAAAATGGCTCAATCGGACTCCTATATGCTGACGACTGCACACGATGAGTCCTCAACATCGGCGTCAGCAAAAGTAGGTGTTCACCTTCAGAAAGTAAAGCAGTTCTAGAACGACTGGGCCATACGGATCAATGCTTTCATTGTGCTTGGCTATATCCCTTACAAATGCATCGGGTAACTGTCAGAGAGCAAGTTTTACAGATCTTTCCTTGCTGGATAAAAATAACACGAGGCATTTGATGGGATTAATTTTAAATAATTTGTTTAAATTCAATAAATCTTTCAAAATGGAAAACAAATATTTGTTAAAAAAAAATTTTTGTTGAAAAAAAAAATTTTTGTTGAAAAGAAAAAATTTTGTTGGAAAAACAAATTTTGTTGAAAAAAAAAAATTTTCTTGAAAAAAAAATGTTTGTTGAAAAAAAAAATTTGTTGAAAAAAAAAAATTTTGCTGAAAAAAAAAATTTTGTTGAAAAAAAAAATTTTGTTGAAAAAAAAAATTTTGTTCAAAAAAAAATTTGGAAAAAAAAAATTTGTAAAAAAAAAAAATTTTGTAAAAAAAAATCTTGGAAAAGAAAAATTTTGGTAAAAAAAAATTTGGGGAAAACACAATTTCTGTACAAAAAAAAAATATTATTTTTTTATTATTATAATTTATAGAATTATAGAATGCCTATTTAAATTCCTACGTACTGCGTGACAGAGTCAGTGAATCAGTGTCGAGGGTAAATATATATTAAGATAAAAAAAAAATGGCTGAAAAGCCATTTGGAACTTACTTACATAGGCCCGATTTACAAGATGACTTTTTGCTTGATTTTAAAATTATGATTTTCAATTTTGTAGGCGAAAGGTGTAGAGAAGATTGCGGGGTAGAAAAAAGTCTTTTTGACATCACACATTTTGCTGTTCGACACTTTTTCGAATCAACAAGATACAAGTAAAGGGTTATCCATTTTGCTTTTTAAAAGTAAACGTAAATAAAACAGATATAAAATATTTTTTTTTACGATATTTCTTTTTTATAACAAAGTTTGAACGTTGAAATTATGTGTGTAACACTACATCATTTAAATGACCACCACGCGAAGTGTTGCCAGCATTGATTCTTTTGACCATTCTTAATTTTGGACCACTTTTTGGCACATATTGGGCGGTATCTCAGCCATAACTCGACGAATGTTGGTTCTTAAGTGCTCAAGAGTTTATCTGCAAAAACACGCTTTTTCGCGTAGCCCCATAAAAAAAGTCTAATGGTGTCAAATCGCATGATCTTGGTGGCCAGTTGATGTCGCCACGACGAGTAATTACGCGGCCAGGAAATGTTTCTTGCAATAAAGTCATATTCGCTCGAGTTCTGTGGCTTGTGGCACCGTCTTGTTGAAACCACATATTCTCCAAGTCGTATTCGTCAATAGCAGGCAAAGAAAAGTCGGTTATCATACGATCATAACGCTCCGAATTGACGGTAACTCGTCATTTTCGAAGAAGTTAGGTCCAATCACACCTTCGGACAGATTTGAGATTTTCGTACAAATTTGAGCTAAAACAGCTTTTATTTTTCCAATAATCGAATGCTTTCAAAGATTCCTATTTTAATTTAAGTTTTACTTTAATGATTCCAACCGACTTACGATCATTGTCACTTACGATCATTAACATTTATGCCGATTTATTCTGCATCCTGGAAAAGCTATGTCTGTTACAGGATGGCCTTTGGTGTCCACTGTATATACTCCTAGCTCTCACTCTGCCACTGCCTCCTGTGATGATTGCAAAGAGTGGAAAACTTTGGTAGACTTGATATATGATATACTACGCTGAAGTTTCAATCATTTTTTTTCCTGTCTATTTTTGCATTAAAATACACGAGTACAATTCAGGGTCCCGACAGCGGTCGTTTGTTTGCTTCAGGTGCTTGTATAATTTACATTAGCTCTCTTCGTCCATTCGTTTTAATTTTGTATTGTATTGGCTCTGATACCAGCGCTGCATTCTTCGAGAGCATACGCTAGTTGAATAGAGGCACATGCCTTAGCAGTGTCCTTGCATTTGAAGTGCATAGTCCTTAAAACGTTGCTGTTTGTTGTCACACAAACGTTCCACTAATCCAGCACCTTCGTCAATATCTATGGGTGGTGTGGATATCGACGAATCAGACAATCTTGATGTTCTGGGCATGAAGATACAGGGTGCACGTTGGGCAAGCCATACATTCGAAGTGTCGAAAGAAGCATTCAAGTGTTAACGCTTTTTTAAGCGGTGCAAGAAATACTTCACTCCATCTGATCTCGTAAATATTTACACCACCTACATCCAGCCTAAAATGGAATATAACTCCGATATATGGGTAGGAGCTCCAGGGACATCTTTGCAGCTTCTGGACCGTGTACAGAGGAGAGCTGTGGTGATGATAGGGGATGGTAGGATATCCAACTCTATTGTCTCCCTACAGCATCGCCGTAATGTGGGTTGTATATCGGTGATCTATGGATATTTTAATGGTATCCGTTCACAAGATATCCGTCGTCTAGTCCCTAACATTAGAACATTTAGCCGGAATACGCGGCTTTCCAGGGACTCTCATCCGTTCATTGTCAAATGGCCGGTTGACCGGACGACGACCGGACGACGTTCTTCAGCCGGACTGTTCGCATGTGGAATAATCTTCCAGCAATAGGCGCCCCGGTAGGCGAGTTGGTAGCGTGCTTGCCTATCAGCGTGGGGGTTGTGGGTTCGATTCCCACCAGAGGCTTTGGTCTGTCGCTGCAAAAATCTAAACATATGGTCTTTGTCACCCGGTTTACCCTTGGGCCCAAAATTAGAATATAAATTTACTTTGTATTGTAATTAATAATAAATATAAATAAATAAATAAATAATCTTCCAGCAAGTGTTTTTCCTGGCTGTTATGCATTACCAAATTCGAGACAAACATCAACACCCTCCAGCACCCTATCTTCCTATCACTAACACAATGCATTGCACTCATAGCGGAAATCGCCTGAGTGTTAGAAACATAAAAATTCCAGGACAAGGACGCTCAGCATTGATTACGAAAACGTGTGTGAGACGACTTGAGATGCAGTCGATAAAGATCGCACTAGGTTCACCAAGTCAAAAACCGATAAGTTGCTTAACTTAACTCCTATGAATCCCTAAATGTCAAAGGTTCATAGAAATACCGATCATCACTTTGAAAGCCACATTGGATAAGGATGCTCTAATTTTAGTATACTGAGAGTTTCCTCGGATTTCACACAACTTCAGTGCCACATTTCATCTTTTGGCCTAAGTTCCCACCATATGTCTTTTAAATGATATTACCAAAATTGTTGTAATTATCACACATCGGCCCGTACAATTGTTCGATAAATGTATATTTCGCTCTTAACATTTTACGAAAATATTCACTCTTTTACTCAAACAACACAGACAAATAAATTGCAATATCCTCTTAACAAGGAACCCATTTACGGAATTTAAAAGTTGCGTACCGAGTTTATTTAACACTTTAAACCCGTCTTTCATACACAAATGAATGTATTTTGTGTATTTGGCATACACATACACACACACACATACACGTACATGCACAAACAAAAGTGAAAAAGGACCTGTTTACTGTCGCAATGAATTAAGCTTTCAAGGAATGTAAATAAAGACAACATTTACTACCACCATTTCACTACTGTTATGGGTAGTAGCAATAACTGCGATTACCACTACCACTACGAAACCACTGTTACTATCGCACCAACACACGTACATACATACGTACACAATATGGCATGCAGAGCCAACAATGTTTTAAAGGCTTTTGTTTGCTGTTAATGACGCTGCTGCTGCTGCTGCCACTGCCCAAATATCGTCGCACAGTGGGACACAGCATTTATACCACTTAGCCAGATTATCATATTTACAGAACACTTAAGAAATTAACTCAAAATGTTTGATGTGCTTGCGGTCCATGTGCTTCCAGGCAATTTCCAATAAGAGAAATTGGTAAAATATCCTGAAAAGGTTGTACACAATTTTTATCTTAGGTCACATAAGTAAAAGTGAAACAAGACCGATTGTACGTGAAATTAATAGTTGATGTGTAGGCAGCCTTCGCTACGAAATCTTCTATTCTGAGAGAAGTCCAATGTAGTAGGGAAACAATAGGGCCTTGCCATTTTCACTGTTGAATACATGTGGATGATTCTTCAGTAGTCCATATACAGTATACAGTATGAGTCAAGGTCCAACGAATGACTATTCGGTACACTACTAAATGCAATGTTGCATGGGCTAACCCTAGACATAATTAGTAGACCGGGTGCTTCAGCTGGGGCAGTTGGATAATGGGAAGGCTCTATCAAAATACAGGAGCCTAGATTGTTACACGGAAAACGTCAACAATAGCAAAAGTAAAAATGCTTTCCGCCCCACTGTGCACCGTTATCGTAGTTGCACAGTTTGTCGATGTATTGTGTAATAATACCCTATTGAGAACTACCTACGTATGAACGAGAATTCCAACATTTACATGGAATATGAGTTGTGACTGTGTTTTCCGCTTTTTTTTTGCCATTTGTAGTGATGTTTTTGTTGTTAATACACAAATAAACGCCATTGCGGATATCCGCACTCACTATCACCCATGTCATGGACTGAATACACCAACGGGTAGGTTGAAGTGTTGGAGAGAGGGGGGTGGGGGGGGAGGTGATCCAACTAAAACACAAAACAAAAAACGTCATGGGAACTTGCTCTTTGTATTACGAAAGGGATCGTTGGAAAAAAGAATTGCGCACACACACAGCAATTGTATAAACCTCAACATACTTATTCGCAGTCATTATGTATGTGTGTGTGTGTATGTGTGTGTAAAGTTAACTATTATTGCAATATATGTATAACTTCATATAGTTTTAATTTCCTACATGTGTGTGAGTGCGATTGTATAATTTATGCTGTTCAAAAATGTACAGAGAAAAGAAAGGCTTAATATTATTATGAACATTACTTTCATTAATCATCTGCAAAACCAACCATGCCACGGTATGTTGTGTTTTTACTTACGTTTCTCGCAAACATTTATAAACCCTCCACCGTACATTGAGGCTACAGTTCTTTTGTCATTTCGTTTGTAACAATTTGAAGTATTTGCAGGAGAGCAAAAATCAAACTTCCATGAAAGGACTAAAGAAGCATTTTTCTCTTCTACCCTATTCCTCCCTACCTTTTTATAATTTAAGGTTTACCATTCTCTAAAATACTCCTTCATTCGGGCTTCACAATGAGAGGTGTATCGGATTCCATACTGCTGAATTAAAATGTTCACATACTGACTATTGTTGCAGCACTTGCTGCTTTATCATCAAGTTTGTGGTAAGCGTTTTTAAAGTTAACTGTAGCACAGTATGCTACAGTGAACTTGTGGAGAAAAATGAAGTTAAACTTTATTTAAATTTGTTTTTTATCGAAAACATTAAAAGTTTAACATGGTCTTTGGGCTATTGCAAATTGAGATGAATGCGTATTATTGATAAGAACTACACACAGTAACAGAACACTTTCGAATGAGTAATGAATGCTTAAAGATTTACAAGAGTATGTACAAATATGTAAACACATTAAAAATATGAAAAATGCACGGGCCGGCTAAATGATACCCTACACGACTGTGGTGTGGCGGTCTAATGGTCCCAATGAGACCCATAAACAAAATGTTAACTACTGAATTCATAAGTTATCCGTCCCATTTGGCATAGAACAACAATTGTGGGAAGGTTTCTATTCATTAGGTTTCCTGTGATCAGAGACTTGCATCCGGTGTCATGGGTGCTCAGATAACCCGTCCTCATTCCCAAGCCTTGGGCAAAACAAATGACCTCAAAAAATGATCTGTCAATCACATTTAACAAAACGCAACCAAATGAAAATAAGAGACTATTTTCATTGAATCTCATTAATATGGAATTTAAATTTTAGATACATTTTAGCAGTTGTGCCACAAGTTTCTATCTTTTTGTCCGAGAACAATTTCAAAAGTACATACGAAATTCATTTAAATGAAAGAAGGTTCAATTATCCGAGTTCTTCTTATTGAAAATCCCGCATAAGTGAAAAAATTTCTTGATTTTTTTAATTTCCGTTTAACCGAATTGCGAGATTACAAATGCTACTCGCAGCTTCAAAAATTGCTGACGAATAAGTCTATATTTATTTTATATATTATTTCTATTTTCTAGGATTGACTTGTCAATGAAGCTGCGCTGGCGTGTTGTTGACATAAAGCATAAGTCGTTTACATAATCTGTTTGAGAGAACCCTGTATGCAATTTAAAGCAGAGCACCATGAGATTCCATAATCAGGCTTCCATTCTATGAGTGATACGTTAATGTATGCTCGTAACTACCTCATTGCCTAGAAAATTGAAGCCGTCATAATTGGTAATTTTGGTAACTAGTCTCAAAGGGTGTCCTGGTGTCAATAGATTAGAAACTGTTGTTCGTATATTCTCATAACGGACATCAGATGTCAATTGTAATGACTACAACAAAGGCTCTTAGTCTGATGTTTGCACCACTATTCTACTTCCAAATCTACTTAGATTCTCACAATTTCACTTCTCCCCAATTATCGGAATATCCACTTTCACTCTCTTCTCACCAACCGTAATATCTGCAGACCTCGTTGCCACATCCTTCAGCATGGCTTTATTTAATAGCTCAGATATACCGGAATAGAATTGGTCAATTTATGCAGTATACCGATGATAAATTTAAGAAAATGTATAAAAGGTACGGCCATGTTGTGTGGGACTATCACACCGAAGAACCCGAGTTCGAAACCGGGTACGACCAACAAACATTTTTCAGCGGCTGCTTTCTCCTCATAAATGTTGGCGACTTTACGAGTAAGAGAGCAATCTCTAAGCCATGTAAAACTTCTCTAGAAAAGCATTAGCCGTTCGGAGCCGGCTTCAAACAGTGGGTCCCGCTCAGTAAGTATACAAATTATATCGTACACAGCTTACTAATTCGAGATAAGTTCCTCGGCTGTTTCTTCATGGAATGTTATTAAGGGAAATAATTAAGTAAGTAACAAAAGGTACATTTAGTTCGGTATTTGTAATATGGAATTTTTTTTCAAATTTGCATTTTAACCAGACTGAAGAAATTGTCTGCACTTTTCAATACTACATTTTTCTAACAAACCTCTTATAATATTTATAAGCCATTAATATTTCTAATTCCTAAGTTCGAGAACAACAAAGAGTAATCGCGATCAATCTTAGTTAGTTATTTTCTAAAATTTATGACTTTTGCCATTGCCTTGTCAACACAAATGAAATAATTCCGCTTTGTTCTCATTTCAAGGCAAACACTAATTGAACTCGTTTATGAGTTGTGAGTTTTGTTTTTATGTTCGAAACGAAGATAACACTTTCATTTTCTTTTGTCACGAAGATTTATGATGGTCGACCATAAATATATTTTCGAATCTTAAAGTTAACTGAAATATATGCCAGGATAATTGAAATATTTTCATTTCCTTTCATCTTTATCTGCAACTAATCGGGATACCTTAAATCATTTCATTTCTATGGCTTCGTTTTCTTCAATGTTTCGGCTTGTGCTGTTCTTGTTCATATTGTTTTTTTTTTCTTCTCAATGTCATATTCAATATTTTATCTTCATTATTAAATGTACTTTCACGCACACACCCATACTCATGCATATACACAAAGGATCATATGTGTATGTGTGTGTGTATTTTTCATTCTTAAAAAGCCATTATTTATAACTTCCTTAATATATGCGTAAATCAGCATCATATTGTGAATGGGACATTATGATTTCGTTCGGTTTTTTTTTTCTCTGTTCTCTTCACATCTACGGATATTTGTGTGTGTGTGTGTTTGCTGATGTTTGTCTGTTGTCGGAGCGTGTGCATGTGGATTTGTCCCTTGAGGTCGTCATATTTCTTTATTTCAATTCGTGTTGGAACAGGTACCGCTCCTCGCCATCTCTACGGCTAAAAAGTCTACATGTCTTTGATGTCTTTAGCAAATATTCCTACAGATGTTTGGTGTCTATCTTGTTTTTGGTTGTCGCCATCGTCGACTCCATCACCATCAACAGCAGCATTGCTCTTGCTTTTGTTTTCTTCATGTTTTTTGTTCATGTTTGTTGTCAAAACACAATGTTAGCATAGCATTTTTATTAACACAGCCAGGAGACGGAAAATAACGTCCACTATGAGGGCGGTATAAAGAGCGAAAATAAAATAAAACACACACACATACATACACATAATAGACATATAATATAAATGGAACTATTGGAAATTAATTGGTCTGCCGTCAGCCGAATAAAGAACATGAAGTAGTCAGTTCGATCTCAGAGAATGCGAATCCTTGACCTCTAATAATGGGTTCAATCCGAACCAGATTTTCTTCTTCACGTTTGACGCTATTTACAAAGTAGAACACACTACCTAGCACACTAGGCAAATGTTGATATCGCCTGTATCGGTGGATCTCCCATATTCTTACAATTCCCGCCCATGATTTTTCATACCCCACCTCGTTGCCATCATACTACTCCTTGAGGAAATAGACCTTTTGATGAATTATTGCTGTACATGTGTTTTGTAAATATTTTTCTCACACACACAGCCAACTACATATCATTTTGACTTTAGGCCTTCTTCGCATTTGCCGACTGCTTCTTCGCCAAAGCATTTCTCTTTTGGGTCATAATTTTTGTATTTCTCTGCCGGTATAGAATTTTCTATTTGTGATATTTATTATGGCATTAACGCATTTTCATAGACTCCAAGGAATGAAATGAAAACCGAACGACAGGGAAAAAGGAAACGTTATTTCCACATAACTTATGCAACAGTTGTTTGGAATTTCTTCTATGTGCCACTGCGTATGGGTGTGCGTTGTTGTGTGTGTTTGTGTATGTATGTGTAGTTGAAGCAACATTTTTCCAAATGGAACTCAAAGGTAATTCGAAATAGTGAATTCCAGAATGCCAGTAAGCGTGTACGTGTACACATAGATGTGCGTGTTTGTGTGTGTTGAAAGAAATAAATAGAGATTTATGTCACACATTCAATTGAAATATTTTCTAGAAAATATTTTCCCAAGTATATCAAAACATTGATCTCAAACTGGCATTGGAATGGATTTATCACAATGAATGTCATACAATCGTTCGGACGAACGAGTGTTACATAAATGTCCAGTAATCTGGGGATTAGGTAATTTCATTACAATATACAGTGAGATTTCAATCATTCTAATTAAGTAGTAATAACTGGTATATGAGTGATGTAGAAAATATTGTAATAAAATGGAACTTCTTACTTTCAAGAACAGAGACAAATTCAACTAAGACAACAAATTTTGAATAAAAGAAAAAAAAATGCAATACAAGATAATTTAAATGTTGGTGATTACAATTAACTTACCGAGCACGTTGCTGGAGAAATTCCAAGCAGAATATTTGGTTAATCTGAAAAGATACAAATAAATATGGTTATGAAATTTAAACGGAACAGCAATTATCGTTTTTTTTTATAAAACATTTTGTAAAACATAATCTATAAAACATTTTTGAAAACGTCAGGTTTAACATTTATATTCTGTTTGACAATTCTCAGATTTTCCCCAATTTTTATTATTTTTGAAAAAAAAATATTTTTTTCACTTTTCTTAGCATAACTTGAAGAGACTATAAATTGTTAAACTACTTGAGCGTTACAAAAAAAAAAATGTTTTTTGAACTGAAACCTTAAAAAAACCGATAACCATTTAAAAAAAAAAATTTTGGAAAATATGAGAATTGATAAAAACCTATTTTTTAAAAAATTTGACGTGATACAGACATTTCCACGAGTCTGCCTGCAAAAAATCAGCTCGATTGGATCACTGAAAAAGGGTTACAAATCGGTCCAAAGGCTTTCACACAGGCCACTACGAGCTTCATACTTCAAACTTAAAAAAAAAAAATCTGACGTGTACATGAAATCGCCGATACACGTGTATTTTTTATCCCCTTTCCGAAAAAGTAAATTTGGTTCATAGGACAGAATGTGTGTAACACGGTGATATTAAACATAAAACAGTTAAGAGCCCAACCCCGACAAACAGTATTGCAATTGCTCGAAATGCGTCAAAAAAAAAATCGCTTGCACAATGTTGGAAAATATTTCTATCTGATGCGGATTCGCACAAAACACTAGCATTATTCGCTTATAAGATTCAAGTAACTCAGGGTGTGTTGTCGCTTCTCAATTTGGGTCTTAAAGATTGGACTATGCTAACAATCGAAATTGCTGCATCTGGGGATCGGAAAATCATGACTTGATTGTCAAGAAGCGAATGCATTTGAGGTAAGTGACAGTCCGGTGGTAGCACCTGTGGTCCACTTTTCTTTGAAAATGCTGCTGGAAACAACATTTCGATGAACTCCATTGCACCCCTGGGAAATGCAGCAATATTACAATTGGCACTTGATAAGTTTCTCAAACATTAAATTTCTAAAATTAGACGAATCAAAAATATTTTCCGTTTTTTGTGTATTCAGTAAGATTCCCGACTGAGATGAAATTGTAAGACCCTTTGATATAATTCCTTGGGAGCTACTAAATTACAAGAACATGATAAAACTTTGTCAGCATGTTAACCGATACGGCCATCGACCTTCAATTAGTTTATTTTGCAATACAACTGGGTAGGACGATCAAGCAACTGAACTGAAATTACCAAGTAATAAATTTAAATATAATTACGGAAAAGTTTTTCAAAAGAAAAACAAAATATATACAAGTTCTTTAAAGTTCCTATCCTATGGGACACTGTCTACATTTCAGCCATAAATGTCAATATTACCTTCTAAAGCACGAACAAGCCAACTAAAAACCATTTCCATTTTTGTTGTTATTTCCATTCAGTCTCTTGTTCGATATTGATTTTAGACACAAGAATACTTCAAATACATTCTGCACACCGAACATTCACAGCAACTCACTAGCAGCGACAAGGACAACACCAATAAACAATAACAAACAATGTAAACCGAATAACGAAAAAAAAGGTGAAATTGTAATTTATTTGTTTTTCGTGCCAAATTTGTGTCACATATGGTAACATTTGTACATGTACACTTATATATACAGACGTATGTCTGTACATATCTGCATATCGTGTTATGATGATAAATAATGCCAATTCGTTTTCCATTCTCGAATGAGAGAAGAAGAAGGAAAAAAAAACAACACCCAACAATCGAATCGAAATGGACGACATACTACAAATGAATTGAAATACACCAGATATGTTTTTTTTTTATCAATACAATTGTTATAAACATTTAATATAAACAATAGAAATAGCAACAACAACAACAACACCGACTACAGGAACAACGCCAATAGCGCTGAACAACGAAATATATCATGTACAACTGTTAGATCGATAGTTGTGTGATATTTTTTTGTTCTCCGTTGCCGAAGCTCAAAAAATCCCAAATGTAATTTGTAAAAAAAAAGGCAAATAAGTAATCTATTTTTTAACCTGTGTGTTTACAATTTCATTTAAAGTTGGCACAAAGGAAGTGGAAATCGAAAAATGTGTATAAATAAACAACAGTGGAAGCTTTAAAGTGTGGATAGACCTTAAAAGAATGCATTCCGAAAGGGCTGGGTGATTTCATCGATGTCGACACTGATATAAGAAAGATTATTGGACAAACGGTAGGGGATTCATGTAATCACTAGTATTGATTGTAATTGCATCAAAGGTTTTTTCGCGGTCACTTTTATTATTTCATTTTAGTTCAAATAATTTATATTCACATGACATATTTGGTTTGTACAAAAATGTTTGATGATGCTAAATCTTATATATATTCGAAGGCACCTTTGATCTTGAAAAGGGATAGGACTGCGGGAGCCTTTCCTATGCTAGCAACAGTCGGGTGGGGCGTTCGTGACCTTCTCTGACCAAGCCATGTTCCCACTACACAAATTATTATAGACTCCCTATTTATTTACTAGTAAGTTGTAATGCGCCTATGGCGCCCGTTGAAATATGTGTTAATTTAAAATGGATGCAACAAACATTTCCATATACATGAAATATAATTTATTTTATTTTGCTTGAGAATGTATTTGTTACTTAACTTTTAAATTTTTTTTGGTTAAATGTTCCACAATTGAATTTTAAGTGTTTTTTCATAAGAACGTGTGATCGCGTGAACTATACGAATGGAAATAAGAAATATTACACACTGTTTGTAATAAATTTGCTTGAGAAAGTATTTGTTACTTAATTTTAAAAATTTTGTAAAAAATACTTTGAGAAAACTATTGTGTAAAAAAAAATTTGGAAAAAAAATAAAATTGGAAAAAAAAAAATTTGTGGAAAAAAAATTTTTGTTGAAAAAAAAAAAATTTGTTGAAAAAAAAAATTTTTGTGGAAAAAAAAAAATTTTGTTGAAAAAAAAATGTTTGTTGAAAAAAAAAATTTTGTGGAAAAAAAAATATTGTAAAAAAAAAAACCCCACTAATATATAGAACCCCACTAATACCTTCGCTCCCACTTTATTACCTCATCCCTTTTGAAGACAACGTCTAAAATTGATATAGCATTTCATATTCATACTGTTTATTCAAATCATAACATTTAATTATTTACTTAAATTTTCTTATTAAGTCATATTTTAGAAAATCTTAAATTTCAATGATATTGTTGTTTTTAGTGTACTGAGGAAAATATTTCAATAAGTATTTTTCTTTCTATCTTTTACTTTTTGAGATACTGGTTAGGGAAGGATACCGTAAAGAAAGTATTAAATATCAATGTCATTCTTGACATATTTATATTTAAATTCTAAATTGATGTTGTTTTTTTATACTAATTTCATGTATAACATTTTAATGCAAATTTAGTTATGATAATTCAATACTACTTAAGTTACAACTTGGAAGAGTTATGTTGTGTGTTGTTTTGTTTTGTTGTCGACGATGAGAAATGCAATTGAATTCTTTCGCGATGTTAGTTCAGGGGAAAAGGTGTTCTTACAAATACAAAAACTGAAGAATTGTCATATAGTCGTATAAAGTAATTGGAAAATTTTTATTATTTACGTCATATAACGTGGTTCAGTTCAGTTTAATTCACGAAAATAATAAATGAAAAGCATGACTTGCAAAAAATCGACAAAACGCATAGCAAAAACGAAAACTACGCGAAAGAAACCATGGGTGTAAAACAAAACCATAGCTCCCGCATATAAATTTTGTATTTTAAAAAAAAAAAAAAATTTTAAAATACAACCAATATATTTGGTACAAATAAAAAATGATGACGTCATAATAAAGATACGAAAACATAAAAATAATAATAAAAATGAAATTAAGTACCATAGCTCTTAAAATACATTAGATACCGTTCGACAAATTGTAGAAATCAAATTAAGTTTTTTTCAAATATCATATAAAAATCAGAAAAATTTTAAAAATTTTAATGCGCAATGTGAAAAATTACAAAAAAAAATATAAGAAAACCTGAAAATAAAAATTATTAAAAAAGATCGCGATTTATTTTAGACACATTTTTACCCGCCTTAGTGCACATACATAGGGAATTTATACATTTATATGAATTTCATTGTAAGCGACTTTGCTTTTCAATTTCCTCAGCAGACTATGACGTTGCTTTTGCCTTTGATGGAAAATGATATAAATTTCCTGTGAAAAATAAATGAGATTATCGAATGTGTGAAAACGGCGTCGTAAAATGTATCAGCGCTGTTCTACTACAATTTTGTGATATATCACAAATTAACTACATACGGTATTCTGGGCTGTGGCTTTTATTTAAGTAATCATTGGTCCACTTTAATATTGAATTTAAAAACACATTTTAATTCTTGATTAAAAATGTTAATTTTACGCATTTCCCTATTCAGGTTCCAAATATAAATATATATTAAGTTGTTGCTAAACTCCTAAAAAGGAACACAGATCACCGCTTAAATAATTATAAGAAAAGGCACGGAATGATTGAAATGACATTAAGGTCGACACATTTATTCGCACATGTTCAATGGTTTAGCGAAATCATTAAATGAAGTGTCCATCAAAACGAATTATCATTTCATATCCACGTGCTGTCCCATGAGACATTGTAAGCCATTTCAATATAAGAACTGGCTTCGTTGTACTGGCTCTACTCAGTACACCATATCAGCTCATTAGACAAAGTCAATATTAATATTAATTTATATCATTATAGTTTTAGGCGGTCATAATTCGATATGAAGTATATGAGACTATCACACAACAAATACAGGTTTATATGCTGGAATATCTAAAACATTTCCTGCAACTTGAAGAGTAATCATAATCTCTGTCTCATGTAATGCATCTCCTGTAAAATCATTAGCCGTATGGAGTCGGCTTTAGACAATCCGGCACGATCAGTCAGTAGAATAATAAATTTTTATTAGAGTACAAAATAATGTCTCTAAAAGCTGATGTGACAAAATTTCGCAGGGCCCATTTACCTTAATGGGGAATCTCATAGCTGCGTTTGACAAGCTCGAAAATATTTCAAGAAGAATTTTGTCAAATTTCATTGGACAAAAGTCCTCTATCACCCCTAACACCAGAAATATTAATTTTTCGATAAAGCAGATATATCATCCTGATATAGATTCCTCTAAATATATAAAATTACTTCAGTTATTGTCTTTGTTGTAGCATACAAACTTTTTAGTAGGCATATTTTTAAGCCGGCCCAGGCAAACACAAGAACAAACATAAGTGGAGGGAGGGGGGAATCAAATGAAAATTATTTCAATTCAATGATGATACCATCATTAGTAATATTGATATATTGTATTTGTTTGCACCTTCACCCTCTCAACTCCCCACCTCCCAGCCAGTAGCCGCAGAGTCGAAGAGTGGCAGCAGCAGTCACTGTAACAAATGCTTACACAGAGTGACATCATTTTCAGCTCTAGCAACGACTACACCAAGACCGTAAGTTCATTGTAGTCCTTCGTTCATTTTGTGATGATTTAGCATATTTTGCAGCAGTATGGATTTATTTTGGAAAATCACAAATCTCGTTGTTGTATTCGTTGTTGTGTGCGGCAGAGCATACAAAGACTGTTATTAAATTGACACACATAATTCGGCAGGGTCTACTTTTGTTCACTTCAGACAACAACAAAAAATGGAAATATTTTTCAAGTTTTTTTTTTTCTCGACTCTTCTATGAATTGTGTGGCCTTATATGCCCATAGAATGTAAGACAAATTGATTTATAATGCCATATGTTCAACATCCAATCGACGGCGATAGGTTAAAATATCAGATATTGAATAGACGACGAGGGAGAAGTTTCCAAAGAGAAACAAAACAAAAAAACTCGAAATATGCTATATTTATAAGGATGGAAGAAGAAGAAGACATTTTTGCTGACACTGCTGGGTGAATGTCTAAAGTATTTTAGATGTACGTATAGTATGGAATGACACTGTCATTGGATAACATATTAAGTTGATAAATATTTATTTAAAGGAAATGTAATAAAAAATAAGTAATACAATTTGTTAAGCATTTAAGTCAGCTAGCAAGCGTATAATACACGAGAATAACGCGAATGAACGTACGATGGGGCGTATGAATAATTTTTGGTTAACCATTTTATAATGAAATACCAACACTCATACGTCTTGGTGTTCCATACACCTAACGATATAATTTGTATTCTCATGATATTTTTCGAGAAGTGTTTAGAGGTTTTTGGTAATCGTAAATTCACTGGTATTTAAGAGATGAAAACTGGTTATCACGGAAAATAACAAAAGCATATCCACCCGCTGAACCATCCGGAGCACCTAAAAAAAACCAGTTGATCCGCGTCTGTTCGCCGGGGTAAAAAGGCACTCTCCCTCCTCTTCATCATCACAACATCTTCAGTAGTCGATAGTCGCAACGAGGGCTGCAGAGTAATTGCTGGACTCCGACAGCAGTATTTTTAAATAGCTCGACTTGGACTCCGTAGTCGACCCCGACTTAAGCTGTTCAATAACAAAATTTTGAAAATTCAATTTCCATCCATTATTCCTGTACTCTATCTCGCAATGTGGTGCGTTTGAATCGAAAATATCAGTTTATGCAATTGCAAATATTTAAAAATTTTAAATAACATTAACAGACTAATCTTTTTTTTAAATTTCTTTTATGGGGAAAATAA
This sequence comes from Hydrotaea cyrtoneurina, assembly GCA_958296145.1. Classification (NCBI taxonomy): domain Eukaryota; kingdom Metazoa; phylum Arthropoda; class Insecta; order Diptera; family Muscidae; genus Hydrotaea; species Hydrotaea cyrtoneurina. The sequence continues at coordinate 12,616,848 of OY282514.1, read as the reverse complement.
GTAAACAAAACTCGGATTCGAGCAAATTTTTCGACTTCGGACTCTTGCTTCGGCAAAATTAGTTAGACTGTGACACCGACTCCACAGCCCTGGTAGCAACATTCAGTCTCATTGAATGGCATTCAATAAGACAGTGTGGTGTCACAATGGACACAATCAATAGGATATCTGACATTGATAGCGACAAAACTACGTGAGAATGTTTCTGATCTAAGCCTCGGATATATCTACGTCCACCTAACATTTGTTTGGTCTTTAGGCTCTATCACCCAATACCAGTTTGCAAGTGGCTAGAGACATCTGCACGAATCCCAGTTCGCCTGGAATCGGTTTGATAGTCCCAACTGTCGTTATCTCGTCTGCTATAAATTCCCTGGTATTTCCCTGTGACTCGGAACCCAGATAAGGTTACCTTCGAACTACTGAGTCATTTTGTTCAGAGGTCAGCGGCAGTCTAGAGTCAGAATGGCCAAAATCTTAGCATGCGTGATGCACAGATTAGCCATTCGTTCCACCTGAGAGTATGTGAACTTCTGCAGAACCTTCCACAACAACCCCAATAATGAAAAGTAGTTCCATATAACATTATCGGTGACACTACTACAGTATACAACCCACCATTTGCGTTTTTACATCCCATTGTTGCCTATAGTCTTCCTGGCGCCACTTTGACATGCGTAATGCACAGAATAGCGATTCGTTGGACCTGACACTATGTCAACTTCTGAATAGTCTTTCACCATAACACCGACACTGCTAAGTAGTTCCATATAACATTATCGGTCACACTACTACAGTATATAACAACAATTTAAGGCATTAAGTCCCATTGTTTCCCATAGTCCTTCTAGTGTCACGTTGGCCTTTATCGCCCTACAGAAAATGTTGTGCTAGAAATAGATGCCACATATTGAATTTAATGTGATCTTTCTGGTAAACAGAAAAAGTTATATTTTATTTGAATTTACTCCAATGTCGTTTTCGTCCGCCCCTTCTAGGAGAGCTCATTGGAAGACATTACTATTTTTACATGGAAATTTTAACTTGTGTTGAATGCTTTTGTGTGCCTTTTTCTACCCAGCGACTTTAAGATTACGAGAATAATCTCTGAAACATTAAAACCCTTTTAACAGTCGTTCTTAGACGATATAATGAGAGAAATCTCACTTCCGTTCGGTCAGGATATTTTGAGGGAAATAGGTAATAATCTATATCTTTCTAGGTGTTGCAGATCTATTTAATATCGGTCCGTCTCTTTTCAACCGTTGCTACTCTTTGTAATGTTATTTGCACATTCTCAACTTCAACTGACAATGGTGTAGAACACAATCTACTTATGTAGCGTTGGAATTTTGCAGCGACAAACGATGTCGGTGCCGAGATCAACGTATCACAGAAATCTACTTCTCCCCATTTTAATTGGTAATAACATAAGAGATTTATTCATCACCCCAGGACTGCAATTAGCACTCACTCCTCCGGGTTTTTTTCTATTCGTCCATGCTAATCTGAACTCAGATCATTTGCAATAAATTACATAACTTCCTGTTGTGTCCAACGCCTTGGCTCAGTACAGTTTTTAGCCTCTCACACCGCTGAACTTCACCCCCATGCCACCGGTTAACTGACGTTTGGAATTGTCCCCTACCTCACACGCTGCCGAATACAATTCAATTCCATAAATCAAAATTTTTTTTATTTCAATATTATTGACTGTCTCGTCTGGACACTTATGTCTAACATACCATAATGGTATGTGTTACCCCAATAAGAAAAACGAAGCAAAAGGACACGCTCGGATACCGGGAAGGAGAACAGATAGCACAAGTGGAGACGGTGGAGTGGCAGCAACAGTGACAGTGTCGTTGATTATAATGGCGGTCTTGATGGTATGAAGGGAAAAATTCACGACCTAACTTTAACAAAAAAAAAAAAAAACTATTTTCATTTCTGTTTTCTTTCCTTACACTGTCACTTACATTGTTGTTCTCTGCTCTAGCCATAATCCTGTAACGATTATGTGGAAAGCGGGGGAAATGGAAGAACACAATAAAATTTACAGCACATATTGGTTTTATTATTCGAAAACTCCAAATTGAACAAAGTCCCCCACACGTTTTAGATATACTCGACCTTCTCACCATAGAGCTCTTTTGTTCAATTGTTCCTTTCAAGTTGACTGGTAGAGTGCCCAGCAGGGCAGGGCAGAAGTGGGTGTGGATGGGGGTTGGCTCTGCCAACAAGGTAAAATGGCTGCAACACAGAACGTTGTTACTCCGAAATACTTCGGTTCATTTTGTAAACCGTATGTTATGATTGTTATTTGATAACTTATTGAAGTTTTTTTGATTTATGTACTATTGTTACAAACACATACAAGCAGACACATATACTAGTACGGGCAAGGATGGAAAACTGGATGGAATTTTGTGTTTGCGTCAAGTTTTGGGGACTTTAAAATATACGAACGAATGATTTCTCGTTGTGTCCTGTTTTCGCAATAAGGAAGTAAATTGATTGCTAGATGAATAAAGTACTTTTGATACGAACAAAAAAAAGTTGTTCATATAGGAAGAGCCCTTGAAACTTTAGCGCTATCTCAACAAGAACAAATATGCTAGAGAAGTTTGAAAACGCAAAGGTTTCAAATTTCTGAGAATTTTCTCATTTTGCGTCACTTAAAAAGTTTCGAATTATAGAAAGTTCAACGACCTCTTTGATCGAAAAAATGTATTTCATACAAATTTAAAACAAAGTCGAAACTCCCGACTCGTTTGTTTAAAAAACAAGACAAACAAAAAATGAAACAAATATTTATAAAGGCTGATCCATTGAATGACCACAAAATTCGTCCGTCCATATGTATTTGAAATGCCAGAAATGCTATCCAGGGTGTTCTCACCGAATAACTATCCACAACATATTGTGGCCAATATTAGTGGAACATTCTATTTAGTGGAAAGGCTGGTCTCATTGGGGCTACCCGTTACATACTTAGTCAGTTTGGAGTGTACATACAGTCGAACTTCTCTATTACGAACTTCCGTACAACGAAGTTCTCTATATAACGAATTTATTTTCAGAACACTGCAATTTCGTTAAATTTTCAGTATATTTTGATCTCCTTATAACGAGTTTCCTTATAGCGAATATTTCTTTACTACGAATTTTTTCTACGCCCGTAACTCGAATGCTCATGCGTTTTTGATCTCCGTATAACGAGTTTTACATAAACACATTTTTCACTCTCACCATACACACACATATTTTCATTTTTTATTTGTTTTTGTGTGAGAGATTCACATTTCTACTCTCTGTAAGTGAGAGAAATGGAGGCTCGCAAAGTAGACTACACGGAAAAATGGAAAAATCAAACGCAGACAAAAATTACCAATTATTTTAAATAAAATTCAACATACATAAAAATAAAAATTTTTTAAAAAAATTCTATATTACGAATTTTCTATATAACGAATTTTTTTTTGGTCCCCTTGAGATTCGCTATATGGAAGTTCGACTGTATTTAAATAGTATTTTAGGATCAAGTTTTTCCCAAAGAATTATTATTTGTTTATTAATGGTTTGACATTTTTAGATTAATGACAATTCTGTTTAAGCATTTATCAAAGACCTGGTCTTTGTATTTACTTCATATGGATCTTCTTTTTTGAACCCACGTTATTCTGCTCTGAAGATACCTTTGACCACATATTTGTTTGCCATTTTCTCTTCAGTCACATCCCATCAATACCAATGCTGAATAACGTTTTAGTTATTACTAATGACAACAGTGAAAGGAGAAAGTGCGTTTCTTATCGATTTTAATTTCGCTTCAATGGCTGACAAATGATGTTAAATATGAGGATTGTATAATTTAATGCCATGGAAAAATTTGACTTTGATGCTACACTGTCTCGCTCATGTTTCTACACCATTTCTAGTAGATATTTGAAAATTAAATAGAAGAAATTATATACATTCTCAAAAATGTGAAGTCTAAATGCTTAAGACGAATTATTTTTTCTTAAAAATTGAGAAATATGAAATTAAAAATTAAGAAGAATAAAATACTAAATTATTTTTTTCGAATCAGAATTGTATGTTAAACAAATGAGAACATTCTAAAGTAAAGGGGCGGCCGACTACACCATTCCCTACAGACAAAATGCTCTGCATTCAAAAGAGAAAGAAAACGTTTGTATATTTATTGAGCACATTTTTGTGCTACAAACAAATATGGTTTTTTTTTTAATTTTTTTTACCTCTACTACATTTTTATTATTATTTTTACAGAAAAATCAAGTTCACAATATTTGTAGCTCAGATAAGTCTCTTTAATTATGGTTTTTGTATTGTTTGGTCGAAATTTGATGAATTTTTAAAGATTTTTTTTATGTAAATTTTATAATTTTATGTAAAATTTAAATGTAAATTTAAAAATTTTGCCATGGGCAAACTATCCAGGTTGCCAATTTAGGAATAAATCTACCCTTTGTAATCAAATACAAAATTCAAATTTCATTTGGAAATGGTGTAGTTCTCGATTCCAATGTTTCAGTTTCTGATTTCGTATTGTGTGTAAATTGGTTTCAAATGTTTTGCTTTGTTCGGCATTTATTCACGTGTTTGTGTGTACATGAATGCCTCAGTGTCTATATGAATGGATCTGAAAGAGTATTGATGAAAATTGACTATAATAGGCGCCGCAACACATAGAGAAAATTGCTGTATAAGTAGGATGAGTTAATTGGGCATGAGGGAGTCGGTCTATTGGTGGCCATAAGCACCCATGCCTGTCATGCGAGTCTTAGGCTGGTGTGTCTGTGTGACTGTGCTGGTGTTAAATATCACATGCAAATTGAGTGTATGTGTGTGGAGCTGTCGTTATTGCTGTATTGGTAAATGGTCTAAATATGAGTTAAACTTCTGTCGTTTTTATTGTAATTGGTGATAATGGAACGACATTCATAAATATTTAATTTGAGATCTATGAAACAATAAATGTCAATCGATGCCCGGCCGGGCTGGTTGGCTGGCTGGCATTTGTCGAAAGCCATTTGTTTTTTGTTCATTGTTGTGGTAAGGCAATTTAAAAGTAATTTGTGCATAAATATTAATATAAAGAAAATAGTTAATGACATCTCGGAGAACAATTAATTGCGTAACAATGGAATGCTGACAAGGATCTCTGCGGTCTGTTACGCAGTTTGTATGGTCGTGAAGCCTAATTATGTTTGGGACACTCAAGGGCAACATATTTAATAGAAGTTACCTCATGTGCGGGTGAAGTTCGAAGCATTCTCCCCAAAAAAAAACTAATTAACATGACCTTTAATTAAAAAGATATGGGGATTGTATTGAGGATTCTAATGGTCAATTAGGGGTCAATCGAATGAGCTTTTAAAAACAAGCCGACAATTTTACTTCCTTTTATATGGAATTTAAAGTGTAATGTGTAATTTAAAATTTGTCCACAAGAAACACACGATTCTTACTGGCCATTGGCTTTACCTTATCATACATATACTCCTCAATCATTCGAATTCGTATGTAATCGATCAATATTTTATTTGAATTGAACTGGTTACATTTTGTACAAGACTACGTTAAGAGCGTCTAATTCCAATTCGGTTTGTGAAGTTGTATTGTAAAAGAAATCGGCCAGTTGTTCATCGGTTGTTCATCCCCTAATTTCAATAAACATTTGTAGAGATTTCTAGCAGATAGAATGAACCACCAACAAATGTCTACGTTTCGCTAAGAATATCTTGCAACTCGAATGAAAACCAATATGATCATCATGTTTCCCAAACAAAAACAATCGTCACATTTCTCAGTCCGGAGTCATGCACTTCAACGTTAACAACGTTAATAGAATGTCTGTCATCATTCACAGTGGCAATCCTACAGAAACAAAACAACACACTCAATCGTTTCGCCAACCAATTTCACCATGTAATTGTAATTTTGCAAATGTCTAAATTGTTGATAACTCCATTAAATTTGTAAATGAAATTCAATTTCTGCAAGAGCGGTGTGTAAATATCAGAGCACAGTAACAAAAGGAACTTAATACATCAACACCTAGAACTCAAAACGAAAGGGAAAAAAAAAACGCTACAACAGCGAAAGGTCTTTAAATTTGCAAAAAGGGCCACAATTGCAAACGAAAAAAAAAACAGAAATGAGCAAAAACGACGAACAGACTGAAATACCAAAAGTAAAGTATTAAAATGAAACCTGTCTGCATATGAAACAACTCTATCAGTCAAAACTATCATAGAAAAATAGAGTTTGTTTTTGCTGGCTGGTTTGGCTGCTACGGGTCTAGTGTGTTGTTTTTTTTTTTGGTTTTGGTATTTTTGCAACGTTGCAGTGTTGAATTTATTTTGTATGCCCTGTATGCGAGGGTAGTGCAATAAATGAGAAAATAACAATATACACGGGGGTGGATTGTAATATTGTGGGAGTGGTTATCAGTTAGTTGGTGGCGTCTGTCAAACACTGACAGACGCCATAAAGCATGCTGCACACGAAACGAAAACAGCCGCCAGTGACTTTAGGACTGACCCATTACACCTACCTTGTGCAACAGTGGAGACCTGTTCTTTTTTTTTTTTGTACGCAGTGTTTCCACAAACCTGCTACCTAAGTTTATTCTTACCAAAGCTGAAGGACAAACATAACAACAACAAAGTTTATGCTAAACTTCAGTTCTTTTTTTTGTTTCGCTTCATCCACATATGCACGCAAAATTCTGCTTAGTTTTTATGCAAGTTTTGTTGGTGTTGTTGTTACAACAACACGAACAACATGATGGTTTGGCTCAGAATTTCCTTCACTTACTGTTCGGTTACGGAGAGTGGGGTTAAAAAGTTTACTAATGAAATATGGCTTAAATATACATTTACAAATGTTTGCATATGATGTCTACAGTGGGGGGTATGAATAAGTTACGATCGAGTAAAACTTATATTTCAGTGTGACTGGTTTTGTCGCTCCTCACAAGAACACACACCCACAAAGACATTTATAGTTACATACATGCTAAAGAACAAGTGATAAGTTTGGATTCTCCTTTCTGGTCTTGAGGTGTAGTAAACACTTGATTAACTGCTGGCGTTCAATTAGAATATGAGTAGTTGCGTACGACAGAATCGATTGATATGCACCGTTAGTAAACGAGACCAAATGAAGTGAAACATAAATAACTTTTTTTTCTTTTCTAACATAATTTTTTTTTCTTTTGTAAATTTTAATTGAATTTCTTAAAATTTTAAATGAATACGTACAGAACGTTTCATTTTCCTTTTCCTCTCAATGTTGATGAAGCGAAATTATCTCCGTTATTTGAACTGGAAGATCAGCATCCACTTACTTACTTACGGGGAACTTCTTTCGAATAAGTGAGCTGTGCGCGATATAATTATGTTTTTAAAGCCGTCAACGAAAGGCTAATGCCATCATTTACGAGGTGGAAAACAGACGCTGAAAAATGTTTGACGGTCTTACCCGGTTTTGAACCTGGGTTTACATGTGTGAATGTCGCACACACTACCTACCACACCACAACCGCCCACAATCTTTGATAACACCGTGTTACACACATTCTGTCCTATGAACCAAATTTACTTTTTCGGAAAGGGGATACAAAATAAAAATACACGTGTATTTTCATGTACACGTCAGAATTTTTTTTTTAAGTTTGAAGTATGAAGACTCGTGGAAATGTCTGTACCACGTCAAATTTATTAAAAAATAGATTTTTATCAATTCTCAGATTTTTCCCAATTTTTATTATTTTTGAAAAAAAATATTTTTTTCTCTCTTCTTAGCATAACTTGAAGAGACTCCAAATTTTAAACTACTTAAGCGTTACGAAAAAAAAAATGTTTTTTGAACTGAAAATTTAAAAAAAAAAAAAAACGATAATCATTTAAAAAAAATTTAGGGAAATCTGAGAGTTGATAACAATTTTTTTTAAAAAATTTGACGTGATACAGACTTTTCCACGAGTCTGCCTGCAAAAAATCAGCTCGATTGGATCACTGAAAAAGGGTTAAAAATCGCTCCAAAAGTTTTCACACAGGCCACTACGAGATTCATACTTCAAACCAAAAAAAAAAAAATCTGACGTGTACATGAAAATCGCCGATACACGTGTATTTTTATTTTTTCCCCTCTTTCCAAATATGTGCATTTGGTTCATAGGACAGAAAAAAATCTATTTTTTGTAACACGGTGTAATTATAAGATTACGCGTTATTCAGAACTATAGGGTTATCCATTTCGTGGTTTCAAAAGTATAGGGTTGGAATTCGACATCTGTAAAAAAAAAGTTGTTAAACCAATTTTTTGTCTTTTTGTCAAATTTATTAAAAAATAGATTTTTATCAATTCTCAGATTTTTCCCAATTTTTATTATTTTTGAAAAAAAAAATATTTTTTCACTTTTCTTATCATAACTTGAAGAGACTCCAAATTTTTAAACTACTAAGCGATACGAAAAAATTTTTTTTTTTTAACTGAAACCTTAAAAAAAAACGATAACCATTTAAAAAAAATTTAGGGAAATCTGAGAATTGATAACAATTTTTTTTAAAAAATTTGACGTGATACAGATATTTCCACGAGTCTGCCTGCAAAAAATCAGCTCGATTGGATCACTGAAAAAGGGTTAAAAATCGCTCCAAAGGCTTTCACACAGGCCACTACGAGCTTCATACTTCAAACTAAAAAAAAAAAAATCTGACGTGTACATGAAAATCGCCGATACACGTGTATTTTTATTTTTTCCCCTCTTTCCGAATATGTGCATTTGGTTCATAGGACAGAAAAAAATCTATTTTTTGTAACACGGTGTAATTATAAGATTACGCGTTATTCAGAACTATAGGGTTATCCATTTCGTGGTTTCAAAAGTATAGGATTGGAATTCGACATCTGTAAAAAAAAAGTTGTTAAACCAATTTTTTGTCTTTTCAGTTGGAAGTCAGACATTAACGAAAACGGATCGCTTAACTATCATTATTAAACCTTCTGCAAAAATGGCGATTCTGGCATAGCCACATATCGGGCCTTAACAGGAGATTATGGTTTATGATTATGAAGCACATTTCTCACTCGGTGGGTATGGTAATAAAGTAGTTGTAGAAAGGCCATTACATCCAAAAAAAAATCACTGTTTGGTGCGCCCTTTGGTCCGAAGGTGTGATTGGACCATACTTCTTCGAAAAGGACAAGGGAACGACTGTCACCGTCAATTCGAAGCGTTATGGTCGTATCATAACCGACTTTTTTTGCCTGCTATTGAAGACTAAGACTTGGAGAATATGTGGCTTCAACAAGACTGTGCCACACAACTCGAGCGAATATGGCTTTCTTGCAAGAAACATTTCCTGGCCGCGTAATTTCTCGTCGTGGCGACATCAACTGGCCACCAAGATCATGCGATTTGACACCACTAGACTTTTTTGTGGAGCTAAGCGAAAGACCGTGTTTTTTGCAGATACACCTTTAACTCTTGAGCACTTAAGAACCAACATTCGTCAAGTTATGGCTGAGATACCGCCCAATATGTGGCAAAAAGTAGTCCAAAATTACCTCAACAGAATCAGTGCTTGCAAGTTGCAACACTTCGCGTGGTGGTCATTTAAGTGATGTAGTGTATCACACATAATGTCAACGTTCAAAATATTTTAAAAATAAAAAATATTTTATATGTGTTTTATTTACGTTTACTTTTAATAAACAAAATGAATAACCCTTTACATTCAGTTGCCCTGGAAGAGGTGCTCATCGAAATATTCGCAATGAATACTGAATATAATTCCGGCCAATTCGGTATTCCCAGAACATTGCAGAGAATTTTAGAGTTGGATCTTAAGATCTACCCATAAAACATTAAAACAGCGCAACAACAGCCAATGCAAGCCTATTGGTTTATTTGAAACAGGAGACATTCCAATTATTTATGTAAGACGATATTTTTTAATTGTCATCGGCGATACGGTAAACGTTTGCTACATTTGGTGCACATCAGATCGATTAAGGTGTGGGCTGTTTATCATGGTGCGCCATCTTGCTGAAATTAAATATTGTCCCAGATGATTGCCATAAACTCCGTTGTCGGTGACAGGCACAGCATTACAGTTGCATTTGCAAAGAAAAATGAGACAATGATGCCACCGCTACAAAATCCGCACCAAATTTTCAATGGCGATCACAAGCTGGTTTTCCTATCCCCAAATGCGTCTGATTTGCTTGTTAACATAGCTGCTTGAGTTGAGTTTCATCAGAAAATATGTTTTTTCGAGGAAAATCGTTTACTCTGCTTTTAAGGCCCAAAGCGGAAATTTTAATTGCACTGCTTTCAACATTAACTTCATTCAGATCAAATGGAATTTCGAATATACCCCCATACCTTTGTAATAGTTTTCTTACATTAGGCCTGAAACTCTAATTATGAAATCATATTCCATTCAGATCAACGACTGACGAAAATCCCTTTATGCTATATGGAATATTCGCCTTTCATCACAGATCCATAGAGGATAACATACTCGCGCATTCACTTTGGCTCAACTTCAATTAGTCTACCAACTTTTCACAGCCGAGCACATCTTAAAAAGACGTTTGTGAAGAAGGGGTGGCCGATGGGAAACAATTTTTTGTAAACATTTTCATGTCCCTCGAATATGAAGTTGTTTCATTTCAGTTATTTTCATGCACCGATACTTTTCGCTGCAACTTCAATTCATATGTACGCTCAAAACGTGAGAAAAGTTTCTTTTTAAACACTTTTCGCATCTTTTACTTTTTGCGGCGTTAGGTGTTTCTGTTCTATTTTTTTTATGTTGCTGCTGCTCTTACCAGTGTTGTATGTTGCATGGTTGAAGTAGTAAGTAAATTTATGCTGCCACTTATATGTTTATGCTCACGTAAGTTTAACTAAAAGAAGTCATAATTTAACGTACATCTTTTACATTTTCACAAACGCACAGAGACACACTCCCATATGCACATACACCCGCCGTAAAAGTACTCACCGAGAATGCGGGGAGAGAGAGAAAAAAAACATACACACAAAGATAAAGATAAGGTAAAGTAAAGTAAACTTACTGCTCCGAAGACATTAACAAAAACGAAGCACACGTTTAGTTTTTATATGCAAAAAGTCAAAAGTTATTCAGCGTTTCTGGCATTTTAGTTTTCATAGTTTTCTTTTCGTTGCTCTTAACCACAAGGTAAAAAGTTTTTACTAGTAAAATATTAAAGAAACTAGTAAAAAAAAAAGACTACAATTTATATTCCAAAGTCAAAGCGTAGAAAACTAAAGAGATGTGTATAACAAATTTAGAATATGAAATTAAATTTACATTAATGGCCATTAGCAAGCAAATTTGTTCCGATACAAAATTGCTTAGTGGGAATGATTTCCATTGGCTTACTGGGAAACTTATCAGCTTATAACTTCAATAACTGTGTTGTATCGATTGATATTTACCAACGCCTGCCAACTATATACGTATTTCCCTTGACATATCATGAAGGAACCGGAGGCTACCTGCTCTCATCAGTGGGCTGTGCAAGATGTAATATTTCTGCTCACTGACCGAGACCTGCACTTTCTCGAGAAATAGAGACTAGCATTCCTCGTGAAGTCTCTCTTACTTGTAAAGATATTACCTCTGAAAAATGTTTGATGGTCTTATTAGGATGTGAACTTTGGTTGGCTGGCTGGCAGTCACAGACACCACAGCCGACCACAGCAGAGAATGAACTCTGTATACAAACTTCATTATCTGTAATATGATTTTACTGGTATTCCAGATATAAGGTTTGTCTAGGTCAACGCAAAATCAAGCTTCTTTCAGTTCACCTCTGTAAACCCTTGTTATACCATAGTAGATGCGGTTGGTATTTTTTTTTCTCAAATTGTCCACAGGCAAAAGAAAAGTCCCCCTATGAAATCCCTTTTACAAATCTGACTTTAAATTAATTACGAATTCTTTTTGGTTTATTAATAATTTGCTTCATTTTAATCTTTAACAATTATACATCTGTTTCCTGCATTTATCTGTCTCACACCACCACAAATGCAGACACACTCACACTCATACATACACACTCAAGCAACTATATGTGTTCCGGTTTAAAAACGCCTCATCATACTAACCCCCATACAACGCATTCATTTCCAGTACAAAAGAACTCGAGTCGTTTATGAATAGAAATCAGACACACACATACACACAAACTCTGAATCAGACGACATAAGGTCTTTGAATTACCATTGGTAGCGGTTTTTATCAATTATACGATTCTGATAAGAGATTTCTTCTCTTATTAGGTAAAATGAAAATATTTTAAATATAATCTCAAATTGTGTAATATGTACAACATTAGAAACACATTTGACTTTGTGGCTCATATAGGGGACTCATTAATCTTAATATATATTTACCCTCGACACTGATTCACTGATTCACTGATACACTGATACACTGATTCCCTGATTCACTGATTCACTGACTCTGTCACGCAGTACGTAGGAATTTAAATAGGCATTCTATAATAAATATATATAAATAATATTTTTTTTTTGTACAGAAATTGTGTTTTCCCCAAATTTTTTTTTTCCAAAATTTTTTTTTTATAAATTTTTTTTTTACAAAATTTTTTTTTTCCCCAAATTTTTTTTTTTCAACAAAATTTTTTTTTTCCACAAAATTTTTTTTTCAACAAAAATTTTTTTTTTCAACAAAAATTTTTTTTTTCAGCAAACATTTGTTTTTCAAGAAAAATTTGTTTTTTCAACAAACATTTTTTTTTCAACAAAATATTTTTTTTTCCACAAAATTGTTTTCCACAAATTTTTTTTTTTCCAATTTTATTTTTTTCCGAAATTTTTTTTTACAAAATAGTTTTCTCAAAATATTTTTTACAAAATTTTTAAAATTAAGTAACAAATACTTTCTCAAGCAAATTAACGGGAGCCATAGGCGCATTACAACTTACTAGTTGTTTATATTACATTAAAAATATAATCCGACTGCAGACAAGAAATCATATCCAACTCAAATTAATTGTTGAGTTTAATGTGGTCATACAAAGTAACAAATGAATTTATTCCCTTAGATGACCGGTAGAAAATTAGTCGCAACTACGTGGGCAGATCAATCCAAGAATTTGCATACGCCTATGGTACTATATAATATAACACTTGTTCAATAAAAACACGAAATATGTGCAAAATGAGAATGAGAAGCTTTCATCGTCAGCTTAAAGACGACATGTTTTATTGACATTTGCCAGTGTATAGTTTCTTTATAACTTGGTACATTGTAAGGTTACAAATTAGTTATTATGAGCGACTGTTTAATCGGAGTCAATCATTTTTAATTCCTCGATCATCTGCTAGAGCAAAGAGCGAGCATTGACTTACAGAGTAGCTGTTTGACTTTGTATTATCTTTGATTGATCACTAATGCCTAGGGTTCTTGTTTATGTAGGGTTGCACTCCAGACCAAAGAGAGTCGACGAAAGTACATGAATTTAAATGCAAACATGTAGTCTAACAACTACAGACAACATTTATCAATTAAAACACACCATTCTTCTACCAACATCAGCCGTCACAATTCAACGACCATGGCCGGTACTCATTTCCATACACACACACACACATCACATATGTAGTTTGTTCTCTTTTGTTTCAAAGGATTATCACAATAATATTTTAGTGTGATAATAAATTAACATACGGAAATGGCATACATTCACACGACAACCCTCATGCCCGTGCACAGCCAAACTCATATATAGACAATGTCTCGGAGCACTCACATACACATACACAAACCAAGCACAACAGACATGAAAATCTCCTCGTACAACTGCGACTCTACCACTCATCTTCTGACACTATAGTTACAAAAACAACAGCAGTGTGAACAGCAGCAGCGCAGGCAACTAACTAACACAGATGCAACAAATCTAATATGCACAAACAATTGTGCACTAATGTGGATTCCTGTTTCCGTTAAAAATTAGTTGAAAGAATGATAGAGAAAATGAACATACCCACACACACACACACAGACACAAAGGAAGAGATCTCACATATTGTACAAAAGCCGAAAGGATAGAGAATGGCAAAAACGGTATTAAATGTATTAATGGTGCAGAAAAATTCTATGTGATGTGAAAAAGACTGACGGACAGACAGATGTAATACCAACAAAAAAAGAAAAATAAAACTCAGTGCTGATATATAGAAAATAATAAAAGGAAACAACTGCAATATGTCTGCTTTTTTGGGGGGCGCGGTGGATTGTAACTGGCACTCATAAAGATTTATTAAAAGTTGGATTAAATGTGAGGAGGGGGAATTACTTGTTATCTTACTTAATGGAAAATAGCTCCAAGAGATAACAAATTGTCATCTGTATTAAGTAAAATTAAAAAATCTTAATAAAGCCTGAGGCAAAATCGATTTCTTAACTGTGAAAAATGTCGACAAGTCAACATTGAAGCGATACGGAAATATACTTCCTAAGTTTGAAGAATATCGATAACACCGTGTTACAAAAAATAGATTTTTTTCGGTCCTATGAACCAAATGCAAATATTCGGAAAGAGGGGAAAAAATAACACGTGTATCGGCGATTTTCAAGTACACGTCAGAATTTTTTTTTTTTTAAGTTTGAAGTATAAAGCTCGTAGTGGCCTGTGTGAAAGCCTTTCGACCGATTTTTAACCCTTTTTCAGTGATCCAATCGAGCTGATTTTTTGCTGGTAGACTCGTGGAAATGTCTGTATCACGTCAATTTTTTTAAAAAAAATTTTTATCAATTCTCAGATTTTCCCCAATTTTTATTATTTTTGAAAAAAAAAATATTTTTTTTACTTTTCTTAGCATAACTTGAAGAGACTCCAAATTTTTAAACTACTTAAGCGTTACGAAAAAAAAATGTGTTTTTCACTGAAACCTTAAAAAAACGATAACCATTTAAAAAAAAAATGTAGGAAAATCTGAGAATTGATAAAAATCTATTTTTTAAAAAATATGACGTGATACAGACATTTCCGCGAGTCTGCCTGCAAAAAATCAGCTCGATTGGATCACTGAAAAAGGGTTAAAAATCGGTCCAAAGACTTTCACACAGGCCACTACGAGCTTTATACTTCAAACTTAAAAAAAAATTCTGACGTGTACATGAAAATCGCCGATACACGTTTATTTTTATTTTTTATCCCCTTTCCGAAAAAGTAAATTTGGTTCATAGGACAGAATGAGTGTAACACGGTGTAATTGAAAAGATATTCGTCAAAATTTTCACTAAATTACAATAAGTTTAAACCATATAGAAACCACACTTCTAAAATTAATATGTTCACAAGATATCCGTAGTCTGGGCCCTGACGTTGAACATTTAAATACGCGGCTAACCAGGGTCTCTCATCCGTTCATTGTTAATTGGCCGGACTGTTCACATGTGGAATAATCTTCGAGCAAGTGTTTTTCCTGCCTGCCACGGCATTATCAAATTCAAGGCCAATGTCAACAAACACTACTCCCTTTTTCATAATAATTATTTCCAAATTATATCGTGCACAGCTCACTGATTTAAGGGAAGTTTGGGAAAATGTTATGGGAAAATAAGTTAATAATTACGTTTAATTTAATGTACATATTGTTAGATCCAGCGTCTCCTTCCAAAATTACTGTCAACATAATAAAGGTACATCCGACGAAAATCACAAGAACATTTTTGACAATTTTTTTTGCTCATTTTAGGAAATTCTTAAATTTTCAGTCAATTTCAATAGTACCCATTCTTTCAAGCGGAGTTTGAATCGTCGGTAATTTACTATTTTAAATCTATAGGAATACATGTGCTACGACTTATAAATAAAACTGTCAGCGACTATTTGAATTTAAAAAAATTATTAAACTGAAAACGTTGAAAAAATCGACATCACAAAGTCAATTAGCTCGACTGTTTCACAATTATTTCGTTGACTTCTGGTTACACCATTTTAGTAGCAAAAAGGCGATTAGTCGATTTATAGAATCGTACTCTGGAGAGGACGGTATATTTATTTTTTTTTATTTTTTTTTTTATAATGGACAACTCTGCCAAGATTCATACGCTCAAATGGCAGTGATGTAGGCATTACTGGCCAACTAATTTATGGTACCAGATTCCCTCCATCACTGGCAAAGGTTCCCATAAATTCTTAGATGAGAATGGACGAGAATGTCTACAAAACAAACTAAAACACAGTCCTTAATTTAAGACGCTTGCATATCAGTGAGCGGGGAAGTATAGAGAATTTGGGAACAATGCAAGCGAAGGTCTGGGCACTTTTGACAGTCAGCATATTGGAAAGCGATAAGAAGGAGAAACTAAATCTTACCATTTTCCCACACACATCATGCCACCTTCCGGCTGATACTGGTAACTAGAAACTTATGTACACTTCTAATAGTAATGGGCCAATCCTAGACGTAACATGCATTACGGATCCAACAGCCACTCTCGCTACGCTGTTTGGATATTCGAGTATGTGTATGTGTACAATCAAAGTGCATTTTGGAGGACATAGAACTTGTCTAATGGCTACAAATGATGTACTTTAAATACTGTCGTTATTAAACCTGCTACACATCATCCAGTGTTCAACCGTACTCTGGCAGTGGGTGGGTAAGTGACTTAGATGTTTGGCGGCAAAATGTGAGCGGTGTCTAGAGAAGTTCTAGTGCAACTCGGAGATTTTGTTGTTGTTGTCTTTTTGTCCTGGCAAATGTCTTGTTTTCCCTGTGCTTTTTTCGGTGTATTTTCAGTTGGGTCTGCTGTTGTGTGTTGTGAAGAATCTTTTAATTTTTTGCTTCCCCCTTTTTGCGTGAAGGCAATACATTTTTTTTTTGCTTTGGCCACTGTCGTTGTTGATGCCTTTTATGAGCCTGAAGGTGTTCGTGTTATATCGTCGGTTCTTGTTGTTGCTGTTGTTTGCAGCTTAAAACATCCACTACTTGCACTGAAGGTGATGCTGTTGGTCCACTTCTACTTCCGCTTTTCTCATTTTCCACATAGTACAATGTCTCTGTGTATACCTGCCTGCGTGTTGCGAGAGTGTGTGTGTGTGTGTGTCTTAAAGCTAATGCATCGTGTTACACTGCGTTACGACGTTAAACTCCTCAACTGCCACTACTGTTGCTGTACAGGTTAATGAGAAAAGTTTTATGTTTTTTTTTTTTTTACCGGAAGTATGAATGCCACAGCATATTCTTCGTTTTTTTTTTTGGTTGGTTTATTTTTTTTGCCATCTGTATTGTTGTAGTTGTTGTTTCTCTTCTTCGTCTTAGCACATGTGTGGATGTGTAGCAGAGGAGAGTATAAATTGTTAGGTAAAACCTTAATAACAATTGCAGCACTCAGGACATACACACATCCTTGCAAATAACCTCTGTGTCCTGTACAACATTTTGTTTGCGAAGTTTTACCTCGACTTACATATGGTCACGGGTATACTAGTACATACATGTGTGCAATCACCAGATACAGCATTGTCCCCAGTGTTACCTATTGTTATTTTCTCTTAGTTCTTGCCAGCCACAAACAGTAGCGGACATATTACAGGGGACCGGGGGGGAATGTCAGTCTGCCCATAAGTTTGTTAATAGAATGCCATGGGTTAAAAGAAAATACATCTATGGCAGGTATCTTAATATATATTTACCCTCGACACTGATTCACTGATACACTGATTCCCTGATTCACTGATTCACTGACTCTGTCACGCAGTACGTAGGAATTTAAAAAGGCATTCTATAATAATTCTATAAATAATAATAATAAAAAAAATAATATTTTTTTTTGTACAGAAATTGTGTTTTCCCCAAAATTTTTTTTTTCCAAAATTTTTTTTTTTTAAAAAAATTTTTTTTTTTTTTACAAAAATTTTTTTTTCCACAAATTTTTTTTTTCCACAAATTTTTTTTTCCCACAAAAATTTTTTTTTCAACAAATTTTTTTTTTCAGCAAACTTTTTTTTTCAACAAAATTTTTTTTTTCAACAAAATTTTTTTTTTCCACAAAAATTTTTTTTTTCAACAAAATTTTTTTTTTCAACAAAAATTTTTTATCCACAGATTTTTTTTTCCCAATTTTATTTTTTTTCGAAATTTTTTTTTACAAAATAGTTTTCTCAAAATATTTTTTACAAAATTTTTAAAATTAAGTAACAAATACTTTCTCAAGCAAATTAACGGGCGCCATAGGCGCATTACAACTTACTAGTAAGGTATATTTAGGCATTTTAAAATGTAGTGCGGAGAAAACCAAAATTTTGGAGATAATCGAAAGTCATATCTTAAAATTGGGAAAATAACATTTCGATTACAAAATATATTAAATACACAGGTCTGAATTTGGGATATGACAAATCGTTTATATTCCTCTTCACGAAGGCCTTCATAGGCGGTAAATTCGGCGTAGTAGTTAGTGTGCTTCGTATTTCAGAGGCATTTTGAAAAATCGTGTCGAACAAGTTTCATGTATGTATATCAGTTCATGAACTGTAGTCATTTTGAGAACATACATATCACCTCCAGAAATCCAAAATGACTTAACAAGTCATAATTTCATGGGAGAAGCTAAACACTGTTGTAAAATCTAAACACTATTCATGTTACGTCGAACTCGAATATAAAATTTTAAATTTTGGATATTGATGTGTAAAATTTTGCAAAGACGTTAGGTCTATTTACAAGAATCAAACAAAAACACGATTTTTTTTTTGATGATTGGATTTCAGGTGACTATATATTTGAGAGTTGTTCGTCTCCGTGTCCCATTGACCGTTTGTTTGTTCCACATAGACGTGTACCGATCATCATGATATTTTCACAGAACATATGTTTACGCCCCTGGGGGGGTAGAAATACAATATTTGAATATTTAATATATCAAGGGATCTTGCACCCGCCCATTCACTTTTACCTTTTGAACGGTGATGTCTCATGAACTATTGGGGGTTTGGGTGCGAAAATCTACCCACATGGTCTGTGTCACCCGGTTTACTCTTGGAGCCAAAATTAAAATATAAATTTACTTTGTATTTCTAATTAACATACTAAAAATAAGGCAGTGTCTGCTGTTTTTCAGATACAAATTTTTGACAAAAAAACACACACCTTAAATCCTACACAATTCACCCATTAGAGAGAAAAGGCAAAAAGCTTCCATATGATTGCTTTACTCACTTCCTCATGGCAAAATTCCACGCACCTGCTTGTATAAAATTACAAGCATGAAACTTAAAGAAAAATAATTTTGACATGTCCAACGTATGTACAGACACTGTACAGGGACTCCAATTTTATGCCCCGAACATATTGTGCACATTTAAGCCATTAAAAGGTTAGTATTACATTTTATGGTCCATATTTGCTGATTGGAAACAAAGATACGCCATGTGCTCAGTGTCTACCCGCTCGTCCTCTCTCTCTCTTTGTCTCTCTGCAACACCCTTTGCCTGTACCTTTGACAAGGATATAATTAATGGAACGCTTTGAAATGGTTAATTTTTTAATTGCAACTTTAGAGAGAATTTTCCATTTAAATCAAAGAATAGAGAATTTTAAGGAATTGTAGAAAATGTGACAAGTTACAGAAGTATTACAGACTTTTTTGGGGCGATATTTGAATACAGACAAGCTGTGTTGGGTTTTGCTACGACTTAGTAAATGTAGTAACAAATTATTTACTTCGTGCAATATGCAACCTTTGTAAACATTTCACTGCAAAAAATGAAAATAACATCAGAAAAATTGCAGCAATTTAAATATTTGACACCAAATTTGAACTCCCTGCATCCAGTATGTGGCAGTCGTGTTGTGGTAGGTTGTGTGCGCCACTTTCATACAGTAAACCCAGGCTCAAAACATGGTAAGACCATCAAACGTATTTCGGAGGCTATTTGCACCTCGTGCATGCTGGCGACTTGACGAGTAAGAGATAAATCTTTACGACATCTTTTACTCAGCAAAATATTCATCACCACAAATACATTCTAGAAATAAACAAATGTCCCGCCATTTTATGACGTACATGACAATTGACATTAAATTGTGTGGAAGTAATTCAATACCCAGCAGTTTATAATCTTACTGCGAAATTTATACGATAAGCATATACCCTATTAAAAAAGTGCAAATATTTTGCACATCCTCCTCTAGGCTCTTAGTCCCAGCATTGCCGATCATATTACAATGCCATTGTGAAAGAGTATCGTCCAAACATTCTTTCTCAGATGACACCACTTCCTTTGCAAACAATTCCTCATCGACATTCACTTGAATGCCATAGATTTACTGACATTCCTAACCCTTTTGGCTCCCTCTTAAATCGTCCGTTTATTGTTTTTTGTTTCTATTTTTTTCTAAGAAAATCCAGAAAGCCATATCCTTAACAATCCTTTAGTGGGTTATACTTTACCCAAGTTCTTGTATTTTCTGTTCGCCAGCCAGGCTTTTCACAGCCACTTCATCTTTGTCTTTGTTTCGAAATCTTAATACTCTGATAATCTCTATAAACCATTGAGTAGGAAAATTTATTTACCCACCCAAAAGCACAGAGAGGAGACGAAATGAACGAAGAAGGCTATCACCATCATTTATTCAGGAAGATGGGGTTCATTAGTTGATACAAAAGGGGTTAAAGGAAATAATAAAAATTCAAATGCAGCCAAACTTTATCCTTTGAGCTGGTGTTGCTGTTCGCTTTTTTTAATTTCCCTATAACGGCAACGAACGACAGAAATAAGAATTGTGAACTTTAAGTGGTTGTTGGGGTTGACTGGGTGCACTTTTCTAGGCGCGATGATCAGTTGAAGTTAAAGAAAAACTTTTGTTTCCGTAGAGTGCCACTACAGCCACAATTAGTGGTCTCTAAGGGCAGGGGAGGATAAAAAAATGGTATTGATTCCATATCTAAGAGAACGCTGACAAAAAAAAAGAAATGTGCAAATTTGTGAACGATTTCATTTTAATGTGTTTAATTTGCGTAATTATAAGTTTTCAATAACTTTTGCGGCGGCCAAGAAAAACTTTACAGAGTATGAGTATGAGAATGAAATTCATGTCGGTGAGGCAATTATATTTTAATAATTTTGAAGTCATGTATAAATGGAGGACTTTTCAGGTATAGTTTTCAGTATTTGGCAGAGTGTTTAGATGTTGACGATATTTCATATGTTCGACCTGAAGTCAACCAGATGGAGCTGTCGAGGTTGGGCTGCACAATATGTTGGAAATAATCTTATAAGCGGTGGATTGGAGTATTATTCCGCTGAAGCTAAAGCAAACGACTCCGTCTGCCTTTTTGATTGAATTGATAATATTTTATTCGAGAAGTTTTACATGGCATTAGAGATTACTCTCTTACTCATAAGGATACCGACATTTACGAGGAGAACATGGTCGTTTAGTAATAACTAAAATCCGGATAATTTGAACCTGAATATGCTGTCTAATAAAAAGTACTCCACCTACCAAAAATTAGAAGTTCGGAAAGGGAGAAAAGTCTTATATTCCGGTAAAATTTAGGCGATTTAGCATCACAAGATGAGAAACTGTGCCCGGCAATTCGACCAACGAATTAAGTATCAAACCAAAGACTCACTTTAAATCAAAATGGTGTTGGCAACTAAAAGTCTGAAATTATATTATGTCCCCCAACAACCACGTTACCCGTTACGACCAATGCATTAAATTATCAAAAGGCATGAGGCAAGATATTGAGTTTTTTTTGACTACTTGCAATCCCATTAATAACACACATGGTATTCGAACATTACGGAAACTGCACTGCACTTCTGCCATCGTTTAAGTTTCACTTTATTCTTTACTCAACCCCGTCATAAACAAAGCATTTAATATCAATTTCCGTTTTTTCCCCCCCGTTTCCACGGAAATTTACGATTCCATTACAATTTCCTTGCATAAAAACGATGTCATATCCACAAAATAAACATTTAATTACCCCGATTTGATAACATTAAATATCAATATCTGCACTAAACCAAAATTGACCTAATGACCTTTCATTAGTCTTTACTTCCCGTATTCATTTCAGTTTTTATTACCGTTATTAAACTTAATCTTTAACTTTTCCCAACTATTTTTATTTTTGTACACGCAAAGTGGCATATGGCGTGTCCTTCTCCCTCTGTCTCTGTCTCTACCTCTCTATCCCCCTACCCCATTCTTATTGACGGTATCTGTGTGTGAGTGCGAAAAAGTGAGTGTATGTCTGCATATCAATCACATTGATAGCATTTGGTAGGAAGACATTAAGGTTGCAACACGTTTTTACTGACCCATATTACAGACATTCAGCACACATTTACACACCCAAATGCACACACACACACGAACCTACGAATGCATTTTGCTACAGTAACAACAACAAAAAAGAACGCAGAAATCAAGGCAACAACTACCAAAAAAAAAACATATGCAACATGCATTTTTAAAACAAACTTCCCAAAAATATAAATGTGCATATATATATATATATATATGTACATACGCATACGCATACACACACATTTCATGCAAAACCGACTGTTACCGTTTATGGCGCACATACAGACGGGGGACTTATATTTGTATACGTCACAGTGGTCCCAGTATCAACTGTAATTATGCCAAAGAAATAGAACCAGTTATATTTCATTGCGATCGGTTATAAAAGGCCATAAATGTTGAATATGGAACGCAAGTGTTACTAAACATAGCTTACGATTAAGTGTCTTTTCACATATACACCTTCAGCTCCTGGGCAGTAGATCCAAGTCACGACCCAATATTCGCCATGTTGTTGTGTGCGAAAGGCCGAATTCTTCGAAATATGGCGATTAGTTAATCGCGCGCCCTCAGACATACATACTGATTAGCTGTGTGGCCAGAAACTTCATTATTGTTTTTTTTTAAATATTTATTTCGACCTTAGCTTTTTTTGAATAACTTAACTTAACTTAACTACCGACTTCAAAACAAGTGATGTTCTGTTAAATAGAAATCGCGACATTAAGAAATCCGGTTAGTATACAGAGTCTTCGTTGGGAGGTCAGTCCAGTCTAGTCTTTATACTAGGTAGCTCTTTGCAAGCCATAGAAGTCACTCTGAGTTGTTAGAAAGCCCGCAAGGTGATAAGACCATATGATCTATCTGAAGCCATTTCAGGACTAAAGATATAATTGCAACTGACCAGCACAGCGCAAACTGGAGAAGTTCTTTGGCTACGATGTCTGACCCAGTCGACCATATTCAAATAGGTTTTTGAGTTTTGTAACAGAAACCAATGATTATTTTTGAAGAATTTACATTGTAACTAAAACAATATATTTAAAAACAAGATACGTAATTTCTTGGGTTTCAAAGAAACAATTTTGTTGGTTTTCAATTTATTCCAAGAGCATTTTTAGAGAGTGAGGATTTTTGGTTTTAATAGAAATATTGAGCATTTAGTTATTAAGGGAAAACATGAGGGGAATTTTCATATAAGCTGGTAATTTTTTTTTTTGAATGTAAGCTGCTGTACGGAATTTGGAGATTGTTCTCGTTGCTACAGATTTTAAGTGAATTGCCACAATGGCTGAAAAGGTTTCATGGAAGTTAGAAGGTTTCATCGACGTGCTAGCCTATGAAAACTGGCAATGTGATTGGTTAGTCGAAATAAAATTTACCGCCAGGCAGAAGGATATGATTTGGTCAAAACACACATAAGATCCGAAGTGAGTATTTCGAAAATTTACTCTTTGTAGCCCCCACCTTATAATGTATGGTAAATGTATAGTAATACAACGTCTGAAAACCCCTTTTTGTGGAAAAGCTAGTTAGAAAGTTATTATTCCTTCAGAGCACATATATAATCACTGTGCCACTGTCAATATGTACGTAAATATGTAAATGTATTTACTGTACCCATGTATGTCCCTGCAAACGAACATGTTGCAAACAGTTTATTTTTAAAGATTATTCACATTTATACCCTACGCGGAAATCTTCTGTAAAGTTACATCGAAATACAAATATTTCCTAGTAGATTACTCTGAACGAAATCCTGTCTTAAAAAGCCAACAACAGTTTTGGTCTATTTTTTGCAATAACAAAATAAAAATAACGTCCCGAATATTCAATATAAAAATGGACATTTAATTCTGGGGATATTTCACGAAAATTGTTCATGATAAAAATCGTCGTTTTTGTATTCCGATTGCCAGATCTACTGTCAAACAGAGAAGTCAATGGGTTAAAGTTATATACAATTTGAAAAACACACTTTAAATTGGGAGAAGGATTATTCTACGTTTGGTCATGAAAAATCGTAGTGGGCTAGTCCATCCGTCGGAAGCATTGTCGGAAGGGAGGTTTTAAAATCCCGAATGCGAATCAGAATAATTTAGAAGTCAAATTAACATTTAGCTTTGCCAATTATAAGAGCCGTATACCGCCTTTAGTAAACATAGAGTAAACATTTTTTGGACGGCGGTAGTGTGGTGGTTAGTGTGTGCTACTATCACACAAGTAAACCCAGGTTCGAAACCGGGTAAGAACATCAAACATTTTTTCAGCGGCTGTTTCCACCTCGTAAATGTTGGCGACTTTACGAGTAAGAGAGCAATCTCTAAGCCTTGTAAAACTTCTCTAGAAAAGCATTAGCCGTTCGGAGCCGGCTTTAAACAGTAGGTCCCGCTCAGTGAATATACAAATTATATCGTACACAGCTCACTGATTCGAGGGAAGTTCCCCATCTGTTCCTTCATGGAATGTTAAGGGAAATATGTAAGTAAACATTTTTTGGCCCTAGGGTATTTTCACAGCCCCAGTATCCTCACATCTCTTCCATTACTTTGTCTCCTTTAAGTGCACAATTGTTACGAATTGATAACACTCTTCTACGATAAACCCACTACCACTCACATGCCACTCAATGATTGCACGCATGTTTGTGCAAACATGTGCATCCGTCCGCATATGCGCCGGAGTATGTGCATTTCTATAAATACGCATTTTGCATAAAAAGTAAAATCTTTTATTTCTTTTTCTTCTTTTCAAAATATTGACTCCACACAAGGACTTGTCGTATGCAGCACATTCGGTTTGGTAGGCGAGCAAAAAGAAAATAACTGAAACCAAAGTTAAAGTTAAACGATGTGTTTTATTTTCGACAGAATATTCTTTTTTTTTTGGGGATGGGAGTTTTTTTTTTTTTTTTGC
This sequence comes from Hydrotaea cyrtoneurina, assembly GCA_958296145.1. NCBI lineage: Eukaryota > Metazoa > Arthropoda > Insecta > Diptera > Muscidae > Hydrotaea > Hydrotaea cyrtoneurina. The sequence goes on along the minus strand of OY282514.1, from coordinate 12,591,554 downwards.
TTGCTCGTTACTCGAATGCCTCAATGGTGAAATTGGTGCAGACGAGGAGCAGAAGAACACAATTGAAAGCACACGATGTGGATGCGGTAACGCTGGAAGTTTCCAGTCGTTACCCTGTAAAAGAGAATGGAGCATATATTAATTTTATCATTCGGTTTGTAGCTGCTGGAAATGTTTATATTTTAACAGTAAGTTCATGTACTTGGGAAATAGTTAGATCATTCATCAGCAACAGTTTTGTTAACGATACTATAAAAACAATATTTTGTATCCGGTCTCATCCATGTATTGGTCAAGGGTTCATCAGATTCGTTTTGGCCGAACTTAAACCCTTATGGTTATTTTTTGTTGTTGTTGTTTTTGTTTGCTGCATTTAACGATATTATCGACTTCTGTGCATGTGTGCCAATAACATTTAAGTGTTTATAAAATGTTACGTTCATGGGGTGTACAATTTTTAAATTGTTGCAATCGAATTGATGGATAATAAAAAAAAAAATGTGAACATAAAAATGCAACGGACCGACGCAAGTTGCAGATCTAGACAAGTTTATACTATGTCACTTGTTTGGCATGACATTTAAATGTTATTCAAAATCATAGAAATTAACAAAGATGACAGACACAATTATGAAAATGGAAAATGCGAAGAAATCTGAACTGCCCACACATCTTTATGAGTAGCAGTACTGCAAGTGTTTGGTTACGCATACAAATTTATCAGCCAATTAATTAGTTCACCAAAAAAAGGTGTTAAGAGCATTTAGAATATCAATTGATCAATTAATATTTTCATGGAGCAAATGTAATGGATGAAAATTAAATTGTTTATAATTGAGACAACTGATATGTAAATTTGCCAGTTGATGTGGCCAGTTGATGTCGCCATGACGAGAAATTACGCGGCCAGGAAATGTTTCTTGCAATAAAGCCATATTCGCTCGAGCTTGTGGCATGTGGCACAGTCTTGCTGAAATCACATATGCTCCAAGTCGTTTTTTTCAATAGCATGCAAAAAAAAGTCGGTTATCATACGACCATAATGCTCCGAATTGACGATGGCAGTCGATCCCTCGTCGTTTTCAAAGAAGTAAGGTCCAATCACACCTTCGGACTACAGAGTGCAACAAACAGTGACTTTTTGTGGATGTAATGGCCTCTCTTCAATTGCTTGATGATTCTCAGAACCCCCAATACGACAATTTTGTTTATTAACATAACCACCGAGTGAGAAATGTTCTTCATAACCATAAACCATAATCTCATCTTAAAGACAGAATCACAATTTTTGTAGTAGGTTTTAATAATTTTTACGCGTTGTGTGATAGTTAATCGATCCATTTTCATCAATGTCACACTTCCAACAGAAAAGAAAAAAGAAATGGTTTAACAACTGAGTTTGACAGATGTCGCATTCCAGCCCTATACTTTTGAAACCACGAAATGGATATATTGGGATATAACTGTAAATCGACTAAAGCTGACTTCTGGCGCTGATTAATTCACTTTTCATTTTTAATTTGGGTACAAAACGGCAAAACTAATAGTGAACAAAGTGTGATTTTGTATTGATTTTAGTCGGCTTAAGTAGCAACTCTCTACCTCGACTGTGGGGTTTCTATGACTGGAATGCATGAATTCTTAAAAATTATATGCACTGTCCCCGAGATTATCTTAACACAATGCCTGCAGCATATCCATGCTCCCTAATTGGGAAGCCGACTAGGCGATGTCTATGGGAAGCTCAGGATATCATGGGTTTGGTCATTTTGTTACTTTTTTTATTGTCCATTAAATACCGATTCTATGGGAATAGTCATTGATGATATAGATTCGAAAATCACCAAATAGGTCTAGGAGAATTCTGTTGTCAGAATGCGGTCTTCGTCTGCCGCCTTTTTTGCTCTGGCAATGCGTTGCCAACTTCTGACAGAAACATTAGCTATAATTTCCATCCATTCTTAACATCGCTTAGATCTCCATAAAAATAAAGCGAATATTTAAGCTATAAGTGTAAGGAAAACACGCCCAATGGAATCGTTTATACACTCCAAAAAAATAAAGTTATTAATCATATTATTCGCTTTGATATACCTACATTTGAACACCCTTAAACACACCAGTTTCTGACGATTTCTGTCGCATCTATTTCACACAAATCATAAACATTTTATTCTAAAAAGGCTTTCATTGCATTTTATTTTCCCGGTCGACATGGCAAGTAATTAGTTAACAAATCTGAATATTATTCTGTTAATAATGAATTTATAAATTTTAATAATATATGCACACTATTTTTTTTTCCTTTTGCTATTTACGAGTACAACACTGAGAGTTAATAGAAAAAGTCAAATTATGCAAATGCCGAAAATTAATTTCAATAAAAACAAATTGTAACGAAATACGCAAATTTGTCCTCTGGTGGTTTGTGTTTGCTTACGTATTTATTTAGAATTTAATGAATTGCTAAGTAAATATTTGGCTAAAACAAGAGAGAAAAAAATGAATATGGTTTTTAATAATTTTATAATGCACTTAATTAAACAACTGCAGGGGAAAAAACTGCTGGGGCAGCATTAAAATGTAGTTTTACATTATTTATCACAGCAATAACAAATTGTTTATTTATAAAATGTATGTATATGGGATCTGTCCCAAATAGTTTTAGAATTAATTGTAAACAAATTTCAAGTTTTTTTTGTAGAAGTAACAAAAATTTTAATTTTGTCCGTGGGTTGAGTTGTGTTTGAGAGAATTTGCATGTTTTCGTAAAAATCCTACAATTTATAACGTTGCTTTGTGTAATAAACCTTAGTTATATTTACAATTGTTTCAAAATGAACTATGCTCCCCTCAATCTCCCACATCTCTCTATACAACGAATGACATTTTCGAAAGCGATCAACGGTATACGATGATATTGTCCACTTGAGATATTTACATTATGTAACGTCACAAGTATCACCTTTGACTTTATCCAAGCCTCTGTTTGCATAGTGTAAGCGGGCCTTTTTTCAATTTTACCGCCATCAACAATATTTCTTATTATTTCCGCCATTCATTTTGGCACTCATTGTTTACGCAATTTATATTCTAACCTAAGGCCACAAAACGTAAGCATGTTCGTGAAAAGAAAAACGAAAGGATTAGGACAATTTTCCCAAAATAAAGTGTTGACTTGAAATGTCCTGAGGCGCACATTTTAATAAGCATTTCCAATAACGCTCACAAAAACAAAACACCGCAAACACAAAGCGACCAACAAAAAAAGGTGAACTTATAATTTGGCCATCAACTTTTTCGGGGCAGAAATCCATTACGAAATTTCAGCTTACTGTAACGAAACAAAAACTTGGCATAGTCGTGATAGCGGTTTGGGTAGTTCAGTATCCGCATTAATTTAACACCTTTTTGCTTGAACAGTTTTCCGAGTTGTCATGAATGAGTTTAATTGAATTTTCACCATTTCCTGCATTCGCACATAAAACATAAAACGCCGTTTCCGTGTAAAATTCCAATTGTTCTCGTTGTGAAAATGTGAGTGTGTGTGTGAGGGTGTGATTGTACATAAATAAAATGATAATTATAATTAAGATTGCAAATAGGAAAACAGAGAATAAATAATGTATGTTTGAATGTGGATATATGTGATTTTATATATGTTTATATAAATGTGTGTGTGTCTGTATGTGGAAGTGTGCCGGAATAAATCATGTTAATACGAATCCATAAAGCTTTTATTGGCCTACACATTTCAAATGGAAATTATTCAAATTCATCCGTCTATTTTTGGTTTTGAAAGGAAATTGAAAGAGATTTTTTTCGGAGAATCACTTGATGAATTTTAAGCAACACACACATTACATTTGAAATTTATGACAGACAGATTTTTTTAGAAAACGTTACATTAATTTCATGGATAACAAATCGGATGTTGTATAACGAGCAACGGTGTAATCGACTTTGGCTTCTTTTTATTGTTTTTCATCTCAAGAAGTGCCTTAGAAAATTAGAATTAAAAAGTTTTTACAATCCCTTAAGAATCCCTTGAAGGCGCAATTTTTGATTCATAAAATTAAAAAGGAAACGAAAAATTCTTTCAAAAGTTTTGGGCGTTGTATTTTAGAAATCAGAAAGATTTCACTCCATTTGGCTGTAGGAACTTTATTTAAACCTGTATGTGCAAGAATACTTGTTATACCATATGAGAAAATGGGGAGATGGTAGCCGAACATTGGGCAAGCAGAGTTAAGAAGATATAAATGTTTTAAGTTGTTATCGAAATATATTTAAGAAATATCATATGGCACTAGGTTGCCTTTTAACAAAAAACAAAATATGAGGTTTTTAAGTTTTCCAAAGAAAATGTAATTAACAAATCACATAATTCACTCCGTTCGGATCTAGGAGTCCTATTTAACAATATATTACAATTTTAAGTTGTCTAATGAAGTATTGAGTTTAATCTGGCTCTAGGAGGCTTTTAATTTTAATTTTTTTTTTAATTACAATACAAAGTAAATTTAGATTGTAATTTTGGCTCCAAGGGAAAACCGGGTGACACAGACCATTTGGCAAGATTTTTGCAACGACCGACCGAAGCCTCTTTTGGGAATCGAATTCACACTCCCACGCTGATAGGCAAGAATGCTACCAGGAGGCTTTTTAAGAATTTATGAAGGTCGAAAGTTTTCCGAAGAAATATCAAATTTCTTTATGCAAATAAGTGACCACAGATTTTACCCCGGAGGCATATTTAAGAAGATATGAGGGTTTTCAGTTTTCCCAAGAAATATTTAACTTTGCTGGGAAAATAAGTCATCACTCATATACAAATAAGTGATCGCAGTAAATTAGTCAGATAATAAAAACCATCTCGGAATATGTTTCGATTTTTAATGCACACATATAAAACAGAACATTGAAAAATATTGGAGAGTCCTCTTTTGTTTGATTAGCAGGTTAGCCGGTATTAGGTAATTGTGCCAAAACGTATTTGAAGATATAAGAAATCTGACGGTTTCTCAATATTCTGACTTTATTCTAATATCAACAGAAAGTTGGGAAAAAAAACAGTTCTCAGAAATGTCTTTAAAGCTTCACCTTTCTTGGCGATCGGCTGAACATTGGCAACCTAGTAGCACGCTGGCACAGAAAGACATTTTGAAAAGATGACACAATGGACGAGGTTTTATTCAATGTGAGTTCTACATGAACCCTTTAAGCTCCACATGTTCAAAAACATATCTGAGGCATGTAACTGTGTACGTTAGCTCTTATCTAAGAGAATTCCGGGAATTCACAACGCAAAACATAAGTAGTTAATAAAGTACAGTTAATAGGTAAACACTTAAAATAGCTTCTCTTATACTCTATATAATGTAATACTTGACTACTCATGGAAATATTATTCGCACGAACACTTTCCACATGAATGAAATTTGAGTAAAGCTTAAACGAGAATAATTTGAAAGGAAAATAATTAACCTTCGGTATTCACAGTATCCTGAAGTACCTCTCTGTCGTTGTTTTACACAACACTACATTTACTAAAGGATACAATTTCTTCAATCTCTTCAACCATGATTCAAGTCATCATACATCAACTAACAGAGCGTATGATTAATATTTAATTTCATAGCCATGTTGCACATACGCCACCCATTCCAATACATTGTCATAATGAAAGCATGCATTCACGTCTACAAAATGTAAACATCACAAAGTATCTTACTATTTTTTTTGTTTTGTTACAAACAAGAATGGAACCTAATCTAAGGTGCTTTTTCTTGGATATCTAAAACTGTCCCTTTTGTGTGTCTGTTGTCTCTAAATTTTTCGACAAATTCTTCTTTCAGCAAATTTGGTCATTTTTTTTTTTACAAAAAAAAAGTTCCTAGTTTGAGCGAAATCACTCTCTGGCAGCATAAAACAAATGACCCCTTATACCACACAATATGTTCACATGTGGCATGTTGCAATGTTCTTACGCTCGTCGTTAGGTTAAGTCTAATTTACAGCTTTTCTACTTAAACACACTCTACTTGCTCTTCGTCGTCCTCTGTTTAATGTATTATATGCTGGCATCCTTTCGTATGTTATACGTACTGAACTTTTTCACCTTTAAAAGGAAAAAAAGTCGATAACAAAGGTAAGGCACATAGAGAATGAAACCAAAAGTTACGCAAAAAACACACACACAGATGTGCTTTGGAGACGATTGCCTGTAGTACAGTTGTACAAAAAAAAAAAATATGGAGCATTTTAAATGAAAAGGGTGTGAAAACAAAAATTTACTTCGGACAGAGAAAAAAATCAATACAGCAACTAAACTAATTTTTTATCAGCAGCCGGTATTGGTTGGCATTTTTTCTTTATCCTTTGGCAAGTTTCACTTTTACCCATCAGTTTCACACATGGTTTCACACTTCAGCATATCGGCGTTAGGTTCAATTTTTTTGTGCATTGATTTCATTTCATAAAGGAAGATATGAAAAACTAATCAAAAAAACTCATATCTCGAAACTATTAAACTCTGCCCACAGATAAATGGAAAAGCAGCAAAATTTAGGAAAGCAAAAGTGCATAAAACAGAGAATTACGTTTCTATTAAAAGGATATTCCTCTCCTGTGCCAACAGATTGTGTTGTCTTGTGATTTTTTTTTCGACTTCGCTACTTTCTTTCTTTTTTGTGGAATTATTCGAAAGAAAAGAAAAAAAGCGAATCGCAAATAGTTTAAGATCTGAGAATTAAATGTCTCTAAGTTTTTCCTGAAAATGTTTTCTGATTAGTTTTTGACGTTAAATAAGTGTCAAGAACATTATTCAGACATTTATCTCATTTAGTGATGTCCACTTCCACATGCTTCCCCTAATATTCGGTTGAGAAACAAACAGCGAATTTATCTCAAGTAAGTGATCAGTTTTTGATTTTTTTTTTTTGTGATATTGCTCATCGGGAGCCACAGAATAAAGCTGAATCTGAAAAATGCATTTAAATCATTCGCAAACGAAGCTACTCATAGTTTTAGTCATGTGACCAGAAAATCCCTAACTGACTAATACAAGTGTGACATACGCTGGTGGAGAGCATCCCACTGGCATCGCATTGGTGATCTGATTGAACTGCATCAAGATATCTGATGTCCTCGTAAAAGACATGACTGGCGAAACCCAATTAAACGCCTGACTTTAGCTATGAGCAAATATCATGTACGGTCTGTAAGAAATACAAATAATAAAATCTAAAATCCTCAACAGTTTCGATGAAACTAACATCGCTGAGAAATGTTGGGGCCGTCGGAACTTCTACACAAGAGATCCTTCTAGATATCCATCTAGGCAGTATAAAAGTGTTTTTGATTGTGCTTTCGACATTTAAACAGTGGCTTCAATAATTCAAGATGAATCCTAGGTAGACGAAAGCTTTTACTAGCCAGAATATTTATTTACTCTACCTCGATCCACCGTTTTTTGTCACTTGCAGACTTTTGTCTGTTTTCACTGCGGGTTCATTTTTCGCCTGTTTCCTTTTATATACTTTGCTTAAAGCCCTACACTGATAGATTTTCACAAGTGCATATCCCTATTCCTACCGAAGACTGCGGCAGCAACTTTCCTATCAAATTTGATACAACATTCCGACGTGACAGATTTAATAGCGACCAACCTGAATCACCTTTTTGTTGTATAATTTATTACCATTGGAGTTTTGTCACAAGAATTTCTTTGTGTATTAACTCATTAAAATAAATGTAGCCCATTCGGAATATTTTCAAAATCTTGAAAATAATTTGCAATCTTAGACCACATGTATTTCTACAATCAAAACCATTTGACATTCTAGCAAATATTTGCAATTACCCAAAAAGGTTCTTATTTTTGGTGTGCGAACACAAAATCCTTTTAAAAGTACACTCAGATAGAAATGTTACTACAAATATTTTGTTGTTAAAAATGTCATTTAACTTAAATACAAATAATACAAATACAAAAAAGAATTTTCATAAATTTGGAGGAGAAGCAAAAACAAACACACCTGTTTAAAAGTAATTTTGTAATTTTATATATATCATATCGCACTGTAATTGGCATGATCCTTCAATTACTGTAAAAATCTTAATATATATTTACCCTCGACACTGATTCACTGATTCCCTGATTCACTGACTCTGTCACGCAGTACGTAGGAATTTAAATAGGCATTCTATAATTCTATAATAAATAATAAAAAAAATAATATTTTTTTTTTGTACAGAAATTCTGTTTTCCCCAAATTTTTTTTTTACAAATTTTTTTTTTCCAATTTTTTTTTTTTTCAACAACATTTTTTTTTCCCACAATATTTTTTTTTCAACAACATTTTTTTTTCCCACAATATTTTTTTTTCAACAAAATTTTTTTTTTCCACAAAAATTTTTTTTTTCAAGAAATTTTTTTTTTCAAGAAAAAATTTTTTTTTCAACAAAATTTTTTTTTTTAACAAAAATTTTTTTTTTTAAGAAAAATTTTTTTTTTCAACAAATTTTTTTTTCCCCAATTTTTTTTTTTCAACAAAAATATTTTTTTAAGAAAAAATTTTTTTTTCAACAAAATTTTTTTTTTTCAACAACAATTTTTTTTCCACAAAATTTTTTTTTTTTCAACAAAATTTTTTTTCCATATTTCAACGGGCGCCATAGGCGCATTACAACTTACTAGTTTTAAATATTTAACTGTTGATATTGAAAAAAAGTACTAAAAATGATTGGCAAAAAATAAAGACATATACAAACTATACATCTTAAACATTTATGTGTAAGTTTTCTGAAAAAAAAACACCTTCTGCAGTTGAAACTTTGTTGTTCCAATGTCACGAGTTATTCAAATATTTTTTGTTAATCTAGTTTTAATCAAAATTTATTAATCCAACTTGTGACCAAACCACAAAAGGTAGAAAGTAATGATATGTATCTGTTGGAAGACACAGGCGTTATGAACAAATTTGGTTATCCACAGTAGAACCACCCTGATCCTATTACGAAATGGTCGGCTGTCATCCATGTATGCAGATATCAATCTCATAGCCAGAAGTTTGTTGTTTACTTTGTGAAGTCACATTATTTGTTGAGTGTGTCCCCACTCGACGGTCGCCAAACAAAAGCACCTTTTGACATTTGCCGCCTCACCTCATACTGAAACATGTGTTCTTTCGTTCACATGTGTCTGGGTGTACTTTTGTACATATGTATATGTATGGCTGCATGGATGTGCGTGTGTGTGTTTGTGTGTATTTGTCGCATGTAACACAAAACCTCTAACAGCACTTTGTTCTTTCATATCTTTATATTATCATTATTACTTGCAACAAACACTTGTACTGCTCTCTACAAAACTACTTCTGCCACCAACACCACCATCACTACACTACTACTACGATGGCGTCGACGATGACTACAATGACTACTACTATGAGTAGTTCCACTGTTACTATTACTGCCAACGAGTACTGCTGTTGTTACTGCCAGACCGTATGAATGGATGGATGGATAGATGTGGCAGTTGTTGTTCTGGTTCAAGGGTGTTGTGTGTGCCTGTGCCTTTTCGTGGTGGCACATTGTTTTGTTATTTCACTTTGTTGTTTTGCAATTTCCCCAACAATTTTGTACCATGTTATTTTGTAATATTGGTTGTACTGTCGTTCGTGTACATGTTTTCGCTTCCATTTCCATTTTGTTTTCCGTGCAGTACCCTATAGAATAGGACTAGAAAGTGAACTGTAATGTAACTAGGACGAAATGTTGTATTTTTGATATTTTTTGTATAACCCTTTCAAAGGTAAATTTTATCAAATGAAATGAATATGCAGTCCGTCACGTGTGGCCTATCCAATATTGTTGAATGTCATCACTTACACACGACGTCGTCAGGCAAGAAACCCAGGCCAAATAACTCCACTCCGAGTTCCTATCAAGTAGGAACTCTCACTGTAAATTAATTCGTTGTGGTTGTAGAATCTCAGAGTCTTTTGAGTTTTAGACGGCTATCAGCGTAAAGGTCCGACCCATGGCACGATGTAACTACTATTTCCCGCCCAGCATGCCAAGTAGATTCAATAAACCAAACAGATAAACCCGATATACTTACAGAACTAAGTCCTGAATTAGCTGTGTGGACCAATTCAGCCTCTTGGTTAGTGGTTGACGCCTACCTAACACCTACTTCACATTGCAATAGCCAGTTCAGATCGCAACTCCACGTCGATCCAAACTCTCCCTAAAATTTAGGTGGTAAACCACAGCCATAGGTCAGATTACAGAGTCCAATGGGACCACTTCTGTTCTGTAAATAGTGTCTATGGCCCTTTTATCTGACTTCGATTTAGGGTACACATTCAGTCATCGTTAACCAAATCTCTTCGTTCGCACTTCTCTTTACCATATTGTCATAAGAAGCACACACACACAAAAAGAGCAAGGATTTTTCTTTTATTTCGTTATTCTACGACCTTATAGAAATCAAATTTCACAGAAAATTACTTTCAACAAAATGCCACCAAGTGTCGCTTGTTTAAAGAGCAAATTGTTTTGTGAGTGTATGCATGTGTGTACATACACAACTGTGTCTGTGTGTCCGTGTATATTTATGGTAGTTATGTGAAAAATGGTAGGAAAAAAAAAGAACAATAGCAACAACCAAAAAGTGGCAATACACTCTACGTATGTTGAAGAAAATAAACAAATAATGAAGTAAGAAAAGACGCCCTCTAACACCCAACAATGTCCGTGTAAGTGGAAAAAAAAAGCGGATATGTGTGAACGAGAGTACGAATACTCGTATTATGCATATAGAAATCGAACAAAAAAAATAGTTCGCTCGCAGAGGATAAAATAAATTTGTCTCAGCGTATATGGAAAATAAATGGAGTTTAAAAAGTAGAAAATGAAACAGGAAAAACCTTGGATGACACTGTAAATCGCTGCAAGGATAACAAGTAATAGTTTTATATTGGTATGGACTGAATGTGATGGGTTGAAGCTTATGTCTACTCCTTTGGTTTTTTTTTGTGTGCAAATATTGTCATTGAAGTAATGGGATATTATTTTGACGATGTGGATTAATTTAGCAATTACTAGAGATGTGTTTTTTTTTATAAAGAAGACATTTTACAGAGGCTGAAAGTATTAAGTGAATGAATCCCCAAAAGGACGAGCTAAAGGGAAAAGCTCATAGAAAACTGTTGTATTATATTGAATGAATATAAACTAACAAGATAACAGGAATCTTTTTTAACAAATATATTTTTGAACATACGCTCCTTTCGATCGTTACATTTAGGCAAAATAAGTAAATAAGCTAAGCTTGAAAAATAAAGGATATTGTCAACGACCCTTTTATGCTGCTTTGAAGTATATGGAGAACTTTATATATTAATTCTCTTCATGGTCTGCTGTTGATTTTCATTTCTTTTTTATATTCTAGTTTTTGGGTACATGGGTAAACCGGGGTTGTTAAAAAATATTCCGGCCATTGGACTAAATGTTTGCGGCGGCAGAACAAAGCCTCTGGTAGGAATCGAACCCACAACCTCTCACGTTGCAACGCGTTGATAGACAATCACGCTACGAACTCGCACGCTACTTTCGCAAAAAATAATGAATTCTTGAAAGGAGTCCCTTTCAAAGTAAGCAAGATAATGATTTCGTAATGAAATGCCATGTTTTTCTTATAACACCATGTTAAACAAAACTGCCAGACATTAAAGGAAATATAATCTGTCTACAGCCATAAGCCATAATTCTGCAACAGTTATCTACATACTCAACTTTATTTATTTATTTATTAATTACAATACAAAGTAAATTTATATTCTAATCAAGGGTAAAACGGGTGACACAGACCATTTGGCTAAAATTTTGCAGCGACAGACCAAAGCCTCTGGTGGGAATCGAACGCACAACCCCCACGCTGATAGACAAGCACGCTACCAACTCGCCTACCGGGGCGCCTCATACGCAACTTTTTATTATTATTTCTTAAACAAAATAACTACAATTTCTAGTTGTAGTTTAGAAATGTTGTTTTCTATTGTTTTATCAAAAAATGTAGAGCTAACATAAAATTAGTGACGCGTCTTTGTAAAACATTCAACCACATGCTTATATTTCATGCGGATTTGTTATATACGCCAAATGTGATTGTTTCAGCAGATGAAAGTAAAACCAGTTCTGACCACGGAAACAGGGACTGTTGGTCGATCATACTACATGATTGACATTTTATCTAAAGCGGTAATTTAAAAATTTGTTTTAAACCAGGTCCTCACCAGAATGTTTTAAAACCTAATCTTCTTTTGGGTTCACATACATTGGTTTAACTAATACTGTCCAGCAGATAATGGCATAGAATAATTTCCTATTTGGCCTCAGATGAGATCTGATTCCTAGTGCCGACCTTATTCCCCCATTTGGGCAGACATTTAATAAAAGCCACATCATGTCCATATGATACGAGTATACAGCATGTTTAGGCTATCCCTGCTAAGAGTTTAAAATCATTCGAATCGCTTACTAATATTAAATGGTGTTCAGTGTTATCAGATAGTCCCTATTTGGCTTATAGTTCAGAACCGCACGAAATTAGCTGGCAATGAAAATGCATCAACCAACCGAAGCCGGTCTCTTCAAATGCCACTCACACATTTTCCACAGGTTTTATTGTAATTTTGCAATAAAAAAAAACGAGAAAAACTCAAATCTTAAAATCCTCATTTCATTTTTACTATCACGTATTAGTTTTACTATTCTTTATTTTCACTCCGATGTCGGAATGTGTGATTTGCACGGAATAGAAAAAAAAAACAAAAAAATAAAATCACCGAAAAGCGAACTAAAAACGTACACATGCACATGAACATAAAACACAAATTTCAAATGTGATTTTAGAAAAATGGCACATAAAAACCGCCATCTATGGCCAATATAAGTGTTGCCTTCATGTGTATTAGTGTGAGTGTACGTATATTTCTCGTTTTGTGTTGATGTATATCTCTGTCTCTGAGTGTGAGAGGTATGTATGTGGTTGAAGCTGATGTTGATGGTGATGATGATGAGGGTTCCCATTGAGTCAGTAGAATGGCAACATCCACATTCCCATCAACAAACAGAAAAACAGGTGCAAATACTTTTAGTTTATGTCATACGTGATGATTTTTGTAGAATGCATGGATGATTTCTTCCGTTCTTCTCTACTATTCTATTCTATTTCATTTGATTTTTTTCTGTTTACAGCAAAACGTGCTTTAATCATAAGTATCGGGGAAAATCGACCATCATACAGCAACACATACACGGATATTTGGTTCTGTCCATGTGTGCGTGTGATTGTGTTTCTATCTGTCTGTCGACGGCTGGGTGTGTGTGTGTGTAAGTGTTGTCTGGGTATTTTTTTATTAGAAAACAAAAGATGAATAAATGCCAATGATTGGTTTGTTGAATAGAATTGGTGTTATTCTTTTTTCATTTTCTTCTTGGGCTACATAAATAAATTGAAAAATAAATATGAATAGAAAATAATAATATAAATGGCTTCAACAACACGTGAGCTGAAATTGTTTCATGTCCCAACAAAAATGGCGACAGTTTAATATTAAAGATTCTAAATAAAAACATGTTAATTCGTATCATTGGATACATTTCATAAAAAAAGATATGAATTTGCAAGAACGTTTCGAAATTTAAATAAACAGGCGTTCATTTGAAGAGGTCATGTTTCACAAAATAAATGAAGTATAAAGTTTCTACACAAAATATTCAAACCACGTTATGATCTAAAATCTATAAGATATTTCTAATTACGTAATTACCAATTACCCTAGCCTAGCGTTGAATAGGAGGAATATCTAGTTTCAAACCTAATTTCTAAAAAAAACATCTCCACGAAAATAATTTTAATTTTTTTGGAAATTTGAAAAACTAAAATACTTTTTTTTTCTTTTCCAATGTTTGGGTAACATTTTTTTATTCACCCACGGATTGCTGTGTTTTGTAACAAAATTTATTTTGTTTTATCTCTAACATTCATGAAAAATGAGTCGATGGAAATTTTTATCTAAAGAAGACAATTTAATATTCAAACTATATATGGAATCATGGCAACGATTCATTAGATCGCTAGAAATCGGTAGCTAGAAAATACGTTCTTAAAAAACTACCCAAGTTTAGACTAAGATTATTATGCTGATAAAGGTGTTTTTTTTATAAGGACAGCACCAAATGTCCCTGACATCAACCAGTTATTTTTAAAGCTAAACAACTTAAACGTTTGCAACTGATCCTTGGAGATGCCCGGTAAACTACGCCTGAAATTTTGACGAACTTGGAAAAAGGAGTGGTCGTTGGGACGGTGGCTTTAATTTAATTCTTGAAAAATCCTCCATAGCTCTGCAAATACAATGGAAAAGTGTTACATCTGTGATCACATTTTACATATCAAGACAATCATTGAGTAAACTCTATCATGCGTTTTTATAAACCAAAAAAAATCGTTTTTTCTTTGGGAAATTTTAAAGTGGCCCAACTCCTTAGATAATCACACTAGGGCAAAAAAGATTGAAAACACTGATCCGGACTTATATTCCAAAAAATCATTGTAATTGTTTTAAAATCTTTAAATCGACAAATCTCCTTAACGACGCCTCTTAAATCTTATCAGTTCCATGATATTCGTAAATAGGAGCATAAAATCCGTCATGTACGTATTGTATTGGTCTGGCATTGCCATTTCATACCATAGTTCTTGCGAATTGCAGTTTAAGTCTATGAGAATGAGGCTCCATAAAAAAAAAATTTCCCTGCAGCAACTTTTTTGGAGACTTGAAGTGAACATATCAGCATGACAATGCACAATATCATATGGTAATATACTTGAGTGGCCTCCCTATTGTCCAGACCTTCGTATTATAAAAAAATTTTAGGGAATGGCTCTACAGAAACGTTTATAGTTCTGGGAAGCAGTGCAACAACAAAGACGAACATATAGGCAGTCATCCGGATGGATGACAGTGAATCTGATTAAAGGATGCCAATTTTTATGATCGACAATCACGAGATCTGTCAAAACAATCATTCGTCCAGTTCTCTTCAAAGGAAGCCGAAGTGAATGGATATCGGTGGATGTTGGCTCATTATATGTGTGATGCCATAATTGGCTACACTGACTGGCTTACGAAAATTTTTTTGTGGAATTATTTGAAAATCATAATTTACACCATCACGGCACTGATGAGCTGAAAGCAAACATTTGTGCCGAAATTTTTAACCGCCCGAGATTGTATAAATTCACATTAAATTTATGTGGGAATTTAATATTCACATACAACACAAGTCAAATAATATTGTTAATTTTTAGCGCCCCGAAAGGCGAGACGGCAGCGTCCTTGCCTACCAGTGTAGGGTTCAATTCCCACCTCAGGCTTTGGCCTATCCCTGCAAAACTCTAGCCATATGGTCTGTGTCACCCGGTTTACCCTTGGTCCCAAAATTAGAATACAAATTTAGGGTGTTCACAAGGGTGTCCTAAGTGTTGTAAGTGTCGTACGTACTAAAGCTGTACAACTGTTGTATATTTTTTGTTGATATTTTCCATATAAAAGAATTGTACGACAGTACAACGTTTGGATATATGTTTTGAAATCGTACTAAGGGACAGTGATGGAAGAAATGGTACATTTGTATAATTTTTGAAGCCAAAGAAAGAACCCAACACTTACTTGACTCAACCATAAGTATGTCAAATGCAAAATTTTCGCATAAAGCGGTTAATATTTTATTTTTTTCGCTTTCGAAAGGCATTTCTATTCAACTAATTTTTTTATTATTATTTTTACATTTGACGTTTGAAAATGTACGTTTCTTAGATGTCAGTACATACACATACGACAGGTTGTTCACATACGTACTATTGTAGGTCTCGTATTTTGTTACAACTTACAACATTAGTACACCTTGTGAATTCCCTAATTGTATTGTAATTAATAATAGATAAAAAAAATTGTGGAAAGTTGGTTGCGAGACATTTGAAAATCCCTTATTACCCTCAACACATAAATGGAATATTGCTTTGAAAGACTACTCCGTAACTGAGTATGTTATACTGGGATATATGACACTATTAAATAATATTCCATACAAGGTGTTTAAAAATCCCATTGGCACACAAAATATCAGATTATATTCAACATTAATTTCTTATCGTAATTAAATAACAGTGAAAAAATCCATTTCCAACGAAAACCATATTTTCATGAAAAAGGTTAACCTCTTTTCGGAAGCCAAATTGAATTAAAATTTTCTTGTCACAAATATTTTTGATTAATCGCAACAAAGAGCAACAACAACAACAAAAATCCAAATCACAATAGACACAGACAGGCAGTTTTCCAATAGAATTTTTCTATTACTTTCGAGAAGCAAGAATTATTTACGCTCAAATGAAATGTCGACAGCGCCAGTTTGTGTTCGATTCATGTATTAAAGACATGATGATGTGTCGTTTTATATATAGCATTTTCCTTTCAAGTGTCAATACACATTTGATAAGTTCAAATTGAACCGCAACAGCACGCATGTTCGCGCATGTGGCCCACATAAAATCACATGAAAGAAATCATGTCTGAATATAATACGATATATGAATGTTTGTGGATCTGAACAAATACTGGCATCAGACATCCATACACATGTACACATGGAAATGAATACAAATTTGTATATATTTTCTTCTCCTTCTTTTTGTCGGTAAATAGAAATAATAAAACCACAAGAACTGCGTGTGGTTTTTTTTTTGACAGTAATGTGGATTTTTTTTTTAGTCCCGTCCTCCAACTCTATGTGGGACTTATTCTACAGGTACTTGCAGACAAATATCATCATATCATGTTTGGGAATTCATTAGAGTCTAAAGACAAGGCAGATGTCAAATTTGTGTATGATACAAGAGACACACACAGACACATAAACTCTCAAATTGAGCAACTCGTTAGGGAGGTGGTTTAATATCAGTGGTAAAATTACATAGGAAACTTTTATTGGGCAACATATGTTACAAAACTTTATTGCCTCTATGTAAAATTGTCATATTTTGCCGACTAGGTGAACCAATGAAGCATAGTACACCTCCGCTATAAATGACAGCATATCGAATGGGGTCACTACTTCAGTTTTATATTCAAATATGTTGATTTTTTGTTTATAGGAAATACAAACATTTGAGTGGAATCTCCACATTTCAGTTCTAAATAATAAAGGTCTTACTTATCAAATGTTCCTTTAAGCTGCGTCATTTGTATTAATTGATATGCATCACGAAATAATTCAGTAAGAAAATCCCACGTAAAAGGTACAGGGTGTGCCACATATTATGGCGGTATGTGAATATTGAATAACTTAAACAAGAAAAAAACAAGTTCCATCCATGATCTCATATCTCCTTAGAACGAATTAAATCAAGCTTGAAGAATCATTTGGTGTGGCCGGAGATTAAAGACATGGACTTTGGTTTCAACAGCAAGTCTTTGACTCCGTTAGACATTTTTGTATGATACCGGGTTACGCGAACAAGCCAATAATGACTGTGGCCCTAAGGGAATATCGATAAATCAGTCGCGAGATAGAATCAGAAACTGAAGACAGCCTGGGCAATCGCGGGAATAAAATAATGACGCTTTCGAATAATCCAGCAATATAACGAAAAATATATTTTTTGATAATTTTTTTGAATTTTTTTTTTTAAACAAATTTTATTTGGACCCCCTTTTTATATTTTTCAGTTGAGTCTAGATTGATAGTCATTATGTAGAAAATAAAATTGGGTACAATTTAATTTGAGCAGTCTCCGTGCATATATAGTGATATAGTGGCGGAAACTCTCTGATACAATTGATCGAGCAGTTGTGATATTATAGAAAAATGGAACGATACACGCTTTAACAACGCATTGAAATTATTAAAATTCACTACAAAAATGGTGAAAATCTTGCAGTCACAATTCGCAAAACTAAAAAGTTTCCGGACCGTGTTATCTCTCGCAGACGTGTTGACAATCGGTCACCCAGATCTGGTGATTTAACACCTTGCAACTTCTTCCTTTGGGGTCACGTGAAAGATAAGGAGAATACCTGAAAGGTAGAATTCATGAGGCTATCGAGGACATAGGGCAGCCACTTTGCGATTTGGTTATGGAGAATTTCAAGAAAAGGATATGGTTCTGTAAGCGTGGTCGTGATGGCCATTTGGCTGATGTTGTTTTCCATTATTAACGGCATACCCTCCTCTTTATTATGAAATAAACATCCGATCATTTATCTCAAAAAACGTAATGTTTCTTTGAATACCCAAATAACACCTCTTGTAGGAAAAGCCTGTACATCTTCTGATTATAAATAAATTGACGTTTTGTTTTTTTCCTTGCAACCATTTTACTGACTTCCCATATATCCCTCAACCACAGCTATGCTTCACATTTTAATGGTGTTTCAAAAATACGTAGAATGAAATTTACACCTTTAAATGCTCTTATCAACTTTGTATATCAATGTGTGGTATAAAGTCATACATATAGGACTTGTGCATGAGCAAGCTCAAGTGAGTTTGTGTGTGTGTGTGTGTGTGTATGGGACTGTGTCTGTGTTATTCGTGTAAGTGAATGATTCAAAGTTTCATACAATTTATGATGTTAACAAGATATTGACTAGCATATAATTATATAGTTCAAAATTATAATTGACATGAGTTCAAACAATTTTTCGTTCGTTTTTGTTTATTTAACAATGGCAGCACACGCCAGCGGTTTTATTTTAACGCTTGTTTTTCGCTTGTACAATGTAGTTGTTGGTGTTGTTGTTATTATGCTAATTTGTTAGAATTTACCATCAAAAACAATGTACGAAGTACTTACTACTCTCTTGACTGCTGAATGATGATGATGGCGCTGATGATGTTATCGTTCGCGATACATTTTACAAATATTTTGCATAATTTGCCAAAAAAAAAAAACACCGCCATCAAAATGTGAGGCAAATGTCGTCCCCAAAATAAACGGGGCTCTGAAACGACAACGTGCAGGGGATATTTACAAATTCGTATAATTTGTATTGGCATGTGAAGGTAGAACCATAAAGGTTGCCAAACGAATATATGTGGACATTTCGCTCATTTACTTGAATAGTGGCATAATTCAAAATTCACTTTATATATTTTTGGTCTTGGAAAAGTTGTAAATCTCTAATTTAAATTGGCTTTTGTTCTACTGAGTATTATGGATTCATATGACAGGTCTCCATATTATTGAAATAACCTGCAGTTCTTTTTCTATATTTGGAAAGTACGACGAAATTGACTATTTTAAACGGCTCTCCGGAAAAAATCATATTTTGAGTTATGCCACTATTCAAGTAAATGAGCGATTTGTATTACATATTTTGTATAGTTGTGTGTTAATATTGTCTGTATGGGCCTTGGAAAATATTTCCTAATACGTGGCTCAGAATTAAATATCGGAGAAATTATCATGACAATAGCTAAAAACCAGAACGATAATTAAGTATTTGAATAATTGAACACTTGATGTGCAGTTGGAATATTTTTAATAGATAATAAATTGCTCCAATAGCTGAACTGCCTTTACAACAGGCTTTCTGAGTGTGAAGAAATGAGTTTCCCGGGGAGCCCACAACAATAATTTGAATATTTTATACACTTCTTGAGGGCTATAACATTTCTTGTTAAACTTAGTACTGTTCCGCAAAACAAGGTGGTACATAAAGATGAAAAAACTGGGCAGTTCGGACACCTACTTACATACGCATTCTACACAGGACTTAGAAATAAATTCCTTGCTCCAAATGTGTCCAGCAGTCACGAGGAGAACACGGCCGCTAAAAAAATATATATGATGTTCTTACCAGGATTAATATCTGGATTTGATGTGTAATAACCAATCGCGCTGTAGCCGTTCACCTACATTTTTCAACTTATTTCACAATAAAAGAGGAACTTCAAGTGTTGTCAGTCTGAAAAGTTTGTTCCTTGTTTCGATTGTCTGTTAGGATTGGTTTGAGGACATATTGCAAACGTAGAAAGAAAATACTTGAAATATCTAAAACTCAAATTCAAAAAATTTAAAAACCCATCATTTTTAGATTTATTGGAGGGAACGTTTAAGAACTTGTATAAACTATCGGAAGTCCATATAATCGAGGACCATTGTAGATAAAATCGCTTTCCTATAAAACTACGAAATAGTGGATGCATTTTGTAATCCTATCGAAAATTACTTACTGAAGATAGTAAGTCTGAAGATAGTAGCGGGCTCTAAGCAGTAAGTACTGATTATTGAATACACAAAATAAATTGTATATAATTTAAGCGTCTTTTACATGCATCACACGGATACTGAAGGTGCATGAGAAGAAACAAAAACGTATGGTTTCTGTTTATGCCTTTTCACCGTTGGGAAATAAATAATATGGTCATTACTCTTTTTATGAAAGTTGTCATAACCTTTTCACAGAGATGTGGCCGTATCTCACCGATGACACATTGGATCTCGAATTTGAGCATAAGTTTTTTTTTTTTTTTTAAATGGAAATTTATTTGTACATTAATTTTATTCGCTTGAAATATTGGCCTTAGCGCCTTAAAGGGCATTATTGATGCAAGGAGGCAACCTTTATAATTCAAAGTAATACAAAAAAACTAAGAAAACTTGGAGTAATAAAAATAAATGTAAAAAGTAAAAATATGTTATCATATACGTTTAGAGAATTCAATTAAACATGTAGTAAATTTGAAATTGATTTTTCCTACAACATAAATGAATTCAAAAAATTGTTAGAACTAATTTATTATAAAGCACTAGTCTGTAAGGAATTCTATTTCCATAGACGAAATAAATAATGAGATCTTTACGGTAGAAGCGTTTCGAATGCATCACATAAATATTTTTTACACAAGGATTTTAATGTTGATATTCTAACAGTTGATTTTAGTTCAGCTGGTAAATAATTACATATTTATAACTAGTAAGTTGTAATGCGACTATGGCGCCCGTTGAAATATGGAAAAAAAAATTTGTTGAAAAAAAAAATGTTGTTGAAAAACAAAAATTTTCTTGAAAAAAAAAATCTTTGTCGACAAAAAAATTTTTTTGAAAAAAAAATTTTTTGTTGAAAAAAAAAAATTTGTTGAAAAAAAAAATGTTCGTGGAAAAAAAAAATTTTGTTGAAAAAAAGAATTTTGTGGAAAAAAAAATTTGTTGAAAAAAAAAATGATGCTGAAAAAAAAAAATTTTTGTTGAAAAAAAAAAATTTGGAAAAAAAAATTTTGTACAAAAAAAAACTTTGGAAAAAAAAAATTTTGTTAAAAAAAAAAATTGTAAAAAAAAATTTGGGAAAAAAAAATTGGGGAAAACACAATTTCTGTACAAAAAAAAATATTATTTTTTTTATTATTAATATTTATAGAAAATTATAGAATGCCTATTTAAATTCCTACGTACTGCGTGACAGAGTCAGTGAATCAGTGTCGAGGGTAAATATATATTAAGATTAATACAAGCGCCCCGGTAGGCGAGTTGGTAGCGTGCTTGCCTATCAGCGTGGGGGTTCGATTCCCACCAGAGGCTTTGGTCTGTCGCTGCAAAAATCAAGCCAAATGGTCTTTGTCACCCGGTTTACCCTTGGACCCAAAATTATAATATAAATTTACTTTGTATTGTAATAAATAAATAAATAAAATAAGATTAATACCACCAATGTAATCTATACGTTGTTTGGTATTTTCCAACCTTTTTCTTTGGCTTTAAAATATTGGAAAACATGGCAAGATTTTTGATTTATTTCAATAATTTTTGTTAAATTAGTGTGTGTCAAACGAACGGTTATCTATGACTTTAATTTGTTTGTAAGGCAATCAGTCTGATGGTTGTGGCTGTCTTCACAAAATGTAGAATGAAGAAGGAATAGTTGAACCAACAATGGATTCTAATTTCTTTGTGGAGCTAGACAATCTGGCCGTTATTGGTATGAGGCGCTCTGGATGTTTCAGGATAGGCTTTGTATTTAAAACAACTTTAACAATTCGATTCAAGATGGGTATTTCAAGGGTATTTTGGTACTTATGTTAGCTGAAGACTGCGGTGTCATATAGCCCCTAAATTTAGCATACCTGCAAGCCATGTGCAGCAACTTTATTACAGACAAAAGTTGTCCATGTCCGCCTTGACTTATTACTTATTACGGCTGGTAATAAATTATTAACCTTTGTCTTAAAACATTTACAATTCTGTATTTCTGAATCTCTTTAAATAAACTTATGATATTTCAAAGGAATTTCTTGTCCAACTTTTCGGGCCAATTTTCCAAATACCGTTTTAATTTCTTTAAAAAGAAATGAGAAAATCCAGCATCAATTGAATCAGTCCTTAAAATGCCTTTGTGCAGTCAAAGAAATATCTGTGAAGTAAATATGTGTGTGCTAGGTATGAATATGGGCATGTGATTGGTATGTGTGTATTGTTTAAATTCTCCTTGTTGTTTTTGCTCAACATTTTTGTTAACAGTAATGTCAACACTTTATAAATGTACGTATGGATGTGTGTGTGAGTTTAAGCGAGTTGATTTCTTGTTTTTCCAAGTAGTCATTACTGCTGCCATGAGAGAGAGAGAGAAACAAAAAATAAAAATGTGTTTTCCACTATGCGGTTGTGATTATTACGCAGTGAATGTATGTATTTTTGCCCGTTCGTCCTCCGTCCATCTGTCAGTCCGACTGGCTGTCGGAATGAAAGCGTGTGAGTGGGTATGTGTGTTGATTGGTGAGGAAATACATACACGTATAAATGTATGATAATGTTGATTGGTGGCGTCACTGGTGGTGGTGTTGGCGTCGGTTGGTGTTGGTACTGGCGATGAGTAGAGAGTTGTATGATGGCATCATGTCTTTTAAAAGCCTGCAACACATGATGATGGTATGATTTTTCAACAGTACGAACAACAACAACAGCAACATGAATACCATTATCAGGACAATGATGTTGGGGCGATGGTGTTGATAATCATCATCGTGTTGTAAAAATGTCTGTTAACAATTTTTATTTGTTGTTGCTATTATTATTGTAGTTATCATGATTATAATTGTGGGTGCTGATGTTGCTATTACTGTTACTGATGACGACGAGGATGACGCTGTTGATGTTGTTTTACAAATACATGAAGTTTCACAAAGCACTTTAACCATACGCTCCCAACAATGTGACAATTATACAATTACAGATTTCAATTTTTGTTCATATTTCAAAATGTCAAAAATACCGTTAAGTCACGCCGAATATGTGGAGCCCTTCGGCTAGTCAGACATCTGGTCACAAATACTTCGATCGAGCCATTGTAGTTCTCATTGTGTGTATCGGTTTCTCTGAAAAATTGTAATGTCAAAACGATGACTTCCAATGTGTCGACATATATTGTTTTTTTTTTTTTTTTTTGGTATACCATTTATCATAGGACGGTGTTTATGTCGTCGAGAGCATTCCGTAGCCTTTCGAAATATTTTACAAATTCCATAGAATTGTAAATTGTTTCACAAATGAGATAAGTTGGCTTGCATTTTTGTATAGATATGAACAGTTCTTGTGCCTGGTTGATACTGCCATATTGTAGCTATATATAATGATATTCTTGACAACTCCCATTTGAGGTATTTTAGTCATCATGAATTTGTCATTATCCGTTTTAGTTCTTCTTTCTTAATGCGGCGATATCAAAATAAGAAGGGATCGTCGTTCTTGACTGATAGATTTGTCTATCTTATTTACTTACTTTACTTATTTCCCTTAACATTCCATGAAAGAATAGACGGAGAACTTCTCTTAAACCAGTGAGCTGTGCACGATATAATTTGTATACTCACTGACTAGTGTTTAAAGTCGGCTCTTTCTATAGAAGTTTTCTAAAGCTTAGAGATTAGTCTCTTACTCGTAAAGTCGCCATCATATACGAGGTGGAAAACAGCTGCTGAAAATGTTTGATGGTCTACCAGATTTCGAACCTGAATGTATTTGTGTGATAATCGGACACACTATCTACCATATCATACATCTGTCTTACGACTAGTAATTAGCACAGCCTAAGTCTTATGTTTAGCCAAAGCGACATCTATTGAACTGTGCAATAAGTTGACTACATGGAGGTTGCATTTTGAAAAATGTAAATGAATTGTCAAAAGTATTAGAATTGTTACATACGACACATCAAACTTAATATACCCTCAATTCTATGATGAATGGTTACAAAAAAGACAAAAGTCTACATTATTTCCTTGTGACACTAACAGCCTCCGACCAGTTGAGCAACTGGCAGACTGGATGGCTGGATGACTGACTGTTGCTGCAGCAGCAACGATGATGTCATATCATTCCCTACTCCTACCACACGCACATGCTGTACACATACATACACATAGGCATCGGTTTTTCTTCTCTAATTTTTTTTTTGTCCTCTCGACTTTATTAGCATTAATGTGTTGTCAACAGTTTTCTGCTGCAGCATTTCATTTTTGTTTTTCGACTGAAGGTTGTAAATAACATTTGTGACAGACCGAGAAGAGTGAAATCAAGTGTGAAAACAGATTCAACAACAAATATACACAAACGTATATATATATGTATACATGTGTGTGTGTGTTTGTGTGAGAGTATAAATTTACAGATACATTTGCACAAACAGCCATCACAAGTAGACTCCGCTAGAGTACATTTACGAGTACTGACAAATATGATGTGATACAATAATAAAAAGTGATTGTTACACTTTATTAGACATAGATTTTAAGTAGGCCTTGCTGCCAAAGACAATGACGAAGACGAAGCTGAAGACCACCGAGGGAGTGTTCGAGAGAGGGAAGAAGAAAGAAAACATTAACAAAAATCAGCCAGTACTGTTAATACACTCCTAGACAAAATATTTCTCTTTTTTTGTTTGCCAAAGTACCATTAAGATTTGTCATTTTATTCCTATTGGACTCGCAGATTTTATTTATGCACGACAAAGTCGATGATGGTTTACGCAAAAAAAAAAAAAAAAGACAATGAAAGTCATGATCATCATTGTAACGATTATAAAATGGCGGGACGGGACAACAGAAACGAATAAGACAAAACAGAAATTGACGAAAAATTAATGTATGCTCTTTCTAGAATAAAATAAATGATTTTAATGGCACCATAAAATAAATGTAATAAAACCAAAAAGTACGAGGATTTTAATAAAATTGTGGTGGAAAGACGACATATGGCTGTTGTCAAATGGCATATGGGGTTTAGAAATGTGATGTTGGTGAAAGCCTGTTACCATGAAGCTTTCACATGAAAGTATTAATGTAAGGGGAATTTGGATACGACTTTCTGCCGAAAATTTACATTAAAAGTGTTATGTTTAATGGGAACTGGGATTGAAAATCAGAAAACCGGTACTGTAGCATAACCTGTCATCTGGCCTAGTCCTTAACGTCCTATTAAGGAAAGTGCTCAAAACTGTATTTAGTTTGACATCTACTGATCTATAGAATAGAAAGACGTATATCGCCACTTAGAATGTTCCACTGATAGCATCGATTAATCCATAATGAAAAAAAAATTGGGTGGTGCGCAAATCGCTCACTTTTTACTGTAATTGTATTTAAAGTCTTCATCAAGGCAATGGGCAATTATTCATACCGTTTTTCTGTTGGTAATTTCTAAGCTCGGTCCAGGATCCACCATTATATTTGTTATCCCACTGTGAAGCATCTCTTTGGTCAAAGACAATCTACTGGGCAGTCGTCCTAGATCGGATGCAAACTTCTTCTTTAGCTGGCAGTTATGGTGGCCTCCACGAACTTACCATTGAATTTCTATAGAAAAATCAGTGATATTATAGAGTTTGTCATAGTCTTCGCCCTTGGTGTTAGCTCATATGGGCCTCCATTTCCACTTAGCATAGCATATACACCACAATGTCCTTACTTACTTATTTTAAGGGAAGGAACAGACGTGGAACTTCTCTCGAATCAGTGAGCTGTGTACGATATAATTGTGTATACTCACTGACCGGGACCTACTGTTTAATGCCGGCTCCGAACGGCTAATGCTTTTCTAGAGAAGTTTTACATGGCTTAGAGATTGCTCTCTTACTGGTAAAGTCGCCTACATTTACGAGGTGGAAACAGCCGCGGAAAAATGTTTGATGGTGTTACCGGGTTTCGAACTCGGATTCTTCTGTGTGATAGTCGCACACACACTACCTATCACACCACGGCCGCCCGCCAAAATGTCCACTCCTGGTTTCGCTGCCTCCAACAATACAACAAATAAAGAGTAATTTACCATCTGAATTTGTTAAAGTCTACAGTAGCATTTCATTATAATTCTCTTCTCTACACTTTGTAATTAAATAATACGCTTAAATGCAAACTAGCTTAATGTCTTGTGCAGCTGGAACCGGAAACCGTAAACAATTTGCATTGTCTGCCGAAGAAGATAACGTGTTGGTCATCAAATATTATTCTTCCTATTAATCTGTTGTCACATTTGTCTTTGTAACAAAAGACGATATTAAAAAAGGAAATAATAACAATAAATAAAGTCGAATATGCTCATTCGCCTGAATGCGAATAATAATAAATAACATTGACAAACGGAATGTCAGCATTTATTTCATTCTTCAATTTGAATTTATGACAATTTTCTTTTCAGGCTGCAACTAAGTGCTCGTACATGTCGTACTCTTCGGCATGTACTTTTGAATTTATATTAAAATAAATATTGATTATATCTTTTATTTTATTATTATCATATCTTTTATGTCATACATACTCTCCCACACACACACACACACACACACACACACTCATTCACATATATAGGTTGCATAGGTATTGTCGTACAATGCAAGAGGACATTGCAAAATGGGAAATTCATATTACACATGTTGAGGTTGATATTGGTTGGGGTTTTGGTCCTGATGTTGGCTTTGGTGTTCGCTTTGGTCTGGGCATTGGTATTGGTGTGGGTACTAGGACATGTGGTTATTTATTTGCATGTGTACTGTTTGGCAAAAGTTATTGTTACTCTTCTGTAATTTAATATGGTCATTTTATTTTTATTTTAAATAAAAATGAACATTGAACAAAAAACAAAAACAACAACGTATTATTGTATCACTTCGTAGCAGGGAAAGCATCATCGGCCAGGAAATGGCAAGAAATCACATCCTAAGGAGTGTGAGGACAGAGCCTGAGTGTTAATTTTATGTGCATGTTTCCACATCGTATGTAAGAACATAAGAGTGGGACTGGAATAAAGTGGGGATTTGGCAAAAATCATTCATAAGGTATTGAATCTTACCAAGTTGGCGGCAGTTACCTATATTCGTTTGGATCCTATTAGGTTGTAGTCTACAAAAAAGGTGGGTGAAAGCTAAGTGGAAATGAATTAAAAATGTAAATAGAAAGGAGTCTTTAGAGTAGTAGCAAAAGTGTATTCTAGCTTATATCTGAATGATGGGGTGGATGATTTAACGTAACAGAAGCGAAACTGTGCGGTCCCAAATTAGGGGAACATCAGTTAATTTTTTCAAGAATTTATTAAATATTAATAATTTTTAAAAATAAATCCCTGATGAATTTAGGAATTAAATGTGTATTAAAGATATTAAATAGATCTGTTTTCCTACACCAATACCAATTGTGTGCAGAACGATTTTCAATTTAATAGACAGTAGACCCCTTTATATTAGTCAGGACTTATTGTTTGTTGAGAATTCATGGTGACGGTAATGTGATGACATTACCTGGTAAAGGAAATTGTAATACGATAAAGCAAATTTTTTTTATTTTTTTTATAATTTTTTCATAATTTAGAAATACATCCACCTGTGTGCGTCGCTTCATTGGCCATGTTCCACAAATATGGTTTCCTGTCCCATACATCGTGACCCATTCTAATGTACACCTACACACAACTGTACAACTGTTTTCGAGAGAAAACACAGAAACATAATTCAGATTGATGTTATGCATCTCCAGAGTAAAATAAATTGTTATTGTTAAAGCAACAAAAACAAAATGCCATAGAACCGAAGCACCAGCCAGCAACAACGACATTTTTAAAAGACAACACATGCTGTTTCTGTTGGTGATGATGACGATGATGACATAAAATAAGCCTTTTTCCAAGTGTCCTCGTTGTTCGAATCTGTTGACAAGTGTGAGTGTTAACATGAAAATATACTCATTGGTGTACAATTGATTACTTTGTATGAAATTTTTATAATCAAAAGTACATGAAATGCTAATAATTGTCACAAATAATGTTAAGGCTTGAGTTATATCATGAGTTACATTAAATATGAAGATTTGTTGTAATTGGGATTGAGGTTCCAAACCTCAGATGTTGGCAGGAAATGTCGAATTTTGTACACACGTCCGATCAATTGACACTCAATCGAGTGTAGTTTCTGGAGTGTGGAGTCTGTTTAAGAAAGAAATGGACTATCGCAAATCAACTAATGCAGTTTCTGTAATTTCATGTGTTATCAACATGTGATGCACTGACTAACTACTTAGATCTCCTGATGTGACCACTCCGGTATTTTTTCTTTGGGATTATTTGAAAAGCGAAATGGATGCCAGTACTTGTCGGACTATTGACGGGCTCAAGGAAAATATTCGCACCGAAATCAATGCGGTATAGCATGAGATGTCCTAAAAAGTGATGGTAAAGGCAGCAAGTAGACATATTTTCAGTGACCAATGAAGGCAGGTACCTCAATGATGTTATATTGAAATAGTAAAGGACCAAATTATTAATTACACTACAAAGTAAATTTATTTTCTAATTTTGGGTTCAAGGGTAAATCGGGTGACACAGACTATTTGGCTAGATTTTTAACAGCGACAGACCAAAGCATCTTGTGGAAATCGAACAAACAACCAACTCTCCACCGGGGCGCTTTACGAGCACATTAATTAAAAATGTCATATGTCTTAAAATCTCTTTAGTTTATTTACTGTTCAGATACCGACATAATAGATTAATCACAATGAATAATCGCACAAAAGTTCTTTACTGCAGCAGTTAGCAATAATTAGATAAGATCCATTAAACTTATGATAATATCGATATGAATCCAGACATATATATAAAGTTCTCTTGATCTTTTTATGGAGAGACCAAAATTTCGAGGCTCTATGAAAAAAAGCACACAATGAAGAATTCACAAAAATATATGAAGAATTTCCCAAAAAATCCTGAAAGATTTCCCAAACGATTTATGAACAAAATTCTTGGGAATTTTTTCATTGTTGAAATTTTGTATTATTTTTGAAATATTATCTAAAAATTATGAAAAAATCATTTTTTTCGGATATTTCCCCTAATGGATTTTTTTTTGGGCCACTTTCATGTGGGGCTTTTTCCATAAAGCCAATTCTTTTCATAGAACATTGACTCAATTCAACATACGTAAATTATTCATGTTTCCCACTTACCTTGCCTTATCCAATTTACATTTTTCCCGGACCGTGTTATCTGCAAGCGAAAGAAGTACGAGATGAAATGAGTACATGTAACATAAAACATGTTAAATATTTAACATCTAAGCAATTAACAGGTGACAAAAGTGTCATCCATTTAAACTCAAAAATTACAGAAAATGACAAAAAAATAAAATGAAAACAACAAATTTTGTTAGTGGCATAAAACTTCAGATGTTATGAGGCAATGTAGATACATTGAAACGTATGAATGTATGTATGTATTAGGAGGATTCGTATCTAACATTTTGCTGTTGGTCTCTTCTGTATCTAATGGTACATATTTATGCATCTATGGTGATATCTACATATGATGTACAGACACATTGCAAATTGTGAAATACGTTTAAAAATGTGTTTGGCTTTGCGCTGCTGTTCTTCTTCCTGTTGCTGGTACTCGTCCAAAACTCAAAATGACATTTCGAAAGACAGACATGTGTATGCAGAAGCACACACACACACATGTAGCCATATATACTGTGTGGACGTGTGAAGAAACACATACAACAACAACAGTTCTAAATAGACATCACAGAAATAACGATGGACATATCCATGCATGCGTGTGTGTTTGTGTGTGTATTTGTTTGGCCGAAAGACGTACATAAATATGAATCAGAACGTGTTAAAACAAAAGGATTTTGTCCACCGCAACCAAAGGCAGCTGTATACGAGCTCATAAAAAAACCACGAGGCGATTGATGGGTAGTTTGCCACGTCGAAATACAGGGCCTGATTCTCTTTGGCGAAGATGCTAAAGAATACGAGGTGACTTGTTTTTAGGAGCGGACATTCGAATTTGAGATTAAATTGGTTGGCCATGATTAGAATTTTCAACTGTTGGGCTGTATATTTTAGCGACACTACACTTCCAACAACGGCATTTGTATTTATGACCCGGTTTGAGGTCCTGAAAACTACGTCACTGAAACCCACCGCACCTCCAATGCAATGCAAAAGACCCCTTTCATTTGAATCTATAGAGAACGTATGAACGATTTTCTCCATTTTTTTGTTTATTTTTTTTTTTTTTGCATTTGTTTAGTTTTTGTTGAACAATTCCTGTGACGTGTTGTGTCGTTATTGTTATGCTGTCATATGTTTTTAACACTGAACAGCCAACAGTTCTCTTCCTGGTGTCTCTTCGATGGCGTTAGAAATATCTCACTTGCACGTTGTTGTGCACCATCATTTGAACCCATTGTCTATTCTTTCTTCGGCATTCTCAGCTTTGAAGCAGTGTGGTTGTGCATGTGAGTGTGTGTGTGGCAATATACGGTGGCAGTGTAATAAGTTTGATAATACATGCGGTCTCTGCCAACTGGAGATCGAAGCGTGGAATTCGATATTAAACGAGACTACGCTGAGACTTTTCCGCCTTCATTTACAGCCACATGAAATATTCGGTGCTAGAATTTAAGAGGCCGTACGAGCTGTAGAGATGAGCATCGCAGGTGTCATCAATTGAAGTGATCACACCGGAAATTACGCGAATTTTATGGACAGTGGAGATATGAAGGTATTGGCAATGGTATAACGATCTATAGAGGTGTCTGGTTAAAAATGTATCCTAGTTTCTTCCTTAAATTGTTAGTTCAATGGACATGCTTTACAATAAATCCTTGACAAAGCCGATCATATTGCCAACGTTCGAACACCATGAAATTATCAACAACATCCATGGGAGCGGCAACAAAAACCCGAACCGAAAAACGTCTGTCACTGCTTGTTGTTTTGTTTTAGACCTCAGCTGGTATTTTTACAATAAACATCAACAATAGTCATCAACCTGATAATCGTCACCACCACCATCATCATCGTCGTCGTCGTCATCGTAACCGTCATCATCACCAGCTGAAAGCGGCTACAACATCGTTATCATCGTCATCAGTATGTGCGGAAAGGAAAGTCTGTGTTGTTGCCTCAATTTTGCAGTTGTTGTTTTGTTGATTTTGCAATACTTTTGTTGCTGTTGTTGGGGAGCTTCTGTGCTGTTGTTCTTCACTTCCTTCATATTTATGTCAGTTATGTTTTCATATCAAATGACATGACATTAGTTTTACTTGCAACACACTACGTCCGACATACCGTACGGCTGTCTGACTGCCTGCCATCACTGATGTTGCTGTTGTTGGTGCTCGTCCTCGTGTACCTACGTGTTGTTTGTTGGTGGTGCTGGCCCGCTACGACTGTAACGGAATTCAAACCCAAACTGGAAACTAAAGCTAAACTGCACTGCAGTAAGGAATTTTAGATTATTTCTAAATGTTCTCCGTCTTTGGAAATGTTGTTCGTTTATTTGTGGATTTCGTTGCCTATATGCGATTATGTGTATATAAGTGTGTGTATGTGTATTTGTTAGTGTTGCAGTGAAGTTTTTTTTACCATGTTTACACATGTGTGTTTATGACATACAACTTTAATTTCGTTAACATTTTCACAAGTTCTTTTTGAAATTCATACTTCCACAGAAAACGAAATATTTATGAGCTCAATTCTTAACAACCAACCGCAGCGATCAAGGTTTTATTTGCCTGCTTGAGTCCTAACACCGGAGGTGATTCCCCGGAAGGGTCCCCTCCATTATGTCATTCTTGCCATTTTAATAATTTCCCACAGCACAACGGCGGCACAGGGATGAAATGTCATTATTCGGTTTTCAATTGGAATAGATTCAATGCTATCTTCCTTTATTTTTCTTCTTCTTATTTTCTACCCTTACCCACTGCTGTGCCATTCTTCATCCATCCATTTTTATCAAATACACACACACACACTCATACATATATTCGAATTCCACACAAATAGCCATCACCACTAAACTATACTCCTCTTACAGTTTGCCATCATCATCAGTTAGCCACAACTGGAAGACCAAACGAAACGGATAAAAAAAAAACGTGGAGAAGAAAGGAACAGAAGGAAACCTTAAGCCAATTGACTATAAATGGATCGTCAATAACAGCAGGAATCTGTTTTTGGCTTAAGTATGTATAAATGTGCTGAAGTAAAAGGGGAAAAGAAGCAAAAAACCCCTGAGGAAAAACTTCATAAATTTCCTCAATTTCCCGAAACATACTGCAAAATATCCGCACTATACCATACCGATGGCAGCTACAACGTTGACATTAAGCAGCAAGTAGTAGCTAATGCTTTTTGTATGGTGAATTTTGTCACTTTTTTTTGTCTACTTTAAAACTCGTATCCGTACTTCTCTTCTTTTCTATTTTATACACACAAAGTAAAACATTAACTGACATTCACTAAATTGCATGAAAAATCATTGACAAGATGAAAGAGTAAAACGGATGGTGTGAAAACCAATGGGAGCACGGCTCTTTAACTGCGGGACAAAGCATGTGAAAATTTCAATAGTAAATAAATATTTATTCATTTTTTTTTAATATTCTTTAGGAAGAATACGGGAAACCGTAAAAGGGGGATTAGTGGGTCATTAAAATATAGTTATGTCACTGGAGGACGATGATGAGGTATGAGAAAAATACATTGGCTAAGATAGGAAGAACAATTACAGATGTTGTACATCAACCATCTGAAGGAATGATAACTTATGGTGAGGATCCAAAACAGGAAGCAACGATCTTAGAGGGTTTCTGCTCTCGGCTGATTTTAACTAAGTCATGGTCAAGACTCTCATTCAAAACTTCTTAACATTCCACTAATTTAAAAAACTTGTCGGAAATCAGTCAATCATTGAACGGAACCTACTGTTTAAAGAGCGCAGCAAACAGCTTCCGCTTTTTCTACAGACATGGACTTGGACGGTCAGCAGGCCACAGAAAAAAATGTTTGTTATGCCTACAAAATCCACTCTGCATCCCACCACTTTTAAATCCGTATTCAATCGGGTTCAGAAAGAGAAAATGTTCACCATTACATATTTTAGCGGTATCTGTTCGTCAGATATATGCCGTGTGGTCTCAGATGTCAGTACATTCTGCCGGGATACTCGGCATGGACTCTTGGAATTGTTTTCCAGCATGTGTCTTTTTTTATAGGGGCATCCTCTGAGTGATAGCCAAATAAAGATATGATCTCACCCTTCAAATGTCGAATCTATCCAATGTGGATTTTATTCGATGGTGATCTTCGTATCCTTTAGAAGGTAAACAATGTAAATTACATCACATGCGTAGTCAAGAATTACCTTGTTGATCGGCAAACCCAACTTTACCTTCATTGGTGCGAGTCCACCTACAGAAGTCTACTGCTTTAACTGTTCCCTGGTCTCTGGTGTGCTGAAATTGGTACATGTTTAGTAGTTCTGTAGGCAGATCGAACTGCAGTCCATGTTTTACAGGTATTTAACCAATTGACATAATGTTTTGCCCATCATTTAACGAGCAGCATATTTGTGACATCGAAATTTGTTCGTGAAAATGTTGCACATTTCTCCAACCTCAAATCGACATAAAAATCGTTGAATATACGCTGTACGTGAAATTTGTTCAGGAATCTTAACAACGTCAACTAACTTGTCTTTCCAAAAAAAAAAAAAAAAGTCATTTAACATTCTTCGGATGCCCCATCACAGTTTGTGCGCTATCTCAAATATCTGAACAATATCGACATAGCATCGCACTCCATCAATGAAAGGAATTTCAATGGTTTTCAAATGAACATCACACTTCAAGTGCTAAAGAATTCCATAAAATGGAAAGAGGAGAACTTGAAATGATCAAATGACAATTGGTGTGAACAAAAAAGAAAGAGTGTTGAAAATCTCGTCCAGCACGCCATTCAACGGAAGATGACAATGTACAGAGAGTGAATAATGAACAACAGTTGCAAATGGCGGCAGCAATGGAAACATTTCCAACTACAATCGAAGATAAACGTTGGAAAAACAATGGTCATTGCTTTTACCGCAAACAGCGAATATTGTGTTTGAGATGGAGGACCCATTCGTGAGCTGATAAGAATATGCAATATCGGTTACCCTCCCTTAAATCTTTAGATGTGAAAAATTATCTCAAACTAAGCGAATTCCGATTGGATAAAATAAACATCCCATGTTCCAACACTGAAAGAAAGGTTCAATAATTACATTTTTCAACCTACTACACTTTTCTTCAATTTGATGTATAACTTTTCATTGATTTTCGTTCAATTCCATGTATCAATTCTACTTCAATTTTATGAACCCAAAAAATTTCATACTAAACTAAACACTTGAAATTGAAGAATTTATTCATCAAGTCAATTCATTATTCATCAATTTGATGTAGAACTATTGAAGAATCGTTTTCATTGATTTGATCTATTGTTTTTTTTAGCGTTGGGTCACAAAATATGCCCTTCTATATATGTACTTGTAAACACTTCCATACTAAAACCAGAAACAAATGTTTTGTCAATTTTATGGACACTAAATCTTACCGAGAGGGCTATTTAAGCCTTGGGGACTAAATTTCGTACTAGTTTCAGTCTACCAATCAATCAGCCAACCCCGATAAAAGCAAATATTTTATAATAATTATCAATGCCGTATTTCATTGTATAAATATTTGAAATTTTGGGTCACTTGAGAAAGTTCTGAGTTAGCAACTGGCATTCAACTTTAAAAGTTAAGTCTTTTTTTTAAATAACTTGAAGTTAAGCTTATCATTCAGTTTAGGTTGAACATTCCATGACTTGTTCATAGGCATATATGTATAAACAGTAATATTTACAACATGTTCTGCAGATACAGGGTAAGCCAAAAGTAAACGTTTCATTTCAAATCAGAACCTCACTTTACATTAACAACATTATAGTTCGTTTACAAAGTGTTTCACTTTAACAAAAATATAAAAATTATACAGCTATTTTTAGTCTCACCCTTTTATTTACATACATATTCCTGTACATGCCAGCCTTACTGCTCACTCTATTTTCGAAAAATCCCATAAACAGATATGTAAAGGTAATACCAATGGCTAGATGGCAAAAACATTCATACATGCATACATAAATAGAAATAAGATGCGCTGGCATACGTTTACCTTAATCTTCAGGTATGTCTGTTCTTACATCTTATGAAATATTCACATACAGCAGCACCAACAGCAGATGAAGGAGGAAAGACAAACTTTAAGCAAAACTACTTGAGGGTTTGAATTTTACAAATAATGCAGAAGAAAAAAAAACAGTGGGGAAAAGTTTTGAGAAGAAATTCCAAGAAAAAAAAATTAAAGGCATCTATGGATAGCTATAAGTTTTGAAATATTTCTCGAGCTTAAAATTTTGAAATATTTAATATCTTAAATATTGTGGCAAATATTTTAGGATTTACTACAAGTTAAGAAGCTGAATAAGTACGTTTTTTTGTATTTAATTTTACAGATCTTGTAAGAAGATAAAATATAAAATTAAAAGTCGACAAAACAAACATTTGGTGTCAACTATAGATTGTCGTTTAAAAAGCAGGAGTCTATAAAAACACACAGTTGTGAAATCAATTTTTCGATTGATTATGATGTTGTATTTCATACGAAACCTGTTCGTCTAAAGGTCGTAAAACCCAACAGTAACTTCAGATGACTGATCAAGGGATGCTAGCGATAGGAAATACGGTTATTGTAGAGAGGAAAGAGGGAGTGGTATTTGTTGATGTTTGCCTTGAATTTGATAATGTCATAGCAGGCAGGAAAAACAAGTGCAGGAAGATTATTCCACATACGAAGAGTTCGGCT
This sequence comes from Hydrotaea cyrtoneurina, assembly GCA_958296145.1. NCBI lineage: Eukaryota > Metazoa > Arthropoda > Insecta > Diptera > Muscidae > Hydrotaea > Hydrotaea cyrtoneurina. Next base: position 12,555,252 of record OY282514.1, on the reverse strand, counting down.
GAAGAACGAATTGTCTCTAAAGTGCGTCGTCCGATCAACCGGCAATTTTACAATGAACGGATGATACTCGATTCCTATGTGGAAAGTATCTAAATTAATATGTCTGCACAGAGATGAAATCTCTTCGGCTAATATTTATATACGAGCCCCGACCACTATTAATTCGTACGGCAAGCATTTTTACCCGTATGCAATGTTTAACAGGTGATATTTTCAATACTAATGTAGTCAGCACATGCAAACCTATTTTTTTTCTGAAAGAGCATTTTGTTCTCTTGATTTTAAAAAAAAAAATTTTTATTGTACCTCAACAACAATATTTATTTCTTTGAATGCTTCGCAAAACTATTAAAAAAATGTGACCAGTATTAATTCGTACGGTGGGTTAAATAGTTGCTATTTTATAAAAACTTTAATTTATCTTTAAATATTAATATTGGGTAACATCGCCTTTTGCCTCTACAACACATTTACATCGCTTTGGCATAGATTCATATAAATTCTGGCACTGTTCTGTTTTGCAAAGCATTCAAAGAAATAAATATTGTTGTTGTTGTTGAGGTACAATAAAATTTTTTTTTTTAAAATCAAGAGAACAAAATGCTCTTTCAGAAAAAAAATAGGTTTGCATGCGCTGACTACATAAGTATTGAAAATATCACCTGTTAAACATTGCATACGGGTAAAAATGCTTGCCGTACGAATTAATAGTGGTCGGAGCTCGTATATATAATATATTTGGAGGAAGACTTTTTAATAGGTATTGTAGTGAATTTAAATAAACATTCAAATGCGTCAAGACTATTTTTTGTATGGGATATGGTACGTTAATAAGACGGAGCAGCAAATTCCAAGAAATGTTTATTCCCTCAGATCAAACCAGACTACTTTATAGATATTGAGGTGGCGTAATATGTAATTTTTTTTAGGAAAATGCTTTTGAAAACTTGAGAAACGTTTGGATAATTTTTATTCCACCCTGGAGATTTCAAACACAATAGCCTTTAATTTATTAATCCACAATATTGGAATCAATTTTTTATTTTGGTAAATGTTAATTAAAATTTGTATTAATAAAAATGTATGGTCGTTGTTGTTGTGATAGATAATAGCTATTGTCTCTTGCTTAATTGCAAGGAAAATGCCAAACTAGCGACACCGACATTGGACACAAATTAGGTTGCATTCTGAGAAAATCTAAACACATATTCATGAGAAGTAAGTGCTGGGAAAAAATATTACAAATACAATTAGCCCCCTTATGATTGTAGACGAATACAACCGAAATATTGGGAAAAATTAATAATATAATACATGAAAAACCACAACATCGTTTTTATATGACCTCAAGCCGAACTAGAACAAAAATAATTTAAAAGTATCTACATAGGTCAACAGAAAACTTTCCCGTTTACACTATGCAAAGACAAAACATTTTCAGGAAACTGAAAAGTTATATTTCGTAATTTAGATTCCTAAAATAAGCAAAAAAAACATTGTTATGGGTACCTTATTTGTGGTTGAACCAGTAAAAAAATTCATTTAAAAAAGTAAAAAAAAGAATCACAAATCGTAAGTCACCTAATTTTGCCCTTTTTCATCAACATTTTTAACAGGTGAAATATGCTGACACCAATATTGGTATTCGGTATTAGTATACTCGATATTGGCTGAACATAAAAAATAATACAAAAATCTCAAACTAAAACCAAACTGCCTTAAAATGTTTTCTAAAAATGAATGTTCATTGATGTCTAACCAATACAAAATCCTGTTTACTAAATGTAAACTACAACCAAATATATGAATATTAATTGCGAATTTGCATAACGAGACACTAAGCGGCCTATTCGGCGCATAAGAGCGAATGGTGCCCGTACAGACAAGCAGACAAAGGCATATTTTAGTTAAGCAATATGGGATTAATACAATAATGGTCCAAATCCGCATAGACCGAATTTAATAGAGGCATAAATGCAGACACGGAAGACAACAGCGAAATTATTATTAACGAGAAATTATTGAGATGCGCAGGCAGGCTGGCAATGGGGCTGTATTAATAGACGTTTAGTACGTGCAGTAGCGAGGAATACATATATATATATGCATATTTAAGATTTACAGAAATGCTATTTAATTTTTAGTCTAACGAATAAAATGTGATATAATTTGAATCAGCTTAAACCGGATGAATTATCAAATTGTCCATTTCCTGTTAACACACACTCCCACATACACGTACGCAAAGTGTATACACTCCCAATTGTGCACACATACAAGGACATATACAGGCCACAGAAAAAGTTGCTCATAATTACTTAAAAACGTTCAAAGTCCTTTCGACCACCACTGCTAAATACGTGTGTTGAAAGTGATAAGGCCAATTTTCCGTATGGTGTTTGTCTCGGTGTATGTGTTGAAAATGGAAAAACTAACTAACCAAACTGAAAACTTTCTCTCTCTCTCTCTGTCTCTCTATGAAACTAATCTCTATGTGTCCATGTGTGTACGTTTTGGCTTAGTTTTAGAACGCAAAACTACTGAAATATGCACATACATACGTACGTACAAATTATGAATGTGTGAAATTTTTGTAAAAACACACATGAAATATTTAACCATAAAAAAAAGATGAGATTATTTCCATAAGTCCAAAGTGACTGAATAATGCGCTATGTGAAATTGGAATAATTATATCCGACGACTTTGTGTGAAAATGGAGTACAATAAACCAGCTACATCAGTCTTTGGAAAAGGACATTTCTACGTTAGAGTCGATTTTTGAAAATGGGCACCAAAATCTTTTATGATTTTGTTGTGCAGTGTTGTTAGGGAAGATGGATATGAAAAATAAATGGACAAATGAAGTGGGTCACAATATATCCAGGGCGTGTGTGAAATTATTACTTTTCGAAATGTCGCAGAAATAAATTCTCTTGGTTACACAAAGAGTAATTTAAGTCCGTAGATAAGTTAATGCATGGCAAAAGCGCCATAGAAGTATAGACCTCCAACGAACCTTGAGCTGTATGATGTATATCCCGTAATGAACCTAGTTAAGCCCATTAAAATACAACAACTTTGGTGACTCGGGTCCACCACAACATTTAAGCTAGAAACGCTTGAGACGATCATCAGGGAAAGTAAAGGAATTTCGAAATTCAGACAGCCTGTATAAGGCCGAAATATGTACTTGGAATGTTTTTAATAAGATCAATATAAACCAGATCAGTCAACTTAGGTAAGAAGGCAAATCTTGATAGTCATTTTAACAAATCTTGATTAAAACTCATATATGAATACACGATACAATTCTATTAAGGATCGAGTTTGGAAACCTAAGGCTTGTATGCAGCTTCAAGGACGTAGACAAATTCGGCTTCCTCTAATAAAAACCATTAAAACAGGGACTAATTCTTGAAGATCGGACCGGTGGAAGTGAGTATTTCTATAATAATGGAGTGTGTTGACACTGTCTGGGAATAGGATTGCGAGTGAGGTCTGGCATTGGACAAAATCATTATTTCTGAGACAAAATCATAGAAACAAATACATTTTTTAATTCCTTGAGTACCACAGTGGAGTGGTTTCTTGACTCATTGGTCCGTGTCCTAAATATGTACGCCCTTATTGGAACTAGTAAGCCAATGTCATTTCAGGTGAGTGTCCAAATACTATAGTAGATAATAGAATGATCTTGACCTATTTCAAGCCTCAGAAATGTATCTAGAGTGCCATGATCCCAAAAAAAAACAATTTATTTAAAAAATATTGAGCACAACCCAACTTGTGGATTGTGGACCGAAAGCCTTTTTTAAAACATGTCCCATTGTGCTCAGTGTCACTGAATGTCACATTAACTCTTCTGATAAAAAAAAAACGATTAAGATAAATATTTATGAATTTCACCCAATAATCGTCCATGAGCCAACAGCAGGAACTTGTAATTTGTTTTTCCTCTGGGCCAGTGTATTGACAACAGAACATTTGTTCTATTACCAAACAAACAAGAAATTGTTTGTCTAATTGCCGATATAGCCCTAATTACAGTCATTATTGCCAAGTCGACGTATATCATATGAAATATGTCATAAACTCTTGCGGGTATTAATGATATGAGCACAAACTTTAGATTTCCTGCATCATACTGTGCTGTATGAACTATAATTATGGAGAGACAAAACTATAGGGGATGCGGTTGAAATAACATAAGTTGGACTTTTATTTTAAATTCAGAAAAACAGAAAAACAGTGAACACGGGACTGATTGGAGGGTATGTTGTGGCAGGCACATTCAAAGCGGCAAGTTACTAAAAGTAATCACATCGTTTGAAAGTAAATTGTTCGACAGCCTCAAGTTCATGTGCTAAAATTTATTTAAAAATTAAAAAACAGTTTCTCATGATTTTCCTACCATTGGCTTATTTATAAGTTTGACAGAATGTACGGAATATTGTTGTATATTTTACGGAAAACTTTTGAATTTGTTTCTACTTTTTCACTAAATTTACTTCTTACTCGGTTTCGGGTTCGTTTCATTTACACAAAACTTTCCCTTTAACAATTTGTGCACTTCCCAGCGCTTGAGAAGGATAGTAAACTTTATCGTTTTCATCAGAAATAAAAAAAAAAAAAACAGAAAAGTTCTTTCCGTAGTGAACATATTCTTCAAATGCCATTGATTTCTGGCGAATATTTCGTGGGCAAAGAAAAACTAACCCAAAACTCAAACTGAATTGAGAACTATTGATTCATTCATCCAGTCATTCTTACTGACTGCAAAATCTTAAGTGCAAAATAATGTTGCAAATCATGGCATAGAAAAAGTTATTTGAAATTTTAAGTTAAAGAGAAGAAGGCATAATGTCGGGGGAAAAAAGTACACAACATAAAGGGATTTATTTAAATAAATAGTTTCTGGTGGAGACGTTGAAAATGGAACTGCAATGCGAAAGAAAAATGTTGGATCGTAGAGACGCAGACTGACTGGACAAATGACTGGAAAAGCGGTTATGGAAAGTAGCATTTGACATTTCAGTTCATTTCAATCATTCTAAATGCCATTGTATTGTAATGCATATCTCAAATACATTACCAATAATTGTCATTTAACTGACAATAGTCCATATTATAGCCATCAAATCGTATTTCCTTTCTGGCCGCCTATACACATAAAACTAAACATCAGCATAAAACCATCAAGTCGGATATGAGTCGTTCTAGGTTAAACTAAACCCTTGTGTTCATTCACCATTAAACGTTTCTGTTTTGTCCAAAACTTCAACAATTATTCATGTTTACATTTGTTGGACTTATGGGCAAATTTGATCAAATTTTAAAAAAAAAAAACTAAAAAATCTTCGACTACTGTCATTTAATAAAATTGAAGCTTTAAAAAAACATGTAACCTTTGTGTTCTCTTTGAATGGAACCAAATTTCGTACAAATCTGTCAATGCGTTTCCGAAGATTTTCATAAAGCCGAAAAATAAATGTTGTGTCAATTTTAAAAATTTTCAAGCCCACCCAAAAGAATTATGGCGATTATGAAGAACAGTTTTATAAACTTTTCGAGCAAAACAAAAATGTTTTTGGATGTATTAAATATGCTGACCAATATGCCAGGATCATACGATACACCCTACTGCCAACTAAACCACGATTTATCAACATCGGAGTGTTTGAATTGTTCCAATACTTTTTAACATTTATATTTTTTGTGTACAAAATTTAACAAAATACTAACAATGTATTTATTATTCTATTAAAAAGGAAAGGAGTTTTTAATTAGCCATCATTATCTGCAGGTATTACAAAAAACTCCGATAACACCTAACCCCATTGATGGACCTATTGACAAGATGTGGGTCAACTGTATGCTGACCGCCTTAGAAATGACTCATATGTATCTCTGATCCGTGACATGTCATCAAACATACATATATGTGTGGACGCATGTACATCTGTGTACACTGTGTACACAGGCGTGTACATATCGATTCATGTATACATATGCGACACATGTGACATATGTATATGGGTATTTATAATTCTATTGTTTACAAGGGTGATAAAAAGCAAAACTTGTATATGAAATGCTCGTTTGAGCAGAATGAATAAAAGCAACTAATATCAAAACAATAGACATCTGTATGGCAATATGACAGTTCAAGCAGCACACAATAGAAATGACCTTATGTTGGGTTTAAAAATTTAATAATTTATATGGCACAATTTCAATGGCATATGAACGGAAAGATCATAAAACCGGGTTATTGTGTAATTAATTTGAATTTGATTCTTAGGTTGATTCTTAGTCCGGACAAACGTTGTATGATTGCTGGAATACGAGTATGTACGGCCTAAGTCTGATATTGCTGATATTCATGGTAACAAAGAGAGTCTGATAAGGATATCATTGGTGGGGATTATAATTGTGGTCAATATTTATCACTCTCAGCCATCATAGTGATGTCTTTTTAAATGTCATGTTATTTTAACAGGGACAACTCTTTCTCGCTCGACATATTGACAGTATAAACATTTTAAATTAAACAGCATTGGAAAACAAAGCAATCTTATTTGCAAAGTCAATGTTGTGAGATCCAAACAGTGCGTTTATTGAAAATAAGTTTACACCGAAATAGGGCACCACGCCTGCTTTACACAAGTGCTGGTGGACAAAACTTGCGTCCATCCTAAAGTGCGCACAGGCAAGGAAAAACCGAAGAAAAAATTGAATTATAGTATGGAAAAAAAGTGATCACAGGATTTGCTTCTTTTTGCTCTAGGACGCTTAGTTACTGAGATATGGCGGTTTTTAGTTGCCCCAGGAAATATTGAATTTTTGTGTGGAAAAAAGTGATCACAGGATTTGCCTCTTTTTGCTCTAGGACGCTTAGTTACTGAGATATGACGGTTTTTAGTTGCCCAAGGAAAAATCGAAGAAAAAATTGAATTTTAGTATGGAAAAAAGTGATCACAGGATTCGCCTCTCTTTGCTCTAGGACGCTTAGTTACTGAGATATGACGGTTTTTTGTTGCCCAAGGAAAAACCGAAGAAAAAATTTAATTTTAGTATGGAAAAAAAGTGATCACAGGATTCGCCTCTTTTTGCTCTAGGACGCTTAGTTACTGAGATATGACGGTTTTTAGTTGCCCAAGGAAATATTGAAATTTTAGTATGGATAAAAGTGATCACAGGATTCGCCTCTTTTTGCTCTATGACGCTTAGTTACTGAGATATGGCGGTTTTTAGTTGCCCCAGGAAATATTGAATTTTTGTGTGGAAAAAAGTAATAACAGGATTTGCCTCTTTTTGCTCTAGGACGCTTAGTTACTGAGATATGACGGTTTTTAGTTGCCCAAGGAAAAACCAAAAAAAAATTGAATTTTAGTATGGACAAAAAGTGATCACAGGATTCGCCTCTTTTTGCTCTAGGACGCTTAGTTAGTTGAGATATGACGGTTTTTAGTTGCCCAAGGAAAAACCGGAAAAAAATTGAATTTTAGTATGGAAAAAAAGTGATCACAGGATTCGCCTCTTTTTGCTCTAGGACGCTTAGTTACTGAGATATGACGGTTTTTAGTTGCCCAAGGAAAAACCGGAAAAAAATTGAATTTTAGTATGGAAAAAAAGTGATCACAGGATTCGCCTCTTTTTGCTCTAGGACGCTTAGTTACTGAGATATGACGGTTTTTAGTTGCCCAAGGAAAAACCGAAAAAAAATTGAATTTTAGTATGGAAAAAAAGTGATCACAGGATTCGCCTCTTTTTGCTCTAGGACGCTTAGTTACTGAGATATGACGGTTTTTAGTTGCCCAAGGAAAAACCGGAAAAAAATTGAATTTTAGTATGGAAAAAAAGTGATCACAGGATTCGCCTCTTTTTGCTCTAGGACGCTTAGTTACTGAGATATGACGGTTTTTAGTTGCCCAAGGAAAAACCGAAAAAAAATTTAATTTTAGTATGGAAAAAAAGTGATCACAGGATTCGCCTCTTTTTGCTCTAGGACGCTTAGTTACTGAGATATGACGGTTTTTAGTTGCCCAAGGAAAAACCGGAAAAAAATTGAATTTTAGTATGGAAAAAAAGTGATCACAGGATTCGCCTCTTTTTGCTCTAGGACGCTTAGTTACTGAGATATGACGGTTTTTAGTTGCCCAAGGAAAAACCGGAAAAAATTTGAATTTTAGTATGGAAAAAAAGTGATCACAGGATTCGCCTCTTTTTGCTCTAGGACGCTTAGTTACTGAGATATGACGGTTTTTAGTTGCCCAAGGAAAAACCGAAAAAAAATTTAATTTTAGTATGGAAAAAAAGTGATCACAGGATTCGCCTCTTTTTGCTCTAGGACGCTTAGTTACTGAGATATGACGGTTTTAGCTGCCCAAGGAAAAACCGGAAAAAAATTGAATTTTAGTATGGAAAAAAAGTGATCACAGGATTCGCCTCTTTTTGCTCTAGGACGCTTAGTTACTGAGATATGACGGTTTTTAGTTGCCCAAGGAAAAACCGAAAAAAAATTGAATTTTAGTATGGAAAAAAGTGATCACAGGATTCGCCTCTTTTTGCTCTAGGACGCTTAGTTACTGAGATATGACGGTTTTTAGTTGCCCAAGGAAAAACCGAAAAAAAATGACATTTAGTATGGAAAAAAAGTGATCACAGGATTCGCCTCTTTTTGCTCTAGGACGCTTAGTTACTGAGATATGACGGTTTTTAGTTGCCCAAGGAAATATTGAAATTTTGTATGGAAAAAAGTGATCACAGGATTCGCCTCTTTTTGCTCTAGGACGCTTAGTTACTGAGATATGACGTTTTTTAGTTGCCCAAGGAAAAAATTGAATTTTAGTATGGAAAAAGTGATCACAGAATTTGCCTCTTTTTGCTCTAGGACGCTTAGTTACTGAGATATGACGGTTTTTAGTTGCCCAAGGAAAAACCGAAAAAAAAAATGAATTTTAGTATGGAAAAAAAGTGATCACAGGATTCGCCTCTTTTTGCTCTAGGACGCTTAGTTACTGAGATATGACGGTTTTTAGTTGCCCAAGGAAATATTGAAATTTTGTATGGAAAAAAGTGATCACAGGATTCGCCTCTTTTTGCTCTAGGACGCTTAGTTACTGAGATATGACGATTTTTAGTTGCCCAAGGAAAAACCGAAAAAAAAATGAATTTTAGTATGGAAAAAAAGTGATCACAGGATTCGCCTCTTTTTGCTCTAGGACGCTTAGTTACTGAGATATGACGGTTTTTAGTTGCCCAAGGAAATATTGAAATTTTGTATGGAAAAAAGTGATCACAGGATTCGCCTCTTTTTGCTCTAGGACGCTTAGTTACTGAGATATGACGATTTTTAGTTGCCCAAGGAAAAACCGAAAAAAAATTGAATTTTAGTATGGAAAAAAAGTGATCACAGGATTCGCCTCTTTTTGCTCTAGGACGCTTAGTTACTGAGATATGACGGTTTTTAGTTGCCCAAGGAAAAACCGAAAAAAAATTTAATTTTAGTATGGAAAAAAAGTGATCACAGGATTCGCCTCTTTTTGCTCTAGGACGCTTAGTTACTGAGATATGACGGTTTTTAGTTGCCCAAGGAAAAACCGAAAAAAAATTGAATTTTAGTATGGAAAAAAAGTGATCACAGGATTCGCCTCTTTTTGCTCTAGGACGCTTAGTTACTGAGATATGACGGTTTTTAGTTGCCCAAGGAAAAACCGAAAAAAAATTGAATTTTAGTATGGAAAAAAAGTGATCACAGGATTCGCCTCTTTTTGCTCTAGGACGCTTAGTTACTGAGATATGACGGTTTTTAGTTGCCCAAGGAAAAACCGAAAAAAAAATGAATTTTAGTATGGAAAAAAAGTGATCACAGGATTCGCCTCTTTTTGCTCTAGGACGCTTAGTTACTGAGATATGACGGTTTTTAGTTGCCCAAGGAAATATTGAAATTTTGTATGGAAAAAAGTGATCACAGGATTCGCCTCTTTTTGCTCTAGGACGCTTAGTTACTGAGATATGACGATTTTTAGTTGCCCAAGGAAAAACCGAAAAAAAATTGAATTTTAGTATGGAAAAAAAGTGATCACAGGATTCGCCTCTTTTTGCTCTAGGACGCTTACTTACTGAGATATGACGGTTTTTAGTTGCCCAAGGAAATATTGAAATTTTGTATGGAAAAAAGTGATCACAGGATTCGCCTCTTTTTGCTCTAGGACGCTTAGTTACTGAGATATGACGGTTTTTAGTTGCCCAAGGAAAAACCGGAAAAAAAAATTGAATTTTAGTATGGAAAAAAAGTGATCACAGGATTCGCCTCTTTTTGCTCTAGGACGCTTAGGTACTGAGATATGACGGTTTTTAGTTGCCCAAGGAAATATTGAAATTTTGTATGGAAAAAAGTGATCACAGGATTCGCCTCTTTTTGCTCTAGGACGCTTAGTTACTGAGATATGACGTTTTTTAGTTGCCCAAGGAAAAAATTGAATTTTAGTATGGAAAAAAGTGATCACAGAATTTGCCTCTTTTTGCTCTAGGACGCTTAGTTACTGAGATATGACGGTTTTTAGTTGCCCAAGGAAAAACCGAAGAAAAATTGAATTTTAGTATGTAAAAAAGTGATCACAGGATTTGCTTCTTTTTGCTCTAGGACGCTTAGTTACTGAGATATGACGGTTTTTAGTTGCCCAAGGAAATATTGAAATTTTGTATGGAAAAAAGTGATCACAAGATTCGCCTCTTTTTGCTCTAGGACGCTTAGTTACTGAGATATGACGGTTTTTAGTTGCCCAAGGAAATATTGAAATTTTGTATGGAAAAAAGTGATCACAGAATTCGCCTCTTTTTGCTCTAGGACGCTTAGTTACTGAGATATGACGTTTTTTAGTTGCCCAAGGAAAAAATTGAATTTCAGTATGGAAAAAAGTGATCACAGGATTCGCCTCTTTTTGCTCTAGGACGCTTAGTTACTGAGATATGACGGTTTTTAGTTGCCCAAGGAAAAACCGAAAAAAAATTGAATTTTAGTATGGAAAAAAAGTGATCACAGGATTCGCCTCTTTTTGCTCTAAAACCGAAAAAAAATTGAATTTTAGTATGGAAAAAAAGTGATCACAGGATTCGCCTCTTTTTGCTCTAGGACGCTTAGTTACTGAGATATGACGGTTTTTAGTTGCCCAAGGAAATATTGAAATTTTGTATGGAAAAAAGTGATCACAAGATTCGCCTCTTTTTGCTCTAGGACGCTTAGTTACTGAGATATGACGGTTTTTAGTTGCCCAAGGAAATATTGAAATTTTGTATGGAAAAAAGTGATCACAGAATTCGCCTCTTTTTGCTCTAGGACGCTTAGTTACTGAGATATGACGTTTTTTAGTTGCCCAAGGAAAAAATTGAATTTTAGTATGGAAAAAAGTGATCACAGGATTCGCCTCTTTTTGCTCTAGGACGCTTAGTTACTGAGATATGACGTTTTTTAGTTGCCCAAGGAAAAAATTGAATTTTAGTATGAAAAAAGTGATCACAGAATTTGCCTCTTTTTGCTCTAGGACGCTTAGTTACTGAGATATGACGGTTTTTAGTTGCCCAAGGAAAAACCGAAAAAAAATTGAATTTTAGTATGGGAAAAAAGTGATCACAGGATTCGCCTCTTTTTGCTCTATGACGCTTAGTTACTGAGATATGACGGTTTTTAGTTGCCCAAGGAAAAACCGAAAAAAAATTGAATTTTAGTATGGAAAAAAAGTGATCACAGGATTCGCCTCTTTTTGCTCTAGGACGCTTAGTTACTGAGATATGACGGTTTTAGTTGCCCAAGGAAAAACCGAAAAAAAATTGAATTTTAGTATGTAAAAAAGTGATCACAGGATTCGCCTCTTTTTGCTCTAGGACGCTTAGTTACTGAGATATGACGGTTTTTAGTTGCCCAAGGAAAAACCGAAAAAAAATTGAATTTTAGTATGGAAAAAAAGTGATCACAGGATTCGCCTCTTTTTGCTCTAGGACGCTTAGTTACTGAGATATGACGGTTTTTAGTTGCCCAAGGAAAAACCGGAAAAAAATTTAATTTTAGTATGGAAAAAAAGTGATCACAGGATTCGCCTCTTTTTGCTCTAGGACGCTTAGTTACTGAGATATGACGGTTTTTAGTTGCCCAAGGAAAAACCGGAAAAAAATTGAATTTTAGTATGGAAAAAAAGTGATCACAGGATTCGCCTCTTTTTGCTCTAGGACGCTTAGTTACTGAGATATGACGGTTTTTAGTTGCCCAGGGAAATATTGAAATTTTGTATGGAAAAAAGTGATCACAGGATTCGCCTCTTTTTGCTCTAGGACGCTTAGTTACTGAGATATGACGTTTTTTAGTTGCCCAAGGAAAAAATTGAATTTTAGTATGGAAAAAAGTGATCACAGGATTCGCCTCTTTTTGCTCTAGGACGCTTAGTTACTGAGATATGACGGTTTTTAGTTGCCCAAGGAAAAACCGGAAAAAAATTGAATTTTAGTATGGAAAAAAAGTGATCACAGGATTCGCCTCTTTTTGCTCTAGGACGCTTAGTTACTGAGATATGACGTTTTTTAGTTGCCCAAGGAAAAACCGAAAAAAAATTTAATTTTAGTATGTAAAAAAGTGATCACAGGATTCGCCTCTTTTTGCTCTAGGACGCTTAGTTACTGAGATATGACGGTTTTTAGTTGCCCAAGGAAATATTGAAATTTTGTATGGAAAAAAGTGATCACAGGATTCGCCTCTTTTTGCTCTAGGACGCTTAGTTACTGAGATATGACGGTTTTTAGTTGCCCAAGGAAAAACCGAAAAAAAATTGAATTTTAGTATGTAAAAAAGTGATCACAGGATTCGCCTCTTTTTGCTCTAGGACGCTTAGTTACTGAGATATGACGGTTTTTAGTTGCCCAAGGAAAAACCGAAAAAAAATTGAATTTTAGTATGGGAAAAAAGTGATCACAGGATTCGCCTCTTTTTGCTCTATGACGCTTAGTTACTGAGATATGACGGTTTTTAGTTGCCCAAGGAAAAACCGAAAAAAAATTGAATTTTAGTATGGAAAAAAAGTGATCACAGGATTCGCCTCTTTTTGCTCTAGGACGCTTAGTTACTGAGATATGACGGTTTTTAGTTGCCCAAGGAAAAACCGAAAAAAAATTGAATTTTAGTATGTAAAAAAGTGATCACAGGATTCGCCTCTTTTTGCTCTAGGACGCTTAGTTACTGAGATATGACGGTTTTTAGTTGCCCAAGGAAAAACCGGAAAAAAATTTAATTTTAGTATGGAAAAAAAGTGATCACAGGATTCGCCTCTTTTTGCGCTAGGACGCTTAGTTACTGAGATATGACGGTTTTTAGTTGCCCAAGGAAAAACCGGAAAAAAATTGAATTTTAGTATGGAAAAAAAGTGATCACAGGATTCGCCTCTTTTTGCTCTAGGACGCTTAGTTACTGAGATATGACGGTTTTTAGTTGCCCAGGGAAATATTGAAATTTTGTATGGAAAAAAGTGATCACAGGATTCGCCTCTTTTTGCTCTAGGACGCTTAGTTACTGAGATATGACGTTTTTTAGTTGCCCAAGGAAAAAATTGAATTTTAGTATGGAAAAAAGTGATCACAGGATTCGCCTCTTTTTGCTCTAGGACGCTTAGTTACTGAGATATGACGGTTTTTAGTTGCCCAAGGAAAAACCGGAAAAAAATTGAATTTTAGTATGGAAAAAAAGTGATCACAGGATTCGCCTCTTTTTGCTCTAGGACGCTTAGTTACTGAGATATGACGTTTTTTAGTTGCCCAAGGAAAAACCGAAAAAAAATTTAATTTTAGTATGTAAAAAAGTGATCACAGGATATATTGAAATTTTGTATGGAAAAAAGTGATCACAGGATTCGCCTCTTTTTGCTCTAGGACGCTTAGTTACTGAGATATGACGGTTTTTAGTTGCCCAAGGAAAAACCGAAAAAAAATTGAATTTTAGTATGGAAAAAAAGTGATCACAGGATTCGCCTCTTTTTGCTCTAGGACGCTTAGTTACTGAGATATGACGGTTTTTAGTTGCCCAAGGAAAAACCGGAAAAAAATTGAATTTTAGTATGGAAAAAAAAGTGATCACAGGATTCGCCTCTTTTTGCTCTAGGACGCTTAGTTACTGAGATATGACGGTTTTTAGTTGCCCAAGGAAAAACCGAAAAAAATTTGAATTTTAGTATGTAAAAAAGTGATCACAGGATTCGCCTCTTTTTGCTCTAGGACGCTTAGTTACTGAGATATGACGTTTTTTAGTTGCCCAAGGAAAAAATTGAATTTTAGTATGGAAAAAAGTGATCACAGAATTTGCCTCTTTTTGCTCTAGGACGCTTAGTTACTGAGATATGACGGTTTTTAGTTGCCCAAGGAAAAACCGGAAAAAAATTGAATTTTAGTATGGAAAAAAAGTGATCACAGGATTCGCCTCTTTTTGCTCTAGGACGCTTAGTTACTGAGATATGACGTTTTTTAGTTGCCCAAGGAAAAACCGAAAAAAAATTTAATTTTAGTATGTAAAAAAGTGATCACAGGATTCGCCTCTTTTTGCTCTAGGACGCTTAGTTACTGAGATATGACGGTTTTTAGTTGCCCAAGGAAATATTGAAATTTTGTATGGAAAAAAGTGATCACAGGATTCGCCTCTTTTTGCTCTAGGACGCTTAGTTACTGAGATATGACGGTTTTTAGTTGCCCAAGGAAAAACCGAAAAAAAATTGAATTTTAGTATGGGAAAAAAGTGATCACAGGATTCGCCTCTTTTTGCTCTATGACGCTTAGTTACTGAGATATGACGGTTTTTAGTTGCCCAAGGAAAAACCGAAAAAAAATTGAATTTTAGTATGGAAAAAAAGTGATCACAGGATTCGCCTCTTTTTGCTCTAGGACGCTTAGTTACTGAGATATGACGGTTTTTAGTTGCCCAAGGAAAAACCGAAAAAAAAATTGAATTTTAGTATGTAAAAAAGTGATCACAGGATTCGCCTCTTTTTGCTCTAGGACGCTTAGTTACTGAGATATGACGGTTTTTAGTTGCCCAAGGAAAAACCGAAAAAAAATTGAATTTTAGTATGGAAAAAAAGTGATCACAGGATTCGCCTCTTTTTGCTCTAGGACGCTTAGTTACTGAGATATGACGGTTTTTAGTTGCCCAAGGAAAAACCGGAAAAAAATTTAATTTTAGTATGGAAAAAAAGTGATCACAGGATTCGCCTCTTTTTGCTCTAGGACGCTTAGTTACTGAGATATGACGGTTTTTAGTTGCCCAAGGAAAAACCGGAAAAAAATTGAATTTTAGTATGGAAAAAAAGTGATCACAGGATTCGCCTCTTTTTGCTCTAGGACGCTTAGTTACTGAGATATGACGGTTTTTAGTTGCCCAGGGAAATATTGAAATTTTGTATGGAAAAAAGTGATCACAGGATTCGCCTCTTTTTGCTCTAGGACGCTTAGTTACTGAGATATGACGTTTTTTAGTTGCCCAAGGAAAAAATTGAATTTTAGTATGGAAAAAAGTGATCACAGGATTCGCCTCTTTTTGCTCTAGGACGCTTAGTTACTGAGATATGACGGTTTTTAGTTGCCCAAGGAAAAACCGGAAAAAAATTGAATTTTAGTATGGAAAAAAAGTGATCACAGGATTCGCCTCTTTTTGCTCTAGGACGCTTAGTTACTGAGATATGACGTTTTTTAGTTGCCCAAGGAAAAACCGAAAAAAAATTTAATTTTAGTATGTGTAATTTAAAAGTGATCACAGGATTCGCCTCTTTTTGCTCTAGGACGCTTAGTTACTGAGATATGACGGTTTTTAGTTGCCCAAGGAAAAACCGAAAAAAAAATGGAATTTTAGTATGGAAAAAAAGTGATCACAGGATTCGCCTCTTTTTGCTCTAGGACGCTTAGTTACTGAGATATGACGGTTTTTAGTTGCCCAAGGAAAAACCCAAAAAAATTGAATTTTAGTATGGAAAAAAAGTGATCACAGGATTCGCCTCTTTTTGCTCTAGGACGCTTAGTTACTGAGATATGACGGTTTTTAGTTGCCCAAGGAAAAACCGAAAAAAATTTTAATTTTAGTATGTAAAAAAGTGATCACAGGATTCGCCTCTTTTTGCTCTAGGACGCTTAGTTACTGAGATATGACGGTTTTTAGTTGCCCAAGGAAAAACCGAAAAAAAATTGAATTTTAGTATGGAAAAAAAGTGATCACAGGATTCGCCTCTTTTTGCTCTAGGACGCTTAGTTACTGAGATATGACGGTTTTTAGTTGCCCAAGGAAAAACCGAAAAAAAATTTAATTTTAGTATGGAAAAAAAGTGATCACAGGATTTGCTTCTTTTTGCTCTAGGACGCTTAGTTACTGAGATATGACGGTTTTTAGTTGCCCAGGGAAATATTGAAATTTTGTATGGAAAAAAGTGATCACAGGATTCGCCTCTTTTTGCTCTAGGACGCTTAGTTACTGAGATATGACGTTTTTTAGTTGCCCAAGGAAAAAATTGAATTTTAGTATGGAAAAAAGTGATCACAGGATTCGCCTCTTTTTGCTCTAGGACGCTTAGTTACTGAGATATGACGGTTTTTAGTTGCCCAAGGAAAAACCGGAAAAAAATTGAATTTTAGTATGGAAAAAAAGTGATCACAGGATTCGCCTCTTTTTGCTCTAGGACGCTTAGTTACTGAGATATGACGTTTTTTAGTTGCCCAAGGAAAAACCGAAAAAAAATTTAATTTTAGTATGTAAAAAAGTGATCACAGGATTCGCCTCTTTTTGCTCTAGGACGCTTAGTTACTGAGATATGACGGTTTTTAGTTGCCCAAGGAAATATTGAAATTTTGTATGGAAAAAAGTGATCACAGGATTCGCCTCTTTTTGCTCTAGGACGCTTAGTTACTGAGATATGACGGTTTTTAGTTGCCCAAGGAAAAACCGGAAAAAAATTGAATTTTAGTATGGAAAAAAAGTGATCACAGGATTCGCCTCTTTTTGCTCTAGGACGCTTAGTTACTGAGATATGACGTTTTTTAGTTGCCCAAGGAAAAACCGAAAAAAAATTTAATTTTAGTATGTAAAAAAGTGATCACAGGATTCGCCTCTTTTTGCTCTAGGACGCTTAGTTACTGAGATATGACGTTTTTTAGTTGCCCAAGGAAAAACCGAAAAAAAATTGAATTTTAGTATGGAAAAAAAGTGATCACAGGATTTGCTTCTTTTTGCTCTAGGACGCTTAGTTACTGAGATATGACGGTTTTTAGTTGCCCAAGGAAAAAATTGAATTTTAGTATGGAAAAAAAGTGATCACAGGATTCGCCTCTTTTTGCTCTAGGACGCTTAGTTACTGAGATATGACGTTTTTTAGTTGCCCAAGGAAAAACCGAAAAAAAATTTAATTTTAGTATGTAAAAAAGTGATCACAGGATTCGCCTCTTTTTGCTCTAGGACGCTTAGTTACTGAGATATGACGTTTTTTAGTTGCCCAAGGAAAAAATTGAATTTTAGTATGGAAAAAAGTGATCACAGGATTCGCCTCTTTTTGCTCTAGGACGCTTAGTTACTGAGATATGACGGTTTTTAGTTGCCCAAGGAAAAACCGGAAAAAAATTGAATTTTAGTATGGAAAAAAAGTGATCACAGGATTCGCCTCTTTTTGCTCTAGGACGCTTAGTTACTGAGATATGACGTTTTTTAGTTGCCCAAGGAAAAAATTGAATTTTAGTATGGAAAAAAGTGATCACAGGATTCGCCTCTTTTTGCTCTAGGACGCTTAGTTACTGAGATATGACGGTTTTTAGTTGCCCAAGGAAAAACCGGAAAAAAATTGAATTTTAGTATGGAAAAAAAGTGATCACAGGATTCGCCTCTTTTTGCTCTAGGACGCTTAGTTACTGAGATATGACGTTTTTTAGTTGCCCAAGGAAAAACCGAAAAAAAATTTAATTTTAGTATGTAAAAAAGTGATCACAGGATTCGCCTCTTTTTGCTCTAGGACGCTTAGTTACTGAGATATGACGGTTTTTAGTTGCCCAAGGAAATATTGAAATTTTGTATGGAAAAAAGTGATCACAGGATTCGCCTCTTTTTGCTCTAGGACGCTTAGTTACTGAGATATGACGGTTTTTAGTTGCCCAAGGAAAAACCGAAAAAAAATTGAATTTTAGTATGGAAAAAAAGTGATCACAGGATTCGCTTCTTTTTGCTCTAGGACGCTTAGTTACTGAGATATGACGGTTTTTAGTTGCCCAAGGAAAAACCCAAAAAAATTGAATTTTAGTATGGAAAAAAAGTGATCACAGGATTCGCCTCTTTTTGCTCTAGGACGCTTAGTTACTGAGATATGACGGTTTTTAGTTGCCCAAGGAAAAACCGGAAAAAAATTGAATTTTAGTATGGAAAAAAAGTGATCACAGGATTCGCCTCTTTTTGCTCTAGGACGCTTAGTTACTGAGATATGACGGTTTTTAGTTGCCCAAGGAAAAACCGAAAAAAATTTGAATTTTAGTATGTAAAAAAGTGATCACAGGATTCGCCTCTTTTTGCTCTAGGACGCTTAGTTACT
Source organism: Hydrotaea cyrtoneurina (assembly GCA_958296145.1). NCBI lineage: Eukaryota > Metazoa > Arthropoda > Insecta > Diptera > Muscidae > Hydrotaea > Hydrotaea cyrtoneurina. Next base: position 12,536,662 of record OY282514.1, on the reverse strand, counting down.
GAGATATGACGTTTTTTAGTTGCCCAAGGAAAAAATTGAATTTTAGTATGGAAAAAAGTGATCACAGAATTTGCCTCTTTTTGCTCTAGGACGCTTAGTTACTGAGATATGACGGTTTTTAGTTGCCCAAGGAAAAACCGAAAAAAAATTGAATTTTAGTATGTAAAAAAGTGATCACAGGATTTGCTTCTTTTTGCTCTAGGACGCTTAGTTACTGAGATATGACGGTTTTTAGTTGCCCAAGGAAAAACCGAAAAAAAATTTAATTTTAGTATGAAAAAAAAGTGATCACAGGATTTGCCTCTTTTTGCTCTAGGACGCTTAGTTACTGAGATATGGCGGTTTTTAGTTGCCCAAGGAAAAACCGAAAAAAAATTGAATTTTAGTATGTAAAAAAGTTATCACAGGATTCGCCTCTTTTTGCTCTAGGACGCTTAGTTACTGAGATATGACGTTTTTTAGTTGCCCAAGGAAAAACCGAAAAAAAATTGAATTTTAGTATGGAAAAAAAGTGATCACAGGATTCTTTTTGCTCTAGGACGCTTAGTTACTGAGATATGACGGTTTTTAGTTGCCCAGGGAAATATTGAAATTTTGTATGGAAAAAAGTGATCACAGGATTCGCCTCTTTTTGCTCTAGGACGCTTAGTTACTGAGATATGACGTTTTTTAGTTGCCCAAGGAAAACATTGAATTTTAGTATGGAAAAGTGGTTTTTAGTTGCCCAAGGAAAAACCGGAAAAAAATTGAATTTTAGTATGGAAAAAAAGTGATCACAGGGTTCGCCTCTTTTTGCTCTAGGACGCTTAGTTACTGAGATATGACGTTTTTTAGTTGCCCAAGGAAAAACCGAAAAAAAATTTAATTTTAGTATGTAAAAAAGTGATCACAGGATTCGCCTCTTTTTGCTCTAGGACGCTTAGTTACTGAGATATGACGGTTTTTAGTTGCCCAAGGAAATATTGAAATTTTGTATGGAAAAAAGTGATCACAGGATTCGCCTCTTTTTGCTCTAGGACGCTTAGTTACTGAGATATGACGGTTTTTAGTTGCCCAGGGAAATATTGAAATTTTGTATGGAAAAAAGTGATCACAGGATTCGCCTCTTTTTGCTCTAGGACGCTTAGTTACTGAGATATGACGTTTTTTAGTTGCCCAAGGAAAAAATTGAATTTTAGTATGGAAAAAAGTGATCACAGGATTCGCCTCTTTTTGCTCTAGGACGCTTAGTTACTGAGATATGACGGTTTTTAGTTGCCCAAGGAAATATTGAAATTTTGTATGGAAAAAAGTGATCACAGGATTCGCCTCTTTTTGCTCTAGGACGCTTAGTTACTGAGATATGACGGTTTTTAGTTGCCCAAGGAAAAACCGAAAAAAAATTGAATTTTAGTATGGAAAAAAAGTGATCACAGGATTCGCCTCTTTTTGCTCTAGGACGCTTAGTTACTGAGATATGACGGTTTTTAGTTGCCCAAGGAAAAACCCAAAAAAATTGAATTTTAGTATGGAAAAAAAGTGATCACAGGATTCGCCTCTTTTTGCTCTAGGACGCTTAGTTACTGAGATATGACGGTTTTTAGTTGCCCAAGGAAAAACCGGAAAAAAATTGAATTTTAGTATGGAAAAAAAGTGATCACAGGATTCGCCTCTTTTTGCTCTAGGACGCTTAGTTACTGAGATATGACGGTTTTTAGTTGCCCAAGGAAAAACCGAAAAAAATTTGAATTTTAGTATGTAAAAAAGTGATCACAGGATTCGCCTCTTTTTGCTCTAGGACGCTTAGTTACTGAGATATGACGTTTTTTAGTTGCCCAAGGAAAAAATTGAATTTTAGTATGGAAAAAAGTGATCACAGAATTTGCCTCTTTTTGCTCTAGGACGCTTAGTTACTGAGATATGACGGTTTTTAGTTGCCCAAGGAAAAACCGAAAAAAAATTGAATTTTAGTATGTAAAAAAGTTATCACAGGATTCGCCTCTTTTTGCTCTAGGACGCTTAGTTACTGAGATATGACGTTTTTTAGTTGCCCAAGGAAAAACCGAAAAAAAATTGAATTTTAGTATGGAAAAAAAGTGATCACAGGATTCTTTTTGCTCTAGGACGCTTAGTTACTGAGATATGACGGTTTTTAGTTGCCCAGGGAAATATTGAAATTTTGTATGGAAAAAAGTGATCACAGGATTCGCCTCTTTTTGCTCTAGGACGCTTAGTTACTGAGATATGACGTTTTTTAGTTGCCCAAGGAAAACATTGAATTTTAGTATGGAAAAAAGTGATCACAGGATTCGCCTCTTTTTGCTCTAGGACGCTTAGTTACTGAGATATGACGTTTTTTAGTTGCCCAAGGAAAAACCAAAAAAAAATTTAATTTTAGTATGTAAAAAAGTGATCACAGGATTCGCCTCTTTTTGCTCTAGGACGCTTAGTTACTGAGATATGACGGTTTTTAGTTGCCCAAGGAAATATTGAAATTTTGTATGGAAAAAAGTGATCACAGGATTCGCCTCTTTTTGCTCTAGGACGCTTAGTTACTGAGATATGACGGTTTTTAGTTGCCCAAGGAAAAACCCAAAAAAATTGAATTTTAGTATGGAAAAAAAGTGATCACAGGATTCGCCTCTTTTTGCTCTAGGACGCTTAGTTACTGAGATATGACGGTTTTTAGTTGCCCAAGGAAAAACCGAAAAAAAATTGAATTTTAGTATGGAAAAAAAGTGATCACAGGATTTGCTTCTTTTTGCTCTAGGACGCTTAGTTACTGAGATATGACGGTTTTTAGTTGCCCAAGGAAATATTGAAATTTTGTATGGAAAAAAGTGATCACAGAATTCGCCTCTTTTTGCTCTAGGACGCTTAGTTACTGAGATATGACGTTTTTTAGTTGCCCAAGGAAAAAATTGAATTTTAGTATGGAAAAAAGTGATCACAGGATTCGCCTCTTTTTGCTCTAGGACGCTTAGTTACTGAGATATGACGTTTTTTAGTTGCTCTAGGACGCTTAGTTACTGAGATATGACGGTTTTTAGTTGCCCAGGGAAATATTGAAATTTTGTATGGAAAAAAGTGATCACAGGATTCGCCTCTTTTTGCTCTAGGACGCTTAGTTACTGAGATATGACGTTTTTTAGTTGCCCAAGGAAAAAATTGAATTTTAGTATGGAAAAAAGTGATCACAGAATTTGCTTCTTTTTGCTCTAGGACGCTTAGTTACTGAGATATGACGGTTTTTAGTTGCCCAAGGAAAAACCGAAAAAAAATTGAATTTTAGTATGTAAAAAAGTGATCACAGGATTTGCTTCTTTTTGCTCTAGGACGCTTAGTTACTGAGATATGACGGTTTTTAGTTGCCCAAGGAAAAACCGAAAAAAAATTGAATTTTAGTATGGAAAAAAGTGATCACAGAATTTGCTTCTTTTTGCTCTAGGACGCTTAGTTACTGAGATATGACGGTTTTTAGTTGCCCAAGGAAAAACCGAAAAAAAATTGAATTTTAGTATGGAAAAAAAGTGATCACAGGATTCGCCTCTTTTTGCTCTAGGACGCTTAGTTACTGAGATATGACGGTTTTTAGTTGCCCAGGGAAATATTGAAATTTTGTATGGAAAAAAGTGATCACAGGATTCGCCTCTTTTTGCTCTAGGACGCTTAGTTACTGAGATATGACGTTTTTTAGTTGCCCAAGGAAAAAATTGAATTTTAGTATGTAAAAAAGTGATCACAGGATTCGCCTCTTTTTGCTCTAGGACGCTTAGTTACTGAGATATGACGTTTTTTAGTTGCCCAAGGAAAAAATTGAATTTTAGTATGGAAAAAAAGTGATCACAGGATTTGCTTCTTTTTGCTCTAGGACGCTTAGTTACTGAGATATGACGGTTTTAGTTGAAAAAAAGTGATCACAGGATTCGCCTCTTTTTGCTCTAGGACGCTTAGTTACTGAGATATGACGTTTTTTAGTTGCCCAAGGAAAAAATTGAATTTTAGTATGGAAAAAAAGTGATCACAGGATTCGCCTCTTTTTGCTCTAGAACGCTTAGTTACTGAGATATGACGGTTTTTAGTTGCCCAAGGAAAAACCAAAAAAAAATTTAATTTTAGTATGTAAAAAAGTGATCACAGGATTCGCCTCTTTTTGCTCTAGGACGCTTAGTTACTGAGATATGACGGTTTTTAGTTGCCCAAGGAAAAACCGAAAAAAAATTGAATTTTAGTATGGAAAAAAAGTGATCACAGGATTCGCCTCTTTTTGCTCTAGGACGCTTAGTTACTGAGATATGACGTTTTTTAGTTGCCCAAGGAAAAACCGAAAAAAAATTTAATTTTAGTATGTAAAAAAGTGATCACAGGATTCGCCTCTTTTTGCTCTAGGACGCTTAGTTACTGAGATATGACGGTTTTTAGTTGCCCAAGGAAATATTGAAATTTTGTATGGAAAAAAGTGATCACAGGATTCGCCTCTTTTTGCTCTAGGACGCTTAGTTACTGAGATATGACGGTTTTTAGTTGCCCAAGGAAAAACCGAAAAAAATTTGAATTTTAGTATGGAAAAAAAGTGATCACAGGATTCGCCTCTTTTTGCTCTAGGACGCTTAGTTACTGAGATATGACGGTTTTTAGTTGCCCAAGGAAAAACCGAAAAAAAATTGAATTTTAGTATGGAAAAAAAGTGATCACAGGATTTGCTTCTTTTTGCTCTAGGACGCTTAGTTACTGAGATATGACGGTTTTTAGTTGCCCAAGGAAAAAATTGAATTTTAGTATGGAAAAAAAGTGATCACAGGATTTGCTTCTTTTTGCTCTAGGACGCTTAGTTACTGAGATATGACGGTTTTTAGTTGCCCAAGGAAATATTGAAATTTTGTATGGAAAAAAGTGATCACAGAATTCGCCTCTTTTTGCTCTAGGACGCTTAGTTACTGAGATATGACGTTTTTTAGTTGCCCAAGGAAAAAATTGAATTTTAGTATGGAAAAAAGTGATCACAGGATTCGCCTCTTTTTGCTCTAGGACGCTTAGTTACTGAGATATGACGGTTTTTAGTTGCCCAAGGAAAAACCGGAAAAAAATTGAATTTTAGTATGGAAAAAAAGTGATCACAGGATTCGCCTCTTTTTGCTCTAGGACGCTTAGTTACTGAGATATGACGTTTTTTAGTTGCCCAAGGAAAAACCGAAAAAAAATTTAATTTTAGTATGTAAAAAAGTGATCACAGGATTCGCCTCTTTTTGCTCTAGGACGCTTAGTTACTGAGATATGACGGTTTTTAGTTGCCCAAGGAAATATTGAAATTTTGTATGGAAAAAAGTGATCACAGGATTCGCCTCTTTTTGCTCTAGGACGCTTAGTTACTGAGATATGACGGTTTTTAGTTGCCCAAGGAAAAACCGAAAAAAAATTGAATTTTAGTATGGAAAAAAAGTGATCACAGGATTCGCCTCTTTTTGCTCTAGGACGCTTAGTTACTGAGATATGACGGTTTTTAGTTGCCCAAGGAAAAACCGGAAAAAAATTGAATTTTAGTATGGAAAAAAAGTGATCACAGGATTCGCCTCTTTTTGCTCTAGGACGCTTAGTTACTGAGATATGACGGTTTTTAGTTGCCCAAGGAAAAACCGAAAAAAATTTGAATTTTAGTATGTAAAAAAGTGATCACAGGATTCGCCTCTTTTTGCTCTAGGACGCTTAGTTACTGAGATATGACGTTTTTTAGTTGCCCAAGGAAAAAATTGAATTTTAGTATGGAAAAAAGTGATCACAGAATTTGCCTCTTTTTGCTCTAGGACGCTTAGTTACTGAGATATGACGGTTTTTAGTTGCCCAAGGAAAAACCGAAAAAAAATTGAATTTTAGTATGTAAAAAAGTGATCACAGGATTTGCTTCTTTTTGCTCTAGGACGCTTAGTTACTGAGATATGACGGTTTTTAGTTGCCCAAGGAAAAACCGAAAAAAAATTTAATTTTAGTATGGAAAAAAAGTGATCACAGGATTTGCCTCTTTTTGCTCTAGGACGCTTAGTTACTGAGATATGACGGTTTTTAGTTGCCCAAGGAAAAACCGAAAAAAAATTGAATTTTAGTATGTAAAAAAGTTATCACAGGATTCGCCTCTTTTTGCTCTAGGACGCTTAGTTACTGAGATATGACGGTTTTTAGTTGCCCAGGGAAATATTGAAATTTTGTATGGAAAAAAGTGATCACAGGATTCGCCTCTTTTTGCTCTAGGACGCTTAGTTACTGAGATATGACGTTTTTTAGTTGCCCAAGGAAAAAATTGAATTTTAGTATGGAAAAAAGTGATCACAGGATTCGCCTCTTTTTGCTCTAGGACGCTTAGTTACTGAGATATGACGGTTTTTAGTTGCCCAAGGAAAAACCGGAAAAAAATTGAATTTTAGTATGGAAAAAAAGTGATCACAGGATTCGCCTCTTTTTGCTCTAGGACGCTTAGTTACTGAGATATGACGTTTTTTAGTTGCCCAAGGAAAAACCGAAAAAAAATTTAATTTTAGTATGTAAAAAAGTGATCACAGGATTCGCCTCTTTTTGCTCTAGGACGCTTAGTTACTGAGATATGACGGTTTTTAGTTGCCCAAGGAAATATTGAAATTTTGTATGGAAAAAAGTGATCACAGGATTCGCCTCTTTTTGCTCTAGGACGCTTAGTTACTGAGATATGACGGTTTTTAGTTGCCCAAGGAAAAACCGAAAAAAAATTGAATTTTAGTATGGAAAAAAAGTGATCACAGGATTCGCCTCTTTTTGCTCTAGGACGCTTAGTTACTGAGATATGACGGTTTTTAGTTGCCCAAGGAAAAACCCAAAAAAATTGAATTTTAGTATGGAAAAAAAGTGATCACAGGATTCGCCTCTTTTTGCTCTAGGACGCTTAGTTACTGAGATATGACGGTTTTTAGTTGCCCAAGGAAAAACCGGAAAAAAATTGAATTTTAGTATGGAAAAAAAGTGATCACAGGATTCGCCTCTTTTTGCTCTAGGACGCTTAGTTACTGAGATATGACGGTTTTTAGTTGCCCAAGGAAAAACCGAAAAAAAATTGAATTTTAGTATGGAAAAAAAGTGATCACAGGATTTGCTTCTTTTTGCTCTAGGACGCTTAGTTACTGAGATATGACGGTTTTTAGTTGCCCAAGGAAATATTGAAATTTTGTATGGAAAAAAGTGATCACAGAATTCGCCTCTTTTTGCTCTAGGACGCTTAGTTACTGAGATATGACGTTTTTTAGTTGCCCAAGGAAAAAATTGAATTTTAGTATGGAAAAAAGTGATCACAGGATTCGCCTCTTTTTGCTCTAGGACGCTTAGTTACTGAGATATGACGTTTTTTAGTTGCCCAAGGAAAAACCGAAAAAAAATTTAATTTTAGTATGTAAAAAAGTGATCACAGGATTCGCCTCTTTTTGCTCTAGGACGCTTAGTTACTGAGATATGACGGTTTTTAGTTGCCCAGGGAAATATTGAAATTTTGTATGGAAAAAAGTGATCACAGGATTCGCCTCTTTTTGCTCTAGGACGCTTAGTTACTGAGATATGACGTTTTTTAGTTGCCCAAGGAAAAAATTGAATTTTAGTATGGAAAAAAGTGATCACAGAATTTGCCTCTTTTTGCTCTAGGACGCTTAGTTACTGAGATATGACGGTTTTTAGTTGCCCAAGGAAAAACCGAAAAAAAATTGAATTTTAGTATGTAAAAAAGTGATCACAGGATTTGCTTCTTTTTGCTCTAGGACGCTTAGTTACTGAGATATGACGGTTTTTAGTTGCCCAAGGAAAAACCGAAAAAAAATTGAATTTTAGTATGGAAAAAAAGTGATCACAGGATTTGCCTCTTTTTGCTCTAGGACGCTTAGTTACTGAGATATGACGTTTTTTAGTTGCCCAAGGAAAAACCGAAAAAAAATTGAATTTTAGTATGTAAAAAAGTGATCACAGGATTTGCTTCTTTTTGCTCTAGGACGCTTAGTTACTGAGATATGACGGTTTTTAGTTGCCCAAGGAAAAACCGAAAAAAAAATTGAATTTTAGTATGTAAAAAAGTGATCACAGAATTTGCCTCTTTTTGCTCTAGGACGCTTAGTTACTGAGATATGACGTTTTTTAGTTGCCCAAGGAAAAAATTGAATTTTAGTATGGAAAAAAGTGATCACAGGATTCGCCTCTTTTTGCTCTAGGACGCTTAGTTACTGAGATATGACGTTTTTTAGTTGCCCAAGGAAAAACCGAAAAAAAATTTAATTTTAGTATGTAAAAAAGTGATCACAGGATTCGCCTCTTTTTGCTCTAGGACGCTTAGTTACTGAGATATGACGGTTTTTAGTTGCCCAAGGAAAAACCGAAAAAAAATTTAATTTTAGTATGGAAAAAAAGTGATCACAGGATTCGCCTCTTTTTGCTCTAGGACGCTTAGTTACTGAGATATGACGGTTTTTAGTTGCCCAAGGAAAAACCGAAAAAAAATTTAATTTTAGTATGGAAAAAAAGTGATCACAGGATTCGCCTCTTTTTGCTCTAGGACGCTTAGTTACTGAGATATGACGTTTTTTAGTTGCCCAAGGAAAAAATTGAATTTTAGTATGGAAAAAAAGTGATCACAGGATTCGCCTCTTTTTGCTCTAGGACGCTTAGTTACTGAGATATGACGGTTTTTAGTTGCCCAAGGAAAAACCGAAAAAAAATTGAATTTTAGTATGGAAAAAAAGTGATCACAGGATTCGCCTCTTTTTGCTCTAGGACGCTTAGTTACTGAGATATGACGGTTTTTAGTTGCCCAAGGAAAAACCAAAAAAAAATTTAATTTTAGTATGTAAAAAAGTGATCACAGGATTCGCCTCTTTTTGCTCTAGGACGCTTAGTTACTGAGATATGACGGTTTTTAGTTGCCCAAGGAAAAACCGAAAAAAAATTGAATTTTAGTATGGAAAAAAAGTGATCACAGGATTCGCCTCTTTTTGCTCTAGGACGCTTAGTTACTGAGATATGACGGTTTTTAGTTGCCCAAGGAAAAACCGAAAAAAAATTTAATTTTAGTATGGAAAAAAAGTGATCACAGGATTCGCCTCTTTTTGCTCTAGGACGCTTAGTTACTGAGATATGACGGTTTTTAGTTGCCCAAGGAAAAACCGAAAAAAAATTTAATTTTAGTATGGAAAAAAAGTGATCACAGGATTCGCCTCTTTTTGCTCTAGGACGCTTAGTTACTGAGATATGACGTTTTTTAGTTGCCCAAGGAAAAAATTGAATTTTAGTATGGAAAAAAAGTGATCACAGGATTTGCTTCTTTTTGCTCTAGGACGCTTAGTTACTGAGATATGACGGTTTTAGTTGAAAAAAAGTGATCACAGGATTCGCCTCTTTTTGCTCTAGGACGCTTAGTTACTGAGATATGACGGTTTTTAGTTGCCCAAGGAAAAACCGAAAAAAAATTGAATTTTAGTATGGAAAAAAAGTGATCACAGGATTCGCCTCTTTTTGCTCTAGGACGCTTAGTTACTGAGATATGACGGTTTTTAGTTGCCCAAGGAAAAACCGAAAAAAAATTGAATTTTAGTATGGAAAAAAAGTGATCACAGGATTTGCTTCTTTTTGCTCTAGGACGCTTAGTTACTGAGATATGACGGTTTTTAGTTGCCCAAGGAAATATTGAAATTTTGTATGGAAAAAAGTGATCACAGGATTCGCCTCTTTTTGCTCTAGGACGCTTAGTTACTGAGATATGACGGTTTTTAGTTGCCCAAGGAAAAACCGAAAAAAAATTGAATTTTAGTATGGAAAAAAAGTGATCACAGGATTCGCCTCTTTTTGCTCTAGGACGCTTAGTTACTGAGATATGACGGTTTTTAGTTGCCCAAGGAAAAACCCAAAAAAATTGAATTTTAGTATGTAAAAAAGTGATCACAGGATTCGCCTCTTTTTGCTCTAGGACGCTTAGTTACTGAGATATGACGTTTTTTAGTTGCCCAAGGAAAAAATTGAATTTTAGTATGGAAAAAAAGTGATCACAGGATTTGCTTCTTTTTGCTCTAGGACGCTTAGTTACTGAGATATGACGGTTTTAGTTGAAAAAAAGTGATCACAGGATTCGCCTCTTTTTGCTCTAGGACGCTTAGTTACTGAGATATGACGGTTTTTAGTTGCCCAAGGAAAAACCGGAAAAAAATTGAATTTTAGTATGGAAAAAAAGTGATCACAGGATTCGCCTCTTTTTGCTCTAGGACGCTTAGTTACTGAGATATGACGGTTTTTAGTTGCCCAAGGAAAAACCAAAAAAAAATTGAATTTTAGTATGTAAAAAAGTGATCACAGGATTCGCCTCTTTTTGCTCTAGGACGCTTAGTTACTGAGATATGACGTTTTTTAGTTGCCCAAGGAAAAAATTGAATTTTAGTATGGAAAAAAAGTGATCACAGGATTTGCTTCTTTTTGCTCTAGGACGCTTAGTTACTGAGATATGACGGTTTTTAGTTGCCCAAGAAAATATTGAAATTTTGTATGGAAAAAAGTGATCACAGGATTCGCCTCTTTTTGCTCTAGGACGCTTAGTTACTGAGATATGACGGAAATATTGAAATTTTGTATGGAAAAAAGTGATCACAGGATTCGCCTCTTTTTGCTCTAGGACGCTTAGTTACTGAGATATGACGGTTTTTAGTTGCCCAAGGAAAAACCGAAAAAAAAATGAATTTTAGTATGGAAAAAAAGTGATCACAGGATTCGCCTCTTTTTTCTCTAGGACGCTTAGTTACTGAGATATGACGGTTTTTAGTTGCCCAAGGAAAAACCGAAAAAAAATTGAATTTTAGTATGGAAAAAAGTGATCACAGGATTCGCCTCTTTTTGCTCTAGGACGCTTAGTTACTGAGATATGACGGTTTTTAGTTGCCCAAGGAAATATTGAAATTTTGTATGGAAAAAAGTGATCACAGGATTCGCCTCTTTTTGCTCTAGGACGCTTAGTTACTGAGATATGACGATTTTTAGTTGCCCAAGGAAAAACCGAAAAAAAATTGAATTTTAGTATGGAAAAAAGTGATCACAGGATTCGCCTCTTTTTGCTCTAGGACGCTTAGTTACTGAGATATGACGGTTTTTAGTTGCCCAAGGGAAAACCGGAAAAAAATTGAATTTTAGTATGGAAAAAAAGTGATCACAGGATTCGCCTCTTTTTGCTCTAGGACGCTTAGTTACTGAGATATGACGGTTTTTAGTTGCCCAAGGAAATATTGAAATTTTGTATGGAAAAAAGTGATCACAGGATTCGCCTCTTTTTGCTCTAGGACGCTTAGTTACTGAGATATGACGGTTTTTAGTTGCCCAAGGAAAAACCGAAAAAAAATTGAATTTTAGTATGTAAAAAAGTGATCACAGGATTCGCCTCTTTTTGCTCTAGGACGCTTAGTTACTGAGATATGACGTTTTTTAGTTGCCCAAGGAAAAAATTGAATTTTAGTATGGAAAAAAGTGATCACAGAATTTGCCTCTTTTTGCTCTAGGACGCTTAGTTACTGAGATATGACGGTTTTTAGTTGCCCAAGGAAAAACCGGAAAAAAATTGAATTTTAGTATGGAAAAAAAGTGATCACAGGATTCGCCTCTTTTTGCTCTAGGACGCTTAGTTACTGAGATATGACGGTTTTTAGTTGCCCAAGGAAAAACCGAAAAAAAATTGAATTTTGTATGGAAAAAAGTGATCACAGGATTCGCCTCTTTTTGCTCTAGGACGCTTAGTTACTGAGATATGACGTTTTTTAGTTGCCCAAGGAAATATTGAAATTTTGTATGGAAAAAAGTGATCACAGGATTCGCCTCTTTTTGCTCTAGGACGCTTAGTTACTGAGATATGACGGTTTTTAGTTGCCCAAGGAAATATTGAAATTTTGTATGGAAAAAAGTGATCACAGGATTCGCCTCTTTTTGCTCTAGGACGCTTAGTTACTGAGATATGACGTTTTTTAGTTGCCCAAGGAAAAAATTTAATTTTAGTATGGAAAAAAGTGATCACAGGATTCGCCTCTTTTTGCTCTAGGACGCTTAGTTACTGAGATATGACGATTTTTAGTTGCCCAAGGAAAAACCGAAAAAAAATTGAATTTTGTATGGAAAAAAGTGATCACAGGATTCGCCTCTTTTTGCTCTAGGACGCTTAGTTACTGAGATATGACGTTTTTTAGTTGCCCAAGGAAATATTGAAATTTTGTATGGAAAAAAGTGATCACAGAATTCGCCTCTTTTTGCTCTAGGACGCTTAGTTACTGAGATATGACGTTTTTTAGTTGCCCAAGGAAAAAATTGAATTTTAGTATGGAAAAAAGTGATCACAGGATTCGCCTCTTTTTGCTCTAGGACGCTTAGTTACTGAGATATGACGTTTTTTAGTTGCCCAAGGAAAAACCGAAAAAAAATTTAATTTTAGTATGTAAAAAAGTGATCACAGAATTTGCCTCTTTTTGCTCTAGGACGCTTAGTTACTGAGATATGACGTTTTTTAGTTGCCCAAGGAAAAAATTGAATTTTAGTATGGAAAAAAGTGATCACAGGATTCGCCTCTTTTTGCTCTAGGACGCTTAGTTACTGAGATATGACGGTTTTTAGTTGCCCAAGGAAAAACCGGAAAAAAATTGAATTTTAGTATGGAAAAAAAGTGATCACAGGATTCGCCTCTTTTTGCTCTAGGACGCTTAGTTACTGAGATATGACGGTTTTTAGTTGCCCAAGGAAAAACCGAAAAAAAATTGAATTTTAGTATGTAAAAAAGTGATCACAGGATTTGCTTCTTTTTGCTCTAGGACGCTTAGTTACTGAGATATGACGGTTTTTAGTTGCCCAAGGAAAAACCGAAAAAAATTTGAATTTTAGTATGGAAAAAAAGTGATCACAGGATTTGCCTCTTTTTGCTCTAGGACGCTTAGTTACTGAGATATGACGTTTTTTAGTTGCCCAAGGAAAAACCGAAAAAAAATTGAATTTTAGTATGTAAAAAAGTGATCACAGGATTTGCTTCTTTTTGCTCTAGGACGCTTAGTTACTGAGATATGACGGTTTTTAGTTGCCCAAGGAAAAACCGAAAAAAAAATTGAATTTTAGTATGTAAAAAAGTGATCACAGAATTTGCCTCTTTTTGCTCTAGGACGCTTAGTTACTGAGATATGACGTTTTTTAGTTGCCCAAGGAAAAAATTGAATTTTAGTATGGAAAAAAGTGATCACAGGATTCGCCTCTTTTTGCTCTAGGACGCTTAGTTACTGAGATATGACGGTTTTTAGTTGCCCAAGGAAAAACCGGAAAAAAATTGAATTTTAGTATGGAAAAAAAGTGATCACAGGATTCGCCTCTTTTTGCTCTAGGACGCTTAGTTACTGAGATATGACGTTTTTTAGTTGCCCAAGGAAAAAATTGAATTTTAGTATGGAAAAAAAGTGATCACAGGATTTGCTTCTTTTTGCTCTAGGACGCTTAGTTACTGAGATATGACGGTTTTTAGTTGCCCAAGAAAATATTGAAATTTTGTATGGAAAAAAGTGATCACAGGATTCGCCTCTTTTTGCTCTAGGACGCTTAGTTACTGAGATATGACGGAAATATTGAAATTTTGTATGGAAAAAAGTGATCACAGGATTCGCCTCTTTTTGCTCTAGGACGCTTAGTTACTGAGATATGACGGTTTTTAGTTGCCCAAGGAAAAACCGAAAAAAAAATGAATTTTAGTATGGAAAAAAAGTGATCACAGGATTCGCCTCTTTTTTCTCTAGGACGCTTAGTTACTGAGATATGACGGTTTTTAGTTGCCCAAGGAAAAACCGAAAAAAAATTGAATTTTAGTATGGAAAAAAGTGATCACAGGATTCGCCTCTTTTTGCTCTAGGACGCTTAGTTACTGAGATATGACGGTTTTTAGTTGCCCAAGGAAAAACCGGAAAAAAATTGAATTTTAGTATGGAAAAAAAGTGATCACAGGATTCGCCTCTTTTTGCTCTAGGACGCTTAGTTACTGAGATATGACGATTTTTAGTTGCCCAAGGAAAAACCGAAAAAAAATTGAATTTTAGTATGGAAAAAAGTGATCACAGGATTCGCCTCTTTTTGCTCTAGGACGCTTAGTTACTGAGATATGACGGTTTTTAGTTGCCCAAGGGAAAACCGGAAAAAAATTGAATTTTAGTATGGAAAAAAAGTGATCACAGGATTCGCCTCTTTTTGCTCTAGGACGCTTAGTTACTGAGATATGACGATTTTTAGTTGCCCAAGGAAAAACCGAAAAAAAATTGAATTTTAGTATGGAAAAAAGTGATCACAGGATTCGCCTCTTTTTGCTCTAGGACGCTTAGTTACTGAGATATGACGGTTTTTAGTTGCCCAAGGGAAAACCGGAAAAAAATTGAATTTTAGTATGGAAAAAAAGTGATCACAGGATTCGCCTCTTTTTGCTCTAGGACGCTTAGTTACTGAGATATGACGGTTTTTAGTTGCCCAAGGAAATATTGAAATTTTGTATGGAAAAAAGTGATCACAGGATTCGCCTCTTTTTGCTCTAGGACGCTTAGTTACTGAGATATGACGATTTTTAGTTGCCCAAGGAAAAACCGAAAAAAAATTGAATTTTAGTATGGAAAAAAGTGATCACAGGATTCGCCTCTTTTTGCTCTAGGACGCTTAGTTACTGAGATATGACGGTTTTTAGTTGCCCAAGGGAAAACCGGAAAAAAATTGAATTTTAGTATGGAAAAAAAGTGATCACAGGATTCGCCTCTTTTTGCTCTAGGACGCTTAGTTACTGAGATATGACGGTTTTTAGTTGCCCAAGGAAATATTGAAATTTTGTATGGAAAAAAGTGATCACAGGATTCGCCTCTTTTTGCTCTAGGACGCTTAGTTACTGAGATATGACGGTTTTTAGTTGCCCAAGGAAAAACCGAAAAAAAATTGAATTTTAGTATGTAAAAAAGTGATCACAGGATTCGCCTCTTTTTGCTCTAGGACGCTTAGTTACTGAGATATGACGTTTTTTAGTTGCCCAAGGAAAAAATTGAATTTTAGTATGGAAAAAAGTGATCACAGAATTTGCCTCTTTTTGCTCTAGGACGCTTAGTTACTGAGATATGACGGTTTTTAGTTGCCCAAGGAAAAACCGGAAAAAAATTGAATTTTAGTATGGAAAAAAAGTGATCACAGGATTCGCCTCTTTTTGCTCTAGGACGCTTAGTTACTGAGATATGACGGTTTTTAGTTGCCCAAGGAAAAACCGAAAAAAAATTGAATTTTAGTATGGAAAAAAAGTGATCACAGGATTTGCTTCTTTTTGCTCTAGGACGCTTAGTTACTGAGATATGACGGTTTTTAGTTGCCCAAGAAAATATTGAAATTTTGTATGGAAAAAAGTGATCACAGGATTCGCCTCTTTTTGCTCTAGGACGCTTAGTTACTGAGATATGACGGTTTTTAGTTGCCCAAGGAAATATTGAAATTTTGTATGGAAAAAAGTGATCACAGGATTCGCCTCTTTTTGCTCTAGGACGCTTAGTTACTGAGATATGACGTTTTTTAGTTGCCCAAGGAAAAAATTTAATTTTAGTATGGAAAAAAGTGATCACAGGATTCGCCTCTTTTTGCTCTAGGACGCTTAGTTACTGAGATATGACGATTTTTAGTTGCCCAAGGAAAAACCGAAAAAAAATTGAATTTTAGTATGGAAAAAAAGTGATCACAGGATTCGCCTCTTTTTGCTCTAGGACGCTTAGTTACTGAGATATGACGGTTTTTAGTTGCCCAAGGAAAAACCGAAAAAAAATTGAATTTTAGTATCTAAAAAAGTGATCACAGGATTCGCCCCTTTTTGCTCTAGGACGCTTAGTTACTGAGATATGACGTTTTTTAGTTGCCCAAGGAAAAAATTGAATTTTAGTATGGAAAAAAGTGATCACAGAATTTGCCTCTTTTTGCTCTAGGACGCTTAGTTACTGAGATATGACGGTTTTTAGTTGCCCAAGGAAAAACCGTAAAAAAATTGAATTTTAGTATGGAAAAAAGTGATCACAGGATTCGCCTCTTTTTGCTCTAGGACGCTTAGTTACTGAGATATGACGGTTTTTAGTTGCTCAAGGAAAAACCGAAAAAAAATTGAATTTTAGTATGTAAAAAAGTGATCACAGGATTCGCCTCTTTTTGCTCTAGGACGCTTAGTTACTGAGATATGACGTTTTTTAGTTGCCCAAGGAAAAAATTGAATTTTAGTATGTAAAAAAGTGATCACAGGATTCGCCTCTTTTTGCTCTAGGACGCTTAGTTACTGAGATATGACGGTTTTTAGTTGCCCAAGGAAAAACCGAAAAAAAATTGAATTTTAGTATGGAAAAAAAGTGATCACAGGATTTGCTTCTTTTTGCTCTAGGACGCTTAGTTACTGAGATATGACGGTTTTTAGTTGCCCAAGAAAATATTGAAATTTTGTATGGAAAAAAGTGATCACAGGATTCGCCTCTTTTTGCTCTAGGACGCTTAGTTACTGAGATATGACGGTTTTTAGTTGCCCAAGGAAATATTGAAATTTTGTATGGAAAAAAGTGATCACAGAATTCGCCTCTTTTTGCTCTAGGACGCTTAGTTACTGAGATATGACGTTTTTTAGTTGCCCAAGGAAAAAATTGAATTTTAGTATGGAAAAAAGTGATCACAGGATTCGCCTCTTTTTGCTCTAGGACGCTTAGTTACTGAGATATGACGGTTTTTAGTTGCCCAAGGAAAAACCGAAAAAAAATTGAATTTTAGTATGGAAAAAAAGTGATCACAGGATTCGCCTCTTTTTGCTCTAGGACGCTTAGTTACTGAGATATGACGGTTTTTAGTTGCCCAAGGAAAAACCAAAAAAAAATTTAATTTTAGTATGTAAAAAAGTGATCACAGGATTCGCCTCTTTTTGCTCTAGGACGCTTAGTTACTGAGATATGACGGTTTTTAGTTGCCCAAGGAAAAACCGAAAAAAAATTGAATTTTAGTATGGAAAAAAAGTGATCACAGGATTCGCCTCTTTTTGCTCTAGGACGCTTAGTTACTGAGATATGACGGTTTTTAGTTGCCCAAGGAAAAACCGAAAAAAAATTTAATTTTAGTATGGAAAAAAAGTGATCACAGGATTCGCCTCTTTTTGCTCTAGGACGCTTAGTTACTGAGATATGACGGTTTTTAGTTGCCCAAGGAAAAACCGAAAAAAAATTGAATTTTAGTATGGAAAAAAAGTGATCACAGGATTTGCTTCTTTTTGCTCTAGGACGCTTAGTTACTGAGATATGACGGTTTTTAGTTGCCCAAGGAAATATTGAAATTTTGTATGGAAAAAAGTGATCACAGGATTCGCCTCTTTTTGCTCTAGGACGCTTAGTTACTGAGATATGACGGTTTTTAGTTGCCCAAGGAAAAAATTGAATTTTAGTATGGAAAAAAAGTGATCACAGGATTTGCTTCTTTTTGCTCTAGGACGCTTAGTTACTGAGATATGACGGTTTTAGTTGAAAAAAAGTGATCACAGGATTCGCCTCTTTTTGCTCTAGGACGCTTAGTTACTGAGATATGACGGTTTTTAGTTGCCCAAGGAAAAACCGGAAAAAAATTGAATTTTAGTATGGAAAAAAAGTGATCACAGGATTCGCCTCTTTTTGCTCTAGGACGCTTAGTTACTGAGATATGACGGTTTTTAGTTGCCCAAGGAAAAACCAAAAAAAAATTGAATTTTAGTATGTAAAAAAGTGATCACAGGATTCGCCTCTTTTTGCTCTAGGACGCTTAGTTACTGAGATATGACGTTTTTTAGTTGCCCAAGGAAAAAATTGAATTTTAGTATGGAAAAAAAGTGATCACAGGATTTGCTTCTTTTTGCTCTAGGACGCTTAGTTACTGAGATATGACGGTTTTTAGTTGCCCAAGAAAATATTGAAATTTTGTATGGAAAAAAGTGATCACAGGATTCGCCTCTTTTTGCTCTAGGACGCTTAGTTACTGAGATATGACGGAAATATTGAAATTTTGTATGGAAAAAAGTGATCACAGGATTCGCCTCTTTTTGCTCTAGGACGCTTAGTTACTGAGATATGACGGTTTTTAGTTGCCCAAGGAAAAACCGAAAAAAAAATGAATTTTAGTATGGAAAAAAAGTGATCACAGGATTCGCCTCTTTTTTCTCTAGGACGCTTAGTTACTGAGATATGACGGTTTTTAGTTGCCCAAGGAAAAACCGAAAAAAAATTGAATTTTAGTATGGAAAAAAGTGATCACAGGATTCGCCTCTTTTTGCTCTAGGACGCTTAGTTACTGAGATATGACGGTTTTTAGTTGCCCAAGGAAAAACCGGAAAAAAATTGAATTTTAGTATGGAAAAAAAGTGATCACAGGATTCGCCTCTTTTTGCTCTAGGACGCTTAGTTACTGAGATATGACGATTTTTAGTTGCCCAAGGAAAAACCGAAAAAAAATTGAATTTTAGTATGGAAAAAAGTGATCACAGGATTCGCCTCTTTTTGCTCTAGGACGCTTAGTTACTGAGATATGACGGTTTTTAGTTGCCCAAGGGAAAACCGGAAAAAAATTGAATTTTAGTATGGAAAAAAAGTGATCACAGGATTCGCCTCTTTTTGCTCTAGGACGCTTAGTTACTGAGATATGACGATTTTTAGTTGCCCAAGGAAAAACCGAAAAAAAATTGAATTTTAGTATGGAAAAAAGTGATCACAGGATTCGCCTCTTTTTGCTCTAGGACGCTTAGTTACTGAGATATGACGGTTTTTAGTTGCCCAAGGGAAAACCGGAAAAAAATTGAATTTTAGTATGGAAAAAAAGTGATCACAGGATTCGCCTCTTTTTGCTCTAGGACGCTTAGTTACTGAGATATGACGGTTTTTAGTTGCCCAAGGAAATATTGAAATTTTGTATGGAAAAAAGTGATCACAGGATTCGCCTCTTTTTGCTCTAGGACGCTTAGTTACTGAGATATGACGGTTTTTAGTTGCCCAAGGGAAAACCGGAAAAAAATTGAATTTTAGTATGGAAAAAAAGTGATCACAGGATTCGCCTCTTTTTGCTCTAGGACGCTTAGTTACTGAGATATGACGGTTTTTAGTTGCCCAAGGAAATATTGAAATTTTGTATGGAAAAAAGTGATCACAGGATTCGCCTCTTTTTGCTCTAGGACGCTTAGTTACTGAGATATGACGGTTTTTAGTTGCCCAAGGAAAAACCGAAAAAAAATTGAATTTTAGTATGTAAAAAAGTGATCACAGGATTCGCCTCTTTTTGCTCTAGGACGCTTAGTTACTGAGATATGACGTTTTTTAGTTGCCCAAGGAAAAAATTGAATTTTAGTATGGAAAAAAGTGATCACAGAATTTGCCTCGTTTTGCTCTAGGACGCTTAGTTACTGAGATATGACGGTTTTTAGTTGCCCAAGGAAAAACCGGAAAAAAATTGAATTTAAGTATGGAAAAAAAGTGATCACAGGATTCGCCTCTTTTTGCTCTAGGACGCTTAGTTACTGAGATATGACGGTTTTTAGTTGCCCAAGGAAAAACCGAAAAAAAAATGAATTTTAGTATGGAAAAAAAGTGATCACAGGATTTGCTTCTTTTTGCTCTAGGACGCTTAGTTACTGAGATATGACGGTTTTTAGTTGCCCAAGAAAATATTGAAATTTTGTATGGAAAAAAGTGATCACAGGATTCGCCTCTTTTTGCTCTAGGACGCTTAGTTACTGAGATATGACGGTTTTTAGTTGCCCAAGGAAATATTGAAATTTTGTATGGAAAAAAGTGATCACAGGATTCGCCTCTTTTTGCTCTAGGACGCTTAGTTACTGAGATATGACGTTTTTTAGTTGCCCAAGGAAAAAATTTAATTTTAGTATGGAAAAAAGTGATCACAGGATTCGCCTCTTTTTGCTCTAGGACGCTTAGTTACTGAGATATGACGATTTTTAGTTGCCCAAGGAAAAACCGAAAAAAAATTGAATTTTAGTATGGAAAAAAAGTGATCACAGGATTCGCCTCTTTTTGCTCTAGGACGCTTAGTTACTGAGATATGACGGTTTTTAGTTGCCCAAGGAAAAACCGAAAAAAAATTGAATTTTAGTATCTAAAAAAGTGATCACAGGATTCGCCCCTTTTTGCTCTAGGACGCTTAGTTACTGAGATATGACGTTTTTTAGTTGCCCAAGGAAAAAATTGAATTTTAGTATGGAAAAAAGTGATCACAGAATTTGCCTCTTTTTGCTCTAGGACGCTTAGTTACTGAGATATGACGGTTTTTAGTTGCCCAAGGAAAAACCGTAAAAAAATTGAATTTTAGTATGGAAAAAAGTGATCACAGGATTCGCCTCTTTTTGCTCTAGGACGCTTAGTTACTGAGATATGACGGTTTTTAGTTGCTCAAGGAAAAACCGAAAAAAAATTGAATTTTAGTATGTAAAAAAGTGATCACAGGATTCGCCTCTTTTTGCTCTAGGACGCTTAGTTACTGAGATATGACGTTTTTTAGTTGCCCAAGGAAAAAATTGAATTTTAGTATGTAAAAAAGTGATCACAGGATTCGCCTCTTTTTGCTCTAGGACGCTTAGTTACTGAGATATGACGGTTTTTAGTTGCCCAAGGAAAAACCGAAAAAAAATTGAATTTTAGTATGGAAAAAAAGTGATCACAGGATTTGCTTCTTTTTGCTCTAGGACGCTTAGTTACTGAGATATGACGGTTTTTAGTTGCCCAAGAAAATATTGAAATTTTGTATGGAAAAAAGTGATCACAGGATTCGCCTCTTTTTGCTCTAGGACGCTTAGTTACTGAGATATGACGGTTTTTAGTTGCCCAAGGAAATATTGAAATTTTGTATGGAAAAAAGTGATCACAGAATTCGCCTCTTTTTGCTCTAGGACGCTTAGTTACTGAGATATGACGTTTTTTAGTTGCCCAAGGAAAAAATTGAATTTTAGTATGGAAAAAAGTGATCACAGGATTCGCCTCTTTTTGCTCTAGGACGCTTAGTTACTGAGATATGACGGTTTTTAGTTGCCCAAGGAAAAACCGAAAAAAAATTGAATTTTAGTATGGAAAAAAAGTGATCACAGGATTCGCCTCTTTTTGCTCTAGGACGCTTAGTTACTGAGATATGACGGTTTTTAGTTGCCCAAGGAAAAACCAAAAAAAAATTGAATTTTAGTATGGAAAAAAAGTGATCACAGGATTCGCCTCTTTTTGCTCTAGGACGCTTAGTTACTGAGATATGACGGTTTTTAGTTGCCCAAGGAAAAACCGAAAAAAAATTGAATTTTAGTATGGAAAAAAGTGATTACAGGATTCGCCTCTTTTTGCTCTAGGACGCTTAGTTACTGAGATATGACGGTTTTTAGTTGCCCAAGGAAAAACCCAAAAAAATTGAATTTTAGTATGGAAAAAAAGTGATCACAGGATTCGCCTCTTTTTGCTCTAGGACGCTTAGTTACTGAGATATGACGGTTTTTAGTTGCCCAAGGAAAAACCGAAAAAAAATTGAATTTTAGTATGTAAAAAAGTGATCACAGGATTCGCCTCTTTTTGCTCTAGGACGCTTAGTTACTGAGATATGACGTTTTTTAGTTGCCCAAGGAAAAAATTGAATTTTAGTATGGAAAAAAGTGATCACAGAATTTGCCTCTTTTTGCTCTAGGACGCTTAGTTACTGAGATATGACGGTTTTTAGTTGCCCAAGGAAAAACCGAAAAAAAATTGAATTTTAGTATGGAAAAAAAGTGATCACAGGATTCGCCTCTTTTTGCTCTAGGACGCTTAGTTACTGAGATATGACGGTTTTTAGTTGCCCAAGGAAATATTGAAATTTTGTATGGAAAAAAGTGATCACAGGATTCGCCTCTTTTTGCTCTAGGACGCTTAGTTACTGAGATATGACGTTTTTTTGTTGCCCAAGGAAAAAATTGAATTTTAGTATGGAAAAAAAGTGATCACAGAATTTGCCTCTTTTTGCTCTAGGACGCTTAGTTACTGAGATATGACGGTTTTTAGTTGCCCAAGGAAAAACCGGAAAAAAATTGAATTTTAGTATGGAAAAAAAGTGATCACAGGATTCGCCTCTTTTTGCTCTAGGACGCTTAGTTACTGAGATATGACGTTTTTTAGTTGCCCAAGGAAAAACCGAAAAAAAATTTAATTTTAGTATGTAAAAAAGTGATCACAGGATTCGCCTCTTTTTGCTCTAGGACGCTTAGTTACTGAGATATGACGGTTTTTAGTTGCCCAGGGAAATATTGAAATTTTGTATGGAAAAAAGTGATCACAGGATTCGCCTCTTTTTGCTCTAGGACGCTTAGTTACTGAGATATGACGTTTTTTAGTTGCCCAAGGAAAAAATTGAATTTTAGTATGGAAAAAAGTGATCACAGGATTCGCCTCTTTTTGCTCTAGGACGCTTAGTTACTGAGATATGACGGTTTTTAGTTGCCCAAGGAAAAACCGGAAAAAAATTGAATTTTAGTATGGAAAAAAAGTGATCACAGGATTCGCCTCTTTTTGCTCTAGGACGCTTAGTTACTGAGATATGACGTTTTTTAGTTGCCCAAGGAAAAAATTGAATTTTAGTATGGAAAAAAGTGATCACAGAATTTGCCTCTTTTTGCTCTAGGACGCTTAGTTACTGAGATATGACGGTTTTTAGTTGCCCAAGGAAAAACCGAAAAAAAATTGAATTTTAGTATGTAAAAAAGTTATCACAGGATTCGCCTCTTTTTGCTCTAGGACGCTTAGTTACTGAGATATGACGGTTTTTAGTTGAAATATTGAAATTTTGTATGGAAAAAAGTGATCACAGGATTCGCCTCTTTTTGCTCTAGGACGCTTAGTTACTGAGATATGACGTTTTTTAGTTGCCCAAGGAAAAAATTGAATTTTAGTATGGAAAAAAGTGATCACAGGATTCGCCTCTTTTTGCTCTAGGACGCTTAGTTACTGAGATATGACGGTTTTTAGTTGCCCAAGGAAAAACCGGAAAAAAATTGAATTTTAGTATGGAAAAAAAGTGATCACAGGATTCGCCTCTTTTTGCTCTAGGACGCTTAGTTACTGAGATATGACGGTTTTTAGTTGCCCAACGAAAAACCGAAAAAAAATTGAATTTTAGTATGGAAAAAAAGTGATCACAGGATTCGCCTCTTTTTGCTGTAGGACGCTTAGTTACTGAGATATGACGGTTTTTAGTTGCCCAAGGAAAAACCCAAAAAAATTGAATTTAAGTATGGAAAAAAAGTGATCACAGGATTTGCTTCTTTTTGCTCTAGGACGCTTAGTTACTGAGATATGACGATTTTTAGTTGCCCAAGGAAAAACCGAAAAAAAATTGAATTTTAGTATGTAAAAAAGTGATCACAGGATTCGCCTCTTTTTGCTCTAGGACGCTTAGTTACTGAGATATGACGTTTTTTAGTTGCCCAAGGAAAAAATTGAATTTTAGTATGGAAAAAAGTGATCACAGAATTTGCCTCTTTTTGCTCTAGGACGCTTAGTTACTGAGATATGACGGTTTTTAGTTGCCCAAGGAAAAACCGGAAAAAAATTGAATTTTAGTATGGAAAAAAAGTGATCACAGGATTCGCCTCTTTTTGCTCTAGGACGCTTAGTTACTGAGATATGACGGTTTTTAGTTGCCCAAGGAAAAACCGAAAAAAAATTGAATTTTAGTATGGAAAAAAAGTGATCACAGGATTCGCCTCTTTTTGCTCTAGGACGCTTAGTTACTGAGATATGACGGTTTTTAGTTGCCCAAGGAAAAACCGAAAAAAAAATTGAATTTTAGTATGGAAAAAAAGTGATCACAGGATTCGCCTCTTTTTGCTGTAGGACGCTTAGTTACTGAGATATGACGGTTTTTAGTTGCCCAAGGAAAAACCCAAAAAAATTGAATTTAAGTATGGAAAAAAAGTGATCACAGGATTCGCCTCTTTTTGCTCTAGGACGCTTAGTTACTGAGATATGACGGTTTTTAGTTGCCCAAGGAAAAACCGAAAAAAAATTGAATTTTAGTATGTAAAAAAGTGATCACAGGATTCGCCTCTTTTTGCTCTAGGACGCTTAGTTACTGAGATATGACGGTTTTTAGTTGCCCAAGAAAATATTGAAATTTTGTATGGAAAAAAGTGATCACAGGATTCGCCTCTTTTTGCTCTAGGACGCTTAGTTACTGAGATATGACGGTTTTTAGTTGCCCAAGGAAAAACCGGAAAAAAATTGAATTTTAGTATGGAAAAAAAGTGATCACAGGATTCGCCTCTTTTTGCTCTAGGACGCTTAGTTACTGAGATATGACGGTTTTTAGTTGCTCAAGGAAAAACTGAAAAAAAATTGAATTTTAGTATGGAAAAAAAGTGATCACAGGATTTGCTTCTTTTTGCTCTAGGACGCTTAGTTACTGAGATATGACGGTTTTTAGTTGCCCAAGAAAATATTGAAATTTTGTATGGAAAAAAGTGATCACAGGATTCGCCTCTTTTTGCTCTAGGACGCTTAGTTACTGAGATATGACGGTTTTTAGTTGCCCAAGGAAATAAAAAAGTGATCACAGGATTCGCCTCTTTTTGCTCTAGGACGCTTAGTTACTGAGATATGACGATTTTTAGTTGCCCAAGGAAAAACCGAAAAAAAATTGAATTTTAGTATGGAAAAAAAGTGATCACAGGATTCGCCTCTTTTTGCTCTAGGACGCTTAGTTACTGAGATATGACGGTTTTTAGTTGCCCAAGGAAAAACCGAAAAAAAATTGAATTTTAGTATGTAAAAAAGTGATCACAGGATTCGCCTCTTTTTGCTCTAGGACGCTTAGTTACTGAGATATGACGTTTTTTAGTTGCCCAAGGAAAAACCCAAAAAAATTGAATTTAAGTATGGAAAAAAAGTGATCACAGGATTTGCTTCTTTTTGCTCTAGGACGCTTAGTTACTGAGATATGACGTTTTTTAGTTGCCCAAGGAAAAAATTTAATTTTAGTATGTAAAAAAGTGATCACAGGATTTGCTTCTTTTTGCTCTAGGACGCTTAGTTACTGAGATATGACGGTTTTTAGTTGCCCAAGGAAAAACCGGAAAAAATTGAATTTTAGTATGGAAAAAAAGTGATCACAGGATTCGCCTCTTTTTGCTCTAGGACGCTTAGTTTCTGAGATATGACGGTTTTTAGTTGCCCAAGGAAAAAATTGAATTTTAGTATGGAAAAAAGTGATCACAGGATTTGCTTCTTTTTGCTCTAGGACGCTTAGTTTCTGAGATATGACGTTTTTTAGTTGCCCAAGGAAAAAATTTAATTTTAGTATGTAAAAAAGTGATCACAGGATTTGCTTCTTTTTGCTCTAGGACGCTTAGTTACTGAGATATGACGGTTTTTAGTTGCCCAATGAAAAACCGAAAAAAAATTGAATTTTAGTATAGAAAAAAAGTGATCACAGGATTCGCCTCTTTTTGCTCTAGGACGCTTAGTTACTGAGATATGACGGTTTTTAGTTGCCCAATGAAAAACCGAAAAAAAATTGAATTTTAGTATAGAAAAAAAGTGATCACAGGATTCGCCTCTTTTTGCTCTAGGACGCTTAGTTACTGAGATATGACGGTTTTTAGTTGCCCAAGGAAAAACCGAAAAAAAATTTAATTTTAGTATGTAAAAAAGTGATCACAGGATTTGCTTCTTTTTGCTCTAGGACGCTTAGTTACTGAGATATGACGGTTTTTAGTTGCCCAAGGAAATATTGAAATTTTGTATGGAAAAAAGTGATCACAGGATTCGCCTCTTTTTGCTCTAGGACGCTTAGTTACTGAGATATGACGGTTTTTAGTTGCCCAGGGAAAAACCGAAAACAAATTGAATTTTAGTATGGAAAAAAAGTGATCACAGGATTCGCCTCTTTTTGCTCTAGGACGCTTAGTTACTGAGATATGACGGTTTTTAGTTGCCCAAGGAAAAACCCAAAAAAAATTTAATTTTAGTATGTAAAAAAGTGATCACAGGATTTGCTTCTTTTTGCTCTAGGACGCTTAGTTACTGAGATATGACGGTTTTTAGTTGCCCAAGGAAATATTGAAATTTTGTATGGAAAAAAGTGATCACAGGATTCGCCTCTTTTTGCTCTAGGACGCTTAGTTACTGAGATATGACGGTTTTTAGTTGCACAAGGAAACAAATTGAATTTTAGTATGGAAAAAAAGTGATCACAGGATTCGCCTCTTTTTGCTCTAGGACGCTTAGTTACTGAGATATGACGGTTTTTAGTTGCCCAAGGAAAAACCGAAAACAAATTGAATTTAAGTATGGAAAAAAAGTGATCACAGGATTTGCTTCTTTTTGCTCTAGGACGCTTAGTTACTGAGATATGACGTTTTTTAGTTGCCCAAGGAAAAAATTTAATTTTAGTATGTAAAAAAGTGATCACAGGATTTGCTTCTTTTTGCTCTAGGACGCTTAGTTACTGAGATATGACGGTTTTTAGTTGCCCAAGGAAAAAATTGAATTTTAGTATGGAAAAAAAGTGATCACAGGATTCGCCTCTTTTTGCTCTAGGACGCATAGTTACTGAGATATGACGGTTTTTAGTTGCCCAATGAAAAACCGAAAAAAAATTGAATTTTAGTATGGAAAAAAGTGATCACAGGATTCGCCTCTTTTTGCTCTAGGACGCTTAGTTACTGAGATATGACGGTTTTTAGTTGCCCAAGGAAAAACCGAAAACAAATTGAATTTTAGTATGGAAAAAAAGTGATCACAGGATTCGCCTCTTTTTGCTCTAGGACGCTTAGTTACTGAGATATGACGGTTTTTAGTTGCCCAAGGAAAAACCCAAAAAAATTGAATTTAAGTATGGAAAAAAAGTGATCACAGGATTTGCTTTTTTTTGCTCTAGGACGCTTAGTTACTGAGATATGACGGTTTTTAGTTGCCCAAGGAAAAAATTGAATTTTAGTATGGAAAAAAGTGATCACAGGATTCGCCTCTTTTTGCTCTAGGACGCTTAGTTACTGAGATATGACGGTTTTTAGTTGCCCAAGGAAAAACCGAAAACAAATTGAATTTTAGTATGGAAAAAAAGTGATCACAGGATTCGCCTCTTTTTGCTCTAGGACGCTTAGTTACTGAGATATGACGGTTTTTAGTTGCCCAAGGAAAAACCGAAAAAAAAATTGAATTTTAGTATAGAAAAAAGTGATCACAGGATTCGCCTCTTTTTGCTCTAGGACGCTTAGTTACTGAGATATGACGGTTTTTAGTTGCCCAATGAAAAACCGAAAAAAAATTGAATTTTAGTATGGAAAAAAAGTGATCACAGGATTCGCCTCTTTTTGCTCTAGGACGCTTAGTTACTGAGATATGACGGTTTTTAGTTGCCCAAGGAAAAAATTGAATTTTAGTATGGAAAAAAGTGATCACAGGATTTGCTTCTTTTTGCTCTAGGACGCTTAGTTACTGAGATATGACGGTTTTTAGTTGCCCAAGGAAAAACCGAAAAAAAATTTAATTTTAGTATGGAAAAAAAGTGATCACAGGATTCGCCTCTTTTTGCTCTAGGACGCTTAGTTTCTGAGATATGACGGTTTTTAGTTGCCCAAGGAAAAAATTGAATTTTAGTATGGAAAAAAGTGATCACAGGATTTGCTTCTTTTTGCTCTAGGACGCTTAGTTACTGAGATATGACGGTTTTTAGTTGCCCAAGGAAAAAATTTAATTTTAGTATGGAAAAAAGTGATCACAGGATTCGCCTCTTTTTGCTCTAGGACGCTTAGTTACTGAGATATGACGGTTTTTAGTTGCCCAAGGAAAAACCGAAAAAAAATTTAATTTTAGTATGTAAAAAAGTGATCACAAGATTTGCTTCTTTTTGCTCTAGGACGCTTAGTTACTGAGATATGACGGTTTTTAGTTGCCCAAGGAAATATTGAAATTTTGTATAGAAAAAAGTGATCACAGGATTCGCCTCTTTTTGCTCTAGGACGCTTAGTTACTGAGATATGACGGTTTTTAGTTGCCCAAGGAAAAAATTTAATTTTAGTATGGAAAAAAGTGATCACAGGATTCGCCTCTTTTTGCTCTAGGACGCTTAGTTACTGAGATATGACGGTTTTTAGTTGCCCAAGGAAATATTGAAATTTTGTATGGAAAAAAGTGATCACAGGATTCGCCTCTTTTTGCTCTAGGACGCTTAGTTACTGAGATATGACGTTTTTTAGTTGCCCAAGGAAAAAATTGAATTTTAGTATGGAAAAAAGTGATCACAGGATTCGCCTCTTTTTGCTCTAGGACGCTTAGTTACTGAGATATGACGGTTTTTAGTTGCCCAAGGAAAAACCGAAAACAAATTGTATTTTAGTATGGAAAAAAAGTGATCACAGGATTCGCCTCTTTTTGCTCTAGGACGCTTAGTTACTGAGATATGACGGTTTTTAGTTGCCCAAGGAAAAACCGAAAAAAAAATTGAATTTTAGTATGGAAAAAAAGTGATCACAGGATTCGCCTCTTTTTGCTGTAGGACGCTTAGTTACTGAGATATGACGGTTTTTAGTTGCCCAAGGAAAAACCCAAAAAAATTGAATTTAAGTATGGAAAAAAAGTGATCACAGGATTTGCTTCTTTTTGCTCTAGGACGCTTAGTTACTGAGATATGACGGTTTTTAGTTGCCCAAGGAAAAAATTGAATTTTAGTATGGAAAAAAGTGATCACAGGATTTGCTTCTTTTTGCTCTAGGACGCTTAGTTACTGAGATATGACGTTTTTTAGTTGCCCAAGGAAAAAATTTAATTTTAGTATGTAAAAAAGTGATCACAGGATTTGCTTCTTTTTGCTCTAGGACGCTTAGTTACTGAGATATGACGGTTTTTAGTTGCCCAAGGAAAAACCGGAAAAAATTGAATTTTAGTATGGAAAAAAAGTGATCACAGGATTCGCCTCTTTTTGCTCTAGGACGCATAGTTACTGAGATATGACGGTTTTTAGTTGCCCAATGAAAAACCGAAAAAAAATTGAATTTTAGTATGGAAAAAAAGTGATCACAGGATTCGCCTCTTTTTGCTCTAGGACGCATAGTTACTGAGATATGACGGTTTTTAGTTGCCCAATGAAAAACCGAAAAAAAATTGAATTTTAGTATGGAAAAAAAGTGATCACAGGATTCGCCTCTTTTTGCTCTAGGACGCATAGTTACTGAGATATGACGGTCTTTAGTTGCCCAAGGAAAAACCGAAAAAAAATTTAATTTTAGTATGTAAAAAAGTGATCACAGGATTTGCTTCTTTTTGCTCTAGGACGCTTAGTTACTGAGATATGACGGTTTTTAGTTGCCCAAGGATAAACCCAAAAAAATTGAATTTAACCCTTCAATGCGCGATTTTTTATTTTTTGTTTTAAAAAATATTTTTGAATTCTACAGGTATTCTAAAACTAGAAAAAAATAACAAAAAAATTATTTTATTTATTTTTACATTTATTTTTTATAAAAAAATGCGTGATGATTCATATTTGAATCAACCAAGTTTTCCGATCTACAACTTGAGAATTTACACATTTTGCATTTTATTTTCCACTAATGTCACGCACACACACTACAGAATAAAAATAAAATTTATAAAACTTACCTTGATCACCAATCGCGAATTATTTTAATTTAAAATAGTTATAAATCGCAAAACTCCACTATAATGCAAAAATCGCAATGACAACTGACCAAATTGTTGTCAAAACATCCGTTACAAATCATCTATGGTTTTACAACAACAAATGTCATGCATTCGTGTTAGAATCAGCTGAAACTTAATCACTGTAATGTCTAATAAAAGAGTAACATGGAAAACAAGTGGTTGATTCAAATATGCATCACGGCGCACTGAAGGGTTAAGTATGGAAAAAAAGTGATCACAGGATTTGCTTCTTTTTGCTCTAGGACGCTTAGTTACTGAGATATGACGGTTTTTAGTTGCCCAAGGAAAAAATTTAATTTTAGTATGGAAAAAAGTGATCACAGGATTCGCCTCTTTTTGCTCTAGGACGCTTAGTTACTGAGATATGACGGTTTTTAGTTGCCCAAGGAAAAACCGAAAAAAAATTCAATTTTAGTATGGAAAAAAAGTGATCACAGGATTCGCCTCTTTTTGCTCTAGGACGCTTAGTTACTGAGATATGACGGTTTTTAGTTGCCCAAGGAAAAACCGAAAAAAAATTGAATTTTAGTATGGAAAAAAAGTGATCACAGGATTCGCCTCTTTTTGCTCTAGGACGCTTAGTTACTGAGATATGACGTTTTTTAGTTGCCCAAGGAAAAAATTGAATTTTAGTATGGAAAAAAGTGATCACAGGATTCGCCTCTTTTTGCTCTAGGACGCATAGTTACTGAGATATGACGGTTTTTAGTTGCCCAAGGAAAAACCGAAAAAAAATTGAATTTTAGTATGGAAAAAAAGTGATCACAGGATTCGCCTCTTTTTGCTCTAGGACGCTTAGTTACTGAGATATGACGGTTTTTAGTTGCCCAAGGAAAAACCGGAAAAAATTGAATTTTAGTATGGAAAAAAAGTGATCACAGGATTCGCCTCTTTTTGCTCTAGGACGCATAGTTACTGAGATATGACGGTTTTTAGTTGCCCAAGGAAAAACCGAAAAAAAATTGAATTTTAGTATGGAAAAAAAGTGATCACAGGATTCGCCTCTTTTTGCTCTAGGACGCTTAGTTACTGAGATATGACGGTTTTTAGTTGCCCAAGGAAAAACCGAAAAAAAAATTAATTTTAGTATGGAAAAAAAGTGATCACAGGATTCGCCTCTTTTTGCTGTAGGACGCTTAGTTACTGAGATATGACGGTTTTTAGTTGCCCAAGGAAAAAATTTAATTTTAGTATGTAAAAAAGTGATCACAGGATTTGCTTCTTTTTGCTCTAGGACGCTTAGTTACTGAGATATGACGGTTTTTAGTTGCCCAAGGAAAATATTGAAATTTTGTATGGAAAAAAGTGATCACAGGATTTGCTTCTTTTTGCTCTAGGACGCTTAGTTACTGAGATATGACGGTTTTTAGTTGCCCAAGGAAATATTGAAATTTTGTATGGAAAAAAGTGATCACAGGATTCGCCTCTTTTTGCTCTAGGACGCTTAGTTACTGAGATATGACGTTTTTTAGTTGCCCAAGGAAAAAATTTAATTTTAGTATGGAAAAAAGTGATCACAGGATTCGCCTCTTTTTGCTCTAGGACGCATAGTTACTGAGATATGACGGTTTTTAGTTGCCCAAGGAAAAACCGAAAAAAAATTAATTTTAGTATGGAAAAAAAGTGATCACAGGATTCGCCTCTTTTTGCTGTAGGACGCTTAGTTACTGAGATATGACGTTTTTTAGTTGCCCAAGGAAAAAAATTAATTTTAGTATGTAAAAAAGTGATCACAGAATTTGCCTCTTTTTGCTCTAGGACGCTTAGTTACTGAGATATGACGGTTTTTAGTTGCCCAAGGAAAAACCGGAAAAAATTGAATTTTAGTATGGAAAAAAAGTGATCACAGGATTCGCCTCTTTTTGCTCTAGGACGCTTAGTTACTGAGATATGACGTTTTTTAGTTGCCCAAGGAAAAAATTTAATTTTAGTATGTAAAAAAGTGATCACAGGATTTGCTTCTTTTTGCTCTAGGACGCTTAGTTACTGAGATATGACGGTTTTTAGTTGCCCAAGGAAAAACCGAAAAAAAATTGAATTTTAGTATGGAAAAAAAGTGATCACAGGATTCGCCTCTTTTTGCTCTAGGACGCTTAGTTACTGAGATATGACGGTTTTTAGTTGCCCAAGGAAATATTGAAATTTTGTATGGAAAAAAATGATCACAGGATTCGCCTCTTTTTGCTCTAGGACGCTTAGTTACTGAGATATGACGTTTTTTAGTTGCCCAAGGAAAAAATTTAATTTTAGTATGGAAAAAAGTGATCACAGGATTCGCCTCTTTTTGCTCTAGGACGCATAGTTACTGAGATATGACGGTTTTTAGTTGCCCAAGGAAAAACCGAAAAAAAATTAATTTTAGTATGGAAAAAAAGTGATCACAGGATTCGCCTCTTTTTGCTGTAGGACGCTTAGTTACTGAGATATGACGTTTTTTAGTTGCCCAAGGAAAAAAATTAATTTTAGTATGTAAAAAAGTGATCACAGAATTTGCCTCTTTTTGCTCTAGGACGCTTAGTTACTGAGATATGACGTTTTTTAGTTGCCCAAGGAAAAAAATTAATTTTAGTATGTAAAAAAGTGATCACAGAATTTGCCTCTTTTTGCTCTAGGACGCTTAGTTACTGAGATATGACGTTTTTTAGTTGCCCAAGGAAAAAATTGAATTTTAGTATGGAAAAAAGTGATCACAGGATTCGCCTCTTTTTGCTCTAGGACGCTTAGTTACTGAGATATGACGGTTTTTAGTTGCCCAAGGAAAAACCGAAAACAAATTGTATTTTAGTATGGAAAAAAAGTGATCACAGGATTCGCCTCTTTTTGCTCTAGGACGCTTAGTTACTGAGATATGACGGTTTTTAGTTGCCCAAGGAAAAAATTTAATTTTAGTATGGAAAAAAGTGATAACAGGATTCGCCTCTTTTTGCTCTAGGACGCTTAGTTACTGAGATATGACGGTTTTTAGTTGCCCAAGGAAAAACCGAAAAAAAATTGAATTTTAGTATGGAAAAAAAGTGATCACAGGATTCGCCTCTTTTTGCTCTAGGACGCTTAGTTTCTGAGATATGACGGTTTTTAGTTGCCCAAGGAAAAAATTGAATTTTAGTATGGAAAAAAGTGATCACAGGATTTGCTTCTTTTTGCTCTAGGACGCTTAGTTACTGAGATATGACGTTTTTTAGTTGCCCAAGGAAAAAATTTAATTTTAGTATGTAAAAAAGTGATCACAGGATTTGCTTCTTTTTGCTCTAGGACGCTTAGTTACTGAGATATGACGGTTTTTAGTTGCCCAAGGAAAAACCGGAAAAAATTGAATTTTAGTATGGAAAAAAAGTGATCACAGGATTCTCCTCTTTTTGCTCTAGGTCGCATAGTTACTGAGAAATGACGGTTTTTAGTTGCCCAAGGAAAAACCGAAAAAAAATTTAATTTTAGTATGTAAAAAAGTTATCATAGGATTTGCTTCTTTTTGCTCTAGGACGCTTAGTTACTGAGATATGACGGTTTTTAGTTGCCCAAGGAAATATTGAAATTTTGTATGGAAAAAAGTGATCACAGGATTCGCCTCTTTTTGCTCTAGGACGCTTAGTTACTGAGATATGACGGTTTTTAGTTGCCCAAGGAAAAAATTTAATTTTAGTATGGAAAAAAGTGATCACAGGATTCGCCTCTTTTTGCTCTAGGACGCTTAGTTACTGAGATATGACGGTTTTTAGTTGCCCAAGGAAAAACCGAAAAAAAATTGAATTTTAGTATGGAAAAAAAGTGATCACAGGATTCGCCTCTTTTTGCTCTAGGACGCTTAGTTACTGAGATATGACGTTTTTTAGTTGCCCAAGGAAAAAATTGAATTTTAGTATGGAAAAAAAGTGATCACAGGATTTGCTTCTTTTTGCTCTAGGACGCTTAGTTACTGAGATATGACGGTTTTTAGTTGCCCAAGGAAATATTGAAATTTTGTATGGAAAAAAGTGATCACAGGATTCGCCTCTTGTTGCTCTAGGACGCTTAGTTACTGAGATATGACGTTTTTTAGTTGCCCAAGGAAAAAATTGAATTTTAGTATGGATAAAAGTGATCACAGGATTTGCTTCTTTTTGCTCTAGGACGCTTAGTTACTGAGATATGACGGTTTTTAGTTGCCAAGGAAAAACCGGAAAAAATTGAATTTTAGTATGGAAAAAAAGTGATCACAGGATTCGCCTCTTTTTGCTCTAGGACGCATAGTTACTGAGATATGACGGTTTTTAGTTGCCCAAGGAAAAACCGAAAAAAAATTGAATTTTAGTATGGAAAAAAAGTGATCACAGGATTCGCCTCTTTTTGCTCTAGGACGCTTAGTTACTGAGATATGACGGTTTTTAGTTGCCCAAGGAAAAACCGAAAAAAAATTGAATTTTAGTATGGAAAAAAGTGATCACAGGATTCGCCTCTTTTTGCTCTAGGACGCTTAGTTACTGAGATATGACGGTTTTTAGTTGCCCAAGGAAAAACCGAAAAAAAATTTAATTTTAGTATGTAAAAAAGTGATCACAGGATTCGCCTCTTTTTGCTCTAGGACGCTTAGTTACTGAGATATGACGGTTTTTAGTTGCCCAGGGAAATATTGAAATTTTGTATGGAAAAAAGTGATCACAGGATTCGCCCCTTTTTGCTCTAGGACGCTTAGTTACTGAGATATGACGTTTTTTAGTTGCCCAAGGAAAAAATTGAATTTTAGTATGGAAAAAAGTGATCACAGAATTTGCCTCTTTTTGCTCTAGGACGCTTAGTTACTGAGATATGACGGTTTTTAGTTGCCCAAGGAAAAACCGAAAAAAAATTGAATTTTAGTATGTAAAAAAGTGATCACAGGATTTGCTTCTTTTTGCTCTAGGACGCTTAGTTACTGAGATATGACGGTTTTTAGTTGCCCAAGGAAAAACCGAAAAAAAATTTAATTTTAGTATGGAAAAAAAGTTATCACAGGATTCGCCTCTTTTTGCTCTAGGACGCTTAGTTACTGAGATATGACGGTTTTTAGTTGCCCAAGGAAAAACCGAAAAAAAAATTGAATTTTAGTATGGAAAAAAAGTGATCACAGGATTCGCCTCTTTTTGCTGTAGGACGCTTAGTTACTGAGATATGACGGTTTTTAGTTGCCCAAGGAAAAACCCAAAAAAATTGAATTTAAGTATGGAAAAAAAGTGATCACAGGATTCGCCTCTTTTTGCTCTAGGACGCTTAGTTACTGAGATATGACGGTTTTTAGTTGCCCAAGGAAAAACCGAAAAAAAATTGAATTTTAGTATGTAAAAAAGTGATCACAGGATTCGCCTCTTTTTGCTCTAGGACGCTTAGTTACTGAGATATGACGTTTTTTAGTTGCCCAAGGAAAAAATTGAATTTTAGTATGGAAAAAAGTGATCACAGAATTTGCCTCTTTTTGCTCTAGGACGCTTAGTTACTGAGATATGACGGTTTTTAGTTGCCCAAGGAAAAACCGGAAAAAAATTGAATTTTAGTATGGAAAAAAAGTGATCACAGGATTCGCCTCTTTTTGCTCTAGGACGCTTAGTTACTGAGATATGACGGTTTTTAGTTGCTCAAGGAAAAACTGAAAAAAAATTGAATTTTAGTATGGAAAAAAAGTGATCACAGGATTTGCTTCTTTTTGCTCTAGGACGCTTAGTTACTGAGATATGACGGTTTTTAGTTGCCCAAGAAAATATTGAAATTTTGTATGGAAAAAAGTGATCACAGGATTCGCCTCTTTTTGCTCTAGGACGCTTAGTTACTGAGATATGACGGTTTTTAGTTGCCCAAGGAAATAAAAAAGTGATCACAGGATTCGCCTCTTTTTGCTCTAGGACGCTTAGTTACTGAGATATGACGATTTTTAGTTGCCCAAGGAAAAACCGAAAAAAAATTGAATTTTAGTATGTAAAAAAGTGATCACAGGATTCGCCTCTTTTTGCTCTAGGACGCTTAGTTACTGAGATATGACGTTTTTTAGTTGCCCAAGGAAAAACCCAAAAAAATTGAATTTAAGTATGGAAAAAAAGTGATCACAGGATTTGCTTCTTTTTGCTCTAGGACGCTTAGTTACTGAGATATGACGTTTTTTAGTTGCCCAAGGAAAAAATTTAATTTTAGTATGTAAAAAAGTGATCACAGGATTTGCTTCTTTTTGCTCTAGGACGCTTAGTTACTGAGATATGACGGTTTTTAGTTGCCCAAGGAAAAACCGGAAAAAATTGAATTTTAGTATGGAAAAAAAGTGATCACAGGATTCGCCTCTTTTTGCTCTAGGACGCTTAGTTTCTGAGATATGACGGTTTTTAGTTGCCCAAGGAAAAAATTGAATTTTAGTATGGAAAAAAGTGATCACAGGATTTGCTTCTTTTTGCTCTAGGACGCTTAGTTTCTGAGATATGACGTTTTTTAGTTGCCCAAGGAAAAAATTTAATTTTAGTATGTAAAAAAGTGATCACAGGATTTGCTTCTTTTTGCTCTAGGACGCTTAGTTACTGAGATATGACGGTTTTTAGTTGCCCAATGAAAAACCGAAAAAAAATTGAATTTTAGTATAGAAAAAAAGTGATCACAGGATTCGCCTCTTTTTGCTCTAGGACGCTTAGTTACTGAGATATGACGGTTTTTAGTTGCCCAATGAAAAACCGAAAAAAAATTGAATTTTAGTATAGAAAAAAAGTGATCACAGGATTCGCCTCTTTTTGCTCTAGGACGCTTAGTTACTGAGATATGACGGTTTTTAGTTGCCCAAGGAAAAACCGAAAAAAAATTTAATTTTAGTATGTAAAAAAGTGATCACAGGATTTGCTTCTTTTTGCTCTAGGACGCTTAGTTACTGAGATATGACGGTTTTTAGTTGCCCAAGGAAATATTGAAATTTTGTATGGAAAAAAGTGATCACAGGATTCGCCTCTTTTTGCTCTAGGACGCTTAGTTACTGAGATATGACGGTTTTTAGTTGCCCAGGGAAAAACCGAAAACAAATTGAATTTTAGTATGGAAAAAAAGTGATCACAGGATTCGCCTCTTTTTGCTCTAGGACGCTTAGTTACTGAGATATGACGGTTTTTAGTTGCCCAAGGAAAAACCCAAAAAAAATTTAATTTTAGTATGTAAAAAAGTGATCACAGGATTTGCTTCTTTTTGCTCTAGGACGCTTAGTTACTGAGATATGACGGTTTTTAGTTGCCCAAGGAAATATTGAAATTTTGTATGGAAAAAAGTGATCACAGGATTCGCCTCTTTTTGCTCTAGGACGCTTAGTTACTGAGATATGACGGTTTTTAGTTGCACAAGGAAACAAATTGAATTTTAGTATGGAAAAAAAGTGATCACAGGATTCGCCTCTTTTTGCTCTAGGACGCTTAGTTACTGAGATATGACGGTTTTTAGTTGCCCAAGGAAAAACCGAAAACAAATTGAATTTAAGTATGGAAAAAAAGTGATCACAGGATTTGCTTCTTTTTGCTCTAGGACGCTTAGTTACTGAGATATGACGTTTTTTAGTTGCCCAAGGAAAAAATTTAATTTTAGTATGTAAAAAAGTGATCACAGGATTTGCTTCTTTTTGCTCTAGGACGCTTAGTTACTGAGATATGACGGTTTTTAGTTGCCCAAGGAAAAAATTGAATTTTAGTATGGAAAAAAAGTGATCAC
Organism: Hydrotaea cyrtoneurina; assembly: GCA_958296145.1. NCBI lineage: Eukaryota > Metazoa > Arthropoda > Insecta > Diptera > Muscidae > Hydrotaea > Hydrotaea cyrtoneurina. The sequence goes on along the minus strand of OY282514.1, from coordinate 12,499,295 downwards.
AGGATTCGCCTCTTTTTGCTCTAGGACGCATAGTTACTGAGATATGACGGTTTTTAGTTGCCCAATGAAAAACCGAAAAAAAATTGAATTTTAGTATGGAAAAAAGTGATCACAGGATTCGCCTCTTTTTGCTCTAGGACGCTTAGTTACTGAGATATGACGGTTTTTAGTTGCCCAAGGAAAAACCGAAAACAAATTGAATTTTAGTATGGAAAAAAAGTGATCACAGGATTCGCCTCTTTTTGCTCTAGGACGCTTAGTTACTGAGATATGACGGTTTTTAGTTGCCCAAGGAAAAACCCAAAAAAATTGAATTTAAGTATGGAAAAAAAGTGATCACAGGATTTGCTTTTTTTTGCTCTAGGACGCTTAGTTACTGAGATATGACGGTTTTTAGTTGCCCAAGGAAAAAATTGAATTTTAGTATGGAAAAAAGTGATCACAGGATTCGCCTCTTTTTGCTCTAGGACGCTTAGTTACTGAGATATGACGGTTTTTAGTTGCCCAAGGAAAAACCGAAAACAAATTGAATTTTAGTATGGAAAAAAAGTGATCACAGGATTCGCCTCTTTTTGCTCTAGGACGCTTAGTTACTGAGATATGACGGTTTTTAGTTGCCCAAGGAAAAACCGAAAAAAAAATTGAATTTTAGTATAGAAAAAAGTGATCACAGGATTCGCCTCTTTTTGCTCTAGGACGCTTAGTTACTGAGATATGACGGTTTTTAGTTGCCCAATGAAAAACCGAAAAAAAATTGAATTTTAGTATGGAAAAAAAGTGATCACAGGATTCGCCTCTTTTTGCTCTAGGACGCTTAGTTACTGAGATATGACGGTTTTTAGTTGCCCAAGGAAAAAATTGAATTTTAGTATGGAAAAAAGTGATCACAGGATTTGCTTCTTTTTGCTCTAGGACGCTTAGTTACTGAGATATGACGGTTTTTAGTTGCCCAGGGAAAAACCGAAAACAAATTGAATTTTAGTATGGAAAAAAAGTGATCACAGGATTCGCCTCTTTTTGCTCTAGGACGCTTAGTTACTGAGATATGACGGTTTTTAGTTGCCCAAGGAAAAACCCAAAAAAAATTTAATTTTAGTATGTAAAAAAGTGATCACAGGATTTGCTTCTTTTTGCTCTAGGACGCTTAGTTACTGAGATATGACGGTTTTTAGTTGCCCAAGGAAATATTGAAATTTTGTATGGAAAAAAGTGATCACAGGATTCGCCTCTTTTTGCTCTAGGACGCTTAGTTACTGAGATATGACGGTTTTTAGTTGCACAAGGAAACAAATTGAATTTTAGTATGGAAAAAAAGTGATCACAGGATTCGCCTCTTTTTGCTCTAGGACGCTTAGTTACTGAGATATGACGGTTTTTAGTTGCCCAAGGAAAAACCGAAAACAAATTGAATTTAAGTATGGAAAAAAAGTGATCACAGGATTTGCTTCTTTTTGCTCTAGGACGCTTAGTTACTGAGATATGACGTTTTTTAGTTGCCCAAGGAAAAAATTTAATTTTAGTATGTAAAAAAGTGATCACAGGATTTGCTTCTTTTTGCTCTAGGACGCTTAGTTACTGAGATATGACGGTTTTTAGTTGCCCAAGGAAAAAATTGAATTTTAGTATGGAAAAAAAGTGATCACAGGATTCGCCTCTTTTTGCTCTAGGACGCATAGTTACTGAGATATGACGGTTTTTAGTTGCCCAATGAAAAACCGAAAAAAAATTGAATTTTAGTATGGAAAAAAGTGATCACAGGATTCGCCTCTTTTTGCTCTAGGACGCTTAGTTACTGAGATATGACGGTTTTTAGTTGCCCAAGGAAAAACCGAAAACAAATTGAATTTTAGTATGGAAAAAAAGTGATCACAGGATTCGCCTCTTTTTGCTCTAGGACGCTTAGTTACTGAGATATGACGGTTTTTAGTTGCCCAAGGAAAAACCCAAAAAAATTGAATTTAAGTATGGAAAAAAAGTGATCACAGGATTTGCTTTTTTTTGCTCTAGGACGCTTAGTTACTGAGATATGACGGTTTTTAGTTGCCCAAGGAAAAAATTGAATTTTAGTATGGAAAAAAGTGATCACAGGATTCGCCTCTTTTTGCTCTAGGACGCTTAGTTACTGAGATATGACGGTTTTTAGTTGCCCAAGGAAAAACCGAAAACAAATTGAATTTTAGTATGGAAAAAAAGTGATCACAGGATTCGCCTCTTTTTGCTCTAGGACGCTTAGTTACTGAGATATGACGGTTTTTAGTTGCCCAAGGAAAAACCGAAAAAAAAATTGAATTTTAGTATAGAAAAAAGTGATCACAGGATTCGCCTCTTTTTGCTCTAGGACGCTTAGTTACTGAGATATGACGGTTTTTAGTTGCCCAATGAAAAACCGAAAAAAAATTGAATTTTAGTATGGAAAAAAAGTGATCACAGGATTCGCCTCTTTTTGCTCTAGGACGCTTAGTTACTGAGATATGACGGTTTTTAGTTGCCCAAGGAAAAAATTGAATTTTAGTATGGAAAAAAGTGATCACAGGATTTGCTTCTTTTTGCTCTAGGACGCTTAGTTACTGAGATATGACGGTTTTTAGTTGCCCAAGGAAAAACCGAAAAAAAATTTAATTTTAGTATGGAAAAAAAGTGATCACAGGATTCGCCTCTTTTTGCTCTAGGACGCTTAGTTTCTGAGATATGACGGTTTTTAGTTGCCCAAGGAAAAAATTGAATTTTAGTATGGAAAAAAGTGATCACAGGATTTGCTTCTTTTTGCTCTAGGACGCTTAGTTACTGAGATATGACGGTTTTTAGTTGCCCAAGGAAAAAATTTAATTTTAGTATGGAAAAAAAGTGATCACAGGATTCGCCTCTTTTTGCTCTAGGACGCTTAGTTACTGAGATATGACGGTTTTTAGTTGCCCAAGGAAAAACCGAAAAAAAATTTAATTTTAGTATGTAAAAAAGTGATCACAAGATTTGCTTCTTTTTGCTCTAGGACGCTTAGTTACTGAGATATGACGGTTTTTAGTTGCCCAAGGAAATATTGAAATTTTGTATTGAAAAAAGTGATCACAGGATTCGCCTCTTTTTGCTCTAGGACGCTTAGTTACTGAGATATGACGGTTTTTAGTTGCCCAAGGAAAAAATTTAATTTTAGTATGGAAAAAAGTGATCACAGGATTCGCCTCTTTTTGCTCTAGGACGCTTAGTTACTGAGATATGACGGTTTTTAGTTGCCCAAGGAAATATTGAAATTTTGTATGGAAAAAAGTGATCACAGGATTCGCCTCTTTTTGCTCTAGGACGCTTAGTTACTGAGATATGACGTTTTTTAGTTGCCCAAGGAAAAAATTGAATTTTAGTATGGAAAAAAGTGATCACAGGATTCGCCTCTTTTTGCTCTAGGACGCTTAGTTACTGAGATATGACGGTTTTTAGTTGCCCAAGGAAAAACCGAAAACAAATTGTATTTTAGTATGGAAAAAAAGTGATCACAGGATTCGCCTCTTTTTGCTCTAGGACGCTTAGTTACTGAGATATGACGGTTTTTAGTTGCCCAAGGAAAAACCGAAAAAAAAATTGAATTTTAGTATGGAAAAAAAGTGATCACAGGATTCGCCTCTTTTTGCTGTAGGACGCTTAGTTACTGAGATATGACGGTTTTTAGTTGCCCAAGGAAAAACCCAAAAAAATTGAATTTAAGTATGGAAAAAAAGTGATCACAGGATTTGCTTCTTTTTGCTCTAGGACGCTTAGTTACTGAGATATGACGGTTTTTAGTTGCCCAAGGAAAAAATTGAATTTTAGTATGGAAAAAAGTGATCACAGGATTTGCTTCTTTTTGCTCTAGGACGCTTAGTTACTGAGATATGACGTTTTTTAGTTGCCCAAGGAAAAAATTTAATTTTAGTATGTAAAAAAGTGATCACAGGATTTGCTTCTTTTTGCTCTAGGACGCTTAGTTACTGAGATATGACGGTTTTTAGTTGCCCAAGGAAAAACCGGAAAAAATTGAATTTTAGTATGGAAAAAAAGTGATCACAGGATTCGCCTCTTTTTGCTCTAGGACGCATAGTTACTGAGATATGACGGTTTTTAGTTGCCCAATGAAAAACCGAAAAAAAATTGAATTTTAGTATGGAAAAAAAGTGATCACAGGATTCGCCTCTTTTTGCTCTAGGACGCATAGTTACTGAGATATGACGGTTTTTAGTTGCCCAATGAAAAACCGAAAAAAAATTGAATTTTAGTATGGAAAAAAAGTGATCACAGGATTCGCCTCTTTTTGCTCTAGGACGCATAGTTACTGAGATATGACGGTCTTTAGTTGCCCAAGGAAAAACCGAAAAAAAATTTAATTTTAGTATGTAAAAAAGTGATCACAGGATTTGCTTCTTTTTGCTCTAGGACGCTTAGTTACTGAGATATGACGGTTTTTAGTTGCCCAAGGATAAACCCAAAAAAATTGAATTTAACCCTTCAATGCGCGATTTTTTATTTTTTGTTTTAAAAAATATTTTTGAATTCTACAGGTATTCTAAAACTAGAAAAAAATAACAAAAAAATTATTTTATTTATTTTTACATTTATTTTTTATAAAAAAATGCGTGATGATTCATATTTGAATCAACCAAGTTTTCCGATCTACAACTTGAGAATTTACACATTTTGCATTTTATTTTCCACTAATGTCACGCACACACACTACAGAATAAAAATAAAATTTATAAAACTTACCTTGATCACCAATCGCGAATTATTTTAATTTAAAATAGTTATAAATCGCAAAACTCCACTATAATGCAAAAATCGCAATGACAACTGACCAAATTGTTGTCAAAACATCCGTTACAAATCATCTATGGTTTTACAACAACAAATGTCATGCATTCGTGTTAGAATCAGCTGAAACTTAATCACTGTAATGTCTAATAAAAGAGTAACATGGAAAACAAGTGGTTGATTCAAATATGCATCACGGCGCACTGAAGGGTTAAGTATGGAAAAAAAGTGATCACAGGATTTGCTTCTTTTTGCTCTAGGACGCTTAGTTACTGAGATATGACGGTTTTTAGTTGCCCAAGGAAAAAATTTAATTTTAGTATGGAAAAAAGTGATCACAGGATTCGCCTCTTTTTGCTCTAGGACGCTTAGTTACTGAGATATGACGGTTTTTAGTTGCCCAAGGAAAAACCGAAAAAAAATTGAATTTTAGTATGGAAAAAAAGTGATCACAGGATTCGCCTCTTTTTGCTCTAGGACGCTTAGTTACTGAGATATGACGGTTTTTAGTTGCCCAAGGAAAAACCGAAAAAAAATTGAATTTTAGTATGGAAAAAAAGTGATCACAGGATTCGCCTCTTTTTGCTCTAGGACGCTTAGTTACTGAGATATGACGTTTTTTAGTTGCCCAAGGAAAAAATTGAATTTTAGTATGGAAAAAAGTGATCACAGGATTCGCCTCTTTTTGCTCTAGGACGCATAGTTACTGAGATATGACGGTTTTTAGTTGCCCAAGGAAAAACCGAAAAAAAATTGAATTTTAGTATGGAAAAAAAGTGATCACAGGATTCGCCTCTTTTTGCTCTAGGACGCTTAGTTACTGAGATATGACGGTTTTTAGTTGCCCAAGGAAAAACCGGAAAAAATTGAATTTTAGTATGGAAAAAAAGTGATCACAGGATTCGCCTCTTTTTGCTCTAGGACGCATAGTTACTGAGATATGACGGTTTTTAGTTGCCCAAGGAAAAACCGAAAAAAAATTGAATTTTAGTATGGAAAAAAAGTGATCACAGGATTCGCCTCTTTTTGCTCTAGGACGCTTAGTTACTGAGATATGACGGTTTTTAGTTGCCCAAGGAAAAACCGAAAAAAAAATTAATTTTAGTATGGAAAAAAAGTGATCACAGGATTCGCCTCTTTTTGCTGTAGGACGCTTAGTTACTGAGATATGACGTTTTTTAGTTGCCCAAGGAAAAAAATTAATTTTAGTATGTAAAAAAGTGATCACAGGATTTGCTTCTTTTTGCTCTAGGACGCTTAGTTACTGAGATATGACGGTTTTTAGTTGCCCAAGGAAAATATTGAAATTTTGTATGGAAAAAAGTGATCACAGGATTTGCTTCTTTTTGCTCTAGGACGCTTAGTTACTGAGATATGACGGTTTTTAGTTGCCCAAGGAAATATTGAAATTTTGTATGGAAAAAAGTGATCACAGGATTCGCCTCTTTTTGCTCTAGGACGCTTAGTTACTGAGATATGACGTTTTTTAGTTGCCCAAGGAAAAAATTTAATTTTAGTATGGAAAAAAGTGATCACAGGATTCGCCTCTTTTTGCTCTAGGACGCATAGTTACTGAGATATGACGGTTTTTAGTTGCCCAAGGAAAAACCGAAAAAAAAATTAATTTTAGTATGGAAAAAAAGTGATCACAGGATTCGCCTCTTTTTGCTGTAGGACGCTTAGTTACTGAGATATGACGTTTTTTAGTTGCCCAAGGAAAAAAATTAATTTTAGTATGTAAAAAAGTGATCACAGAATTTGCCTCTTTTTGCTCTAGGACGCTTAGTTACTGAGATATGACGGTTTTTAGTTGCCCAAGGAAAAACCGGAAAAAATTGAATTTTAGTATGGAAAAAAAGTGATCACAGGATTCGCCTCTTTTTGCTCTAGGACGCTTAGTTACTGAGATATGACGTTTTTTAGTTGCCCAAGGAAAAAATTTAATTTTAGTATGTAAAAAAGTGATCACAGGATTTGCTTCTTTTTGCTCTAGGACGCTTAGTTACTGAGATATGACGGTTTTTAGTTGCCCAAGGAAAAACCGGAAAAAATTGAATTTTAGTATGGAAAAAAAGTGATCACAGGATTCGCCTCTTTTTGCTCTAGGACGCTTAGTTACTGAGATATGACGGTTTTTAGTTGCCCAAGGAAATATTGAAATTTTGTATGGAAAAAAGTGATCACAGGATTCGCCTCTTTTTGCTCTAGGACGCTTAGTTACTGAGATATGACGTTTTTTAGTTGCCCAAGGAAAAAATTGAATTTTAGTATGGAAAAAAGTGATCACAGGATTCGCCTCTTTTTGCTCTAGGACGCTTAGTTACTGAGATATGACGGTTTTTAGTTGCCCAAGGAAAAACCGAAAACAAATTGTATTTTAGTATGGAAAAAAAGTGATCACAGGATTCGCCTCTTTTTGCTCTAGGACGCTTAGTTACTGAGATATGACGGTTTTTAGTTGCCCAAGGAAAAAATTTAATTTTAGTATGGAAAAAAGTGATAACAGGATTCGCCTCTTTTTGCTCTAGGACGCTTAGTTACTGAGATATGACGGTTTTTAGTTGCCCAAGGAAAAACCGAAAAAAAATTGAATTTTAGTATGGAAAAAAAGTGATCACAGGATTCGCCACTTTTTGCTCTAGGACGCTTAGTTTCTGAGATATGACGGTTTTTAGTTGCCCAAGGAAAAAATTGAATTTTAGTATGGAAAAAAGTGATCACAGGATTTGCTTCTTTTTGCTCTAGGACGCTTAGTTACTGAGATATGACGTTTTTTAGTTGCCCAAGGAAAAAATTTAATTTTAGTATGTAAAAAAGTGATCACAGGATTTGCTTCTTTTTGCTCTAGGACGCTTAGTTACTGAGATATGACGGTTTTTAGTTGCCCAAGGAAAAACCGGAAAAAATTGAATTTTAGTATGGAAAAAAAGTGATCACAGGATTCGCCTCTTTTTGCTCTAGGTCGCATAGTTACTGAGAAATGACGGTTTTTAGTTGCCCAAGGAAAAACCGAAAAAAAATTTAATTTTAGTATGTAAAAAAGTGATCACAGGATTTGCTTCTTTTTGCTCTAGGACGCTTAGTTACTGAGATATGACGGTTTTTAGTTGCCCAAGGAAATATTGAAATTTTGTATGGAAAAAAGTGATCACAGGATTCGCCTCTTTTTGCTCTAGGACGCTTAGTTACTGAGATATGACGGTTTTTAGTTGCCCAAGGAAAAAATTTAATTTTAGTATGGAAAAAAGTGATCACAGGATTCGCCTCTTTTTGCTCTAGGACGCTTAGTTACTGAGATATGACGGTTTTTAGTTGCCCAAGGAAAAACCGAAAAAAAATTGAATTTTAGTATGGAAAAAAAGTGATCACAGGATTCGCCTCTTTTTGCTCTAGGACGCTTAGTTACTGAGATATGACGTTTTTTAGTTGCCCAAGGAAAAAATTGAATTTTAGTATGGAAAAAAAGTGATCACAGGATTTGCTTCTTTTTGCTCTAGGACGCTTAGTTACTGAGATATGACGGTTTTTAGTTGCCCAAGGAAATATTGAAATTTTGTATGGAAAAAAGTGATCACAGGATTCGCCTCTTGTTGCTCTAGGACGCTTAGTTACTGAGATATGACGTTTTTTAGTTGCCCAAGGAAAAAATTGAATTTTAGTATGGAAAAAAGTGATCACAGGATTTGCTTCTTTTTGCTCTAGGACGCTTAGTTACTGAGATATGACGGTTTTTAGTTGCCCAAGGAAATATTGAAATTTTGTATGGAAAAAAGTGATCACAGGATTCGCCTCTTTTTGCTCTAGGACGCTTAGTTACTGAGATATGACGTTTTTTAGTTGCCCAAGGAAAAAATTTAATTTTAGTATGTAAAAAAGTGATCACAGGATTTGCTTCTTTTTGCTCTAGGACGCTTAGTTACTGAGATATGACGGTTTTTAGTTGCCCAAGGAAAAACCGGAAAAAATTGAATTTTAGTATGGAAAAAAAGTGATCACAGGATTCGCCTCTTTTTGCTCTAGGACGCATAGTTACTGAGATATGACGGTTTTTAGTTGCCCAATGAAAAACCGAAAAAAAATTGAATTTTAGTATGGAAAAAAAGTGATCACAGGATTCGCCTCTTTTTGCTCTAGGACGCTTAGTTACTGAGAAATGACGGTTTTTAGTTGCCCAAGGAAAAACCGAAAAAAAATTGAATTTTAGTATGGAAAAAAAGTGATCACAGGATTTGCTTCTTTTTGCTCTAGGACGCTTAGTTACTGAGATATGACGGTTTTTAGTTGCCCAAGGAAATATTGAAATTTTGTATGGAAAAAAGTGATCACAGGATTCGCCTCTTTTTGCTCTAGGACGCTTAGTTACTGAGATATGACGGTTTTTAGTTGCCCAAGGAAAAAATTTAATTTTAGTATGGAAAAAAGTGATCACAGGATTCGCCTCTTTTTGCTCTAGGACGCTTAGTTACTGAGATATGACGGTTTTTAGTTGCCCAAGGAAAAACCGAAAAAAAATTGAATTTTAGTATGGAAAAAAAGTGATCACAGGATTCGCCTCTTTTTGCTCTAGGACGCTTAGTTACTGAGATATGACGTTTTTTAGTTGCCCAAGGAAAAAATTGAATTTTAGTATGGAAAAAAAGTGATCACAGGATTTGCTTCTTTTTGCTCTAGGACGCTTAGTTACTGAGATATGACGGTTTTTAGTTGCCCAAGGAAATATTGAAATTTTGTATGGAAAAAAGTGATCACAGGATTCGCCTCTTGTTGCTCTAGGACGCTTAGTTACTGAGATATGACGTTTTTTAGTTGCCCAAGGAAAAAATTGAATTTTAGTATGGAAAAAAGTGATCACAGGATTTGCTTCTTTTTGCTCTAGGACGCTTAGTTACTGAGATATGACGGTTTTTAGTTGCCAAGGAAAAACCGGAAAAAATTGAATTTTAGTATGGAAAAAAAGTGATCACAGGATTCGCCTCTTTTTGCTCTAGGACGCATAGTTACTGAGATATGACGGTTTTTAGTTGCCCAAGGAAAAACCGAAAAAAAATTGAATTTTAGTATGGAAAAAAAGTGATCACAGGATTCGCCTCTTTTTGCTCTAGGACGCTTAGTTACTGAGATATGACGGTTTTTAGTTGCCCAAGGAAAAACCGAAAAAAAATTGAATTTTAGTATGGAAAAAAGTGATCACAGGATTCGCCTCTTTTTGCTCTAGGACGCTTAGTTACTGAGATATGACGGTTTTTAGTTGCCCAAGGAAAAACCGAAAAAAAATTTAATTTTAGTATGTAAAAAAGTGATCACAGGATTCGCCTCTTTTTGCTCTAGGACGCTTAGTTACTGAGATATGACGGTTTTTAGTTGCCCAGGGAAATATTGAAATTTTGTATGGAAAAAAGTGATCACAGGATTCGCCCCTTTTTGCTCTAGGACGCTTAGTTACTGAGATATGACGTTTTTTAGTTGCCCAAGGAAAAAATTGAATTTTAGTATGGAAAAAAGTGATCACAGAATTTGCCTCTTTTTGCTCTAGGACGCTTAGTTACTGAGATATGACGGTTTTTAGTTGCCCAAGGAAAAACCGAAAAAAAATTGAATTTTAGTATGTAAAAAAGTGATCACAGGATTTGCTTCTTTTTGCTCTAGGACGCTTAGTTACTGAGATATGACGGTTTTTAGTTGCCCAAGGAAAAACCGAAAAAAAATTTAATTTTAGTATGGAAAAAAAGTTATCACAGGATTCGCCTCTTTTTGCTCTAGGACGCTTAGTTACTGAGATATGACGGTTTTTAGTTGCCCAAGGAAATATTGAAATTTTGTATGGAAAAAAGTGATCACAGGATTCGCCTCTTTTTGCTCTAGGACGCTTAGTTACTGAGATATGACGTTTTTTAGTTGCCCAAGGAAAAAATTGAATTTTAGTATGGAAAAAAGTGATCACAGGATTCGCCTCTTTTTGCTCTAGGACGCTTAGTTACTGAGATATGACGGTTTTTAGTTGCCCAAGGAAAAACCGAAAACAAATTGTATTTTAGTATGGAAAAAAAGTGATCACAGGATTCGCCTCTTTTTGCTCTAGGACGCTTAGTTACTGAGATATGACGGTTTTTAGTTGCCCAAGGAAAAAATTTAATTTTAGTATGGAAAAAAGTGATAACAGGATTCGCCTCTTTTTGCTCTAGGACGCTTAGTTACTGAGATATGACGGTTTTTAGTTGCCCAAGGAAAAACCGAAAAAAAATTGAATTTTAGTATGGAAAAAAAGTGATCACAGGATTCGCCACTTTTTGCTCTAGGACGCTTAGTTTCTGAGATATGACGGTTTTTAGTTGCCCAAGGAAAAAATTGAATTTTAGTATGGAAAAAAGTGATCACAGGATTTGCTTCTTTTTGCTCTAGGACGCTTAGTTACTGAGATATGACGTTTTTTAGTTGCCCAAGGAAAAAATTTAATTTTAGTATGTAAAAAAGTGATCACAGGATTTGCTTCTTTTTGCTCTAGGACGCTTAGTTACTGAGATATGACGGTTTTTAGTTGCCCAAGGAAAAACCGGAAAAAATTGAATTTTAGTATGGAAAAAAAGTGATCACAGGATTCGCCTCTTTTTGCTCTAGGTCGCATAGTTACTGAGAAATGACGGTTTTTAGTTGCCCAAGGAAAAACCGAAAAAAAATTTAATTTTAGTATGTAAAAAAGTGATCACAGGATTTGCTTCTTTTTGCTCTAGGACGCTTAGTTACTGAGATATGACGGTTTTTAGTTGCCCAAGGAAATATTGAAATTTTGTATGGAAAAAAGTGATCACAGGATTCGCCTCTTTTTGCTCTAGGACGCTTAGTTACTGAGATATGACGGTTTTTAGTTGCCCAAGGAAAAAATTTAATTTTAGTATGGAAAAAAGTGATCACAGGATTCGCCTCTTTTTGCTCTAGGACGCTTAGTTACTGAGATATGACGGTTTTTAGTTGCCCAAGGAAAAACCGAAAAAAAATTGAATTTTAGTATGGAAAAAAAGTGATCACAGGATTCGCCTCTTTTTGCTCTAGGACGCTTAGTTACTGAGATATGACGTTTTTTAGTTGCCCAAGGAAAAAATTGAATTTTAGTATGGAAAAAAAGTGATCACAGGATTTGCTTCTTTTTGCTCTAGGACGCTTAGTTACTGAGATATGACGGTTTTTAGTTGCCCAAGGAAATATTGAAATTTTGTATGGAAAAAAGTGATCACAGGATTCGCCTCTTGTTGCTCTAGGACGCTTAGTTACTGAGATATGACGTTTTTTAGTTGCCCAAGGAAAAAATTGAATTTTAGTATGGAAAAAAGTGATCACAGGATTTGCTTCTTTTTGCTCTAGGACGCTTAGTTACTGAGATATGACGGTTTTTAGTTGCCCAAGGAAATATTGAAATTTTGTATGGAAAAAAGTGATCACAGGATTCGCCTCTTTTTGCTCTAGGACGCTTAGTTACTGAGATATGACGTTTTTTAGTTGCCCAAGGAAAAAATTTAATTTTAGTATGTAAAAAAGTGATCACAGGATTTGCTTCTTTTTGCTCTAGGACGCTTAGTTACTGAGATATGACGGTTTTTAGTTGCCCAAGGAAAAACCGGAAAAAATTGAATTTTAGTATGGAAAAAAAGTGATCACAGGATTCGCCTCTTTTTGCTCTAGGACGCATAGTTACTGAGATATGACGGTTTTTAGTTGCCCAATGAAAAACCGAAAAAAAATTGAATTTTAGTATGGAAAAAAAGTGATCACAGGATTCGCCTCTTTTTGCTCTAGGACGCTTAGTTACTGAGAAATGACGGTTTTTAGTTGCCCAAGGAAAAACCGAAAAAAAATTGAATTTTAGTATGGAAAAAAAGTGATCACAGGATTTGCTTCTTTTTGCTCTAGGACGCTTAGTTACTGAGATATGACGGTTTTTAGTTGCCCAAGGAAATATTGAAATTTTGTATGGAAAAAAGTGATCACAGGATTCGCCTCTTTTTGCTCTAGGACGCTTAGTTACTGAGATATGACGGTTTTTAGTTGCCCAAGGAAAAAATTTAATTTTAGTATGGAAAAAAGTGATCACAGGATTCGCCTCTTTTTGCTCTAGGACGCTTAGTTACTGAGATATGACGGTTTTTAGTTGCCCAAGGAAAAACCGAAAAAAAATTGAATTTTAGTATGGAAAAAAAGTGATCACAGGATTCGCCTCTTTTTGCTCTAGGACGCTTAGTTACTGAGATATGACGTTTTTTAGTTGCCCAAGGAAAAAATTGAATTTTAGTATGGAAAAAAAGTGATCACAGGATTTGCTTCTTTTTGCTCTAGGACGCTTAGTTACTGAGATATGACGGTTTTTAGTTGCCCAAGGAAATATTGAAATTTTGTATGGAAAAAAGTGATCACAGGATTCGCCTCTTGTTGCTCTAGGACGCTTAGTTACTGAGATATGACGTTTTTTAGTTGCCCAAGGAAAAAATTGAATTTTAGTATGGAAAAAAGTGATCACAGGATTTGCTTCTTTTTGCTCTAGGACGCTTAGTTACTGAGATATGACGGTTTTTAGTTGCCAAGGAAAAACCGGAAAAAATTGAATTTTAGTATGGAAAAAAAGTGATCACAGGATTCGCCTCTTTTTGCTCTAGGACGCATAGTTACTGAGATATGACGGTTTTTAGTTGCCCAAGGAAAAACCGAAAAAAAATTGAATTTTAGTATGGAAAAAAAGTGATCACAGGATTCGCCTCTTTTTGCTCTAGGACGCTTAGTTACTGAGATATGACGGTTTTTAGTTGCCCAAGGAAAAACCGAAAAAAAATTGAATTTTAGTATGGAAAAAAGTGATCACAGGATTCGCCTCTTTTTGCTCTAGGACGCTTAGTTACTGAGATATGACGGTTTTTAGTTGCCCAAGGAAAAACCGAAAAAAAATTTAATTTTAGTATGTAAAAAAGTGATCACAGGATTCGCCTCTTTTTGCTCTAGGACGCTTAGTTACTGAGATATGACGGTTTTTAGTTGCCCAGGGAAATATTGAAATTTTGTATGGAAAAAAGTGATCACAGGATTCGCCCCTTTTTGCTCTAGGACGCTTAGTTACTGAGATATGACGTTTTTTAGTTGCCCAAGGAAAAAATTGAATTTTAGTATGGAAAAAAGTGATCACAGAATTTGCCTCTTTTTGCTCTAGGACGCTTAGTTACTGAGATATGACGGTTTTTAGTTGCCCAAGGAAAAACCGAAAAAAAATTGAATTTTAGTATGTAAAAAAGTGATCACAGGATTTGCTTCTTTTTGCTCTAGGACGCTTAGTTACTGAGATATGACGGTTTTTAGTTGCCCAAGGAAAAACCGAAAAAAAATTTAATTTTAGTATGGAAAAAAAGTTATCACAGGATTCGCCTCTTTTTGCTCTAGGACGCTTAGTTACTGAGATATGACGGTTTTTAGTTGCCCAAGGAAATATTGAAATTTTGTATGGAAAAAAGTGATCACAGGATTCGCCTCTTTTTGCTCTAGGACGCTTAGTTACTGAGATATGACGTTTTTTAGTTGCCCAAGGAAAAAATTGAATTTTAGTATGGAAAAAAGTGATCACAGGATTCGCCTCTTTTTGCTCTAGGACGCTTAGTTACTGAGATATGACGGTTTTTAGTTGCCCAAGGAAAAACCGAAAACAAATTGTATTTTAGTATGGAAAAAAAGTGATCACAGGATTCGCCTCTTTTTGCTCTAGGACGCTTAGTTACTGAGATATGACGGTTTTTAGTTGCCCAAGGAAAAACCGAAAAAAAAATTGAATTTTAGTATGGAAAAAAAGTGATCACAGGATTCGCCTCTTTTTGCTGTAGGACGCTTAGTTACTGAGATATGACGGTTTTTAGTTGCCCAAGGAAAAACCCAAAAAAATTGAATTTAAGTATGGAAAAAAAGTGATCACAGGATTTGTTTCTTTTTGCTCTAGGACGCTTAGTTACTGAGATATGACGGTTTTTAGTTGCCCAAGGAAAAACCGAAAAAAAAATTGAATTTTAGTATGGAAAAAAAGTGATCACAGGATTCGCCTCTTTTTGCTGTAGGACGCTTAGTTACTGAGATATGACGGTTTTTAGTTGCCCAAGGAAATATTGAAATTTTGTATGGAAAAAAGTGATCACAGGATTCGCCTCTTGTTGCTCTAGGACGCTTAGTTACTGAGATATGACGTTTTTTAGTTGCCCAAGGAAAAAATTGAATTTTAGTATGGAAAAAAGTGATCACAGGATTTGCTTCTTTTTGCTCTAGGACGCTTAGTTACTGAGATATGACGGTTTTTAGTTGCCCAAGGAAAAACCGAAAAAAAATTGAATTTTAGTATGGAAAAAAAGTGATCACAGGATTCGCCTCTTTTTGCTCTAGGACGCTTAGTTACTGAGAAATGACGGTTTTTAGTTGCCCAAGGAAAAACCGAAAAAAAAATTTAATTTTAGTATGGAAAAAAGTGATAACAGGATTCGCCTCTTTTTGCTCTAGGACGCTTAGTTACTGAGATATGACGGTTTTTAGTTGCCCAAGGAAAAACCGAAAAAAAATTGAATTTTAGTATGGAAAAAAAGTGATCACAGGATTCGCCTCTTTTTGCTCTAGGACGCTTAGTTTCTGAGATATGACGGTTTTTAGTTGCCCAAGGAAAAAATTGAATTTTAGTATGGAAAAAAGTGATCACAGGATTTGCTTCTTTTTGCTCTAGGACGCTTAGTTACTGAGATATGACGTTTTTTAGTTGCCCAAGGAAAAAATTTAATTTTAGTATGTAAAAAAGTGATCACAGGATTTGCTTCTTTTTGCTCTAGGACGCTTAGTTACTGAGATATGACGGTTTTTAGTTGCCCAAGGAAAAACCGGAAAAAATTGAATTTTAGTATGGAAAAAAAGTGATCACAGGATTCGCCTCTTTTTGCTCTAGGTCGCATAGTTACTGAGAAATGACGGTTTTTAGTTGCCCAAGGAAAAACCGAAAAAAAATTTAATTTTAGTATGTAAAAAAGTGATCACAGGATTTGCTTCTTTTTGCTCTAGGACGCTTAGTTACTGAGATATGACGGTTTTTAGTTGCCCAAGGAAATATTGAAATTTTGTATGGAAAAAAGTGATCACAGGATTCGCCTCTTTTTGCTCTAGGACGCTTAGTTACTGAGATATGACGGTTTTTAGTTGCCCAAGGAAAAAATTTAATTTTAGTATGGAAAAAAGTGATCACAGGATTCGCCTCTTTTTGCTCTAGGACGCTTAGTTACTGAGATATGACGGTTTTTAGTTGCCCAAGGAAAAACCGAAAAAAAATTGAATTTTAGTATGGAAAAAAAGTGATCACAGGATTCGCCTCTTTTTGCTCTAGGACGCTTAGTTACTGAGATATGACGTTTTTTAGTTGCCCAAGGAAAAAATTGAATTTTAGTATGGAAAAAAAGTGATCACAGGATTTGCTTCTTTTTGCTCTAGGACGCTTAGTTACTGAGATATGACGGTTTTTAGTTGCCCAAGGAAATATTGAAATTTTGTATGGAAAAAAGTGATCACAGGATTCGCCTCTTGTTGCTCTAGGACGCTTAGTTACTGAGATATGACGTTTTTTAGTTGCCCAAGGAAAAAATTGAATTTTAGTATGGAAAAAAGTGATCACAGGATTTGCTTCTTTTTGCTCTAGGACGCTTAGTTACTGAGATATGACGGTTTTTAGTTGCCCAAGGAAATATTGAAATTTTGTATGGAAAAAAGTGATCACAGGATTCGCCTCTTTTTGCTCTAGGACGCTTAGTTACTGAGATATGACGTTTTTTAGTTGCCCAAGGAAAAAATTTAATTTTAGTATGTAAAAAAGTGATCACAGGATTTGCTTCTTTTTGCTCTAGGACGCTTAGTTACTGAGATATGACGGTTTTTAGTTGCCCAAGGAAAAACCGGAAAAAATTGAATTTTAGTATGGAAAAAAAGTGATCACAGGATTCGCCTCTTTTTGCTCTAGGACGCATAGTTACTGAGATATGACGGTTTTTAGTTGCCCAATGAAAAACCGAAAAAAAATTGAATTTTAGTATGGAAAAAAAGTGATCACAGGATTCGCCTCTTTTTGCTCTAGGACGCTTAGTTACTGAGAAATGACGGTTTTTAGTTGCCCAAGGAAAAACCGAAAAAAAATTTAATTTTAGTATGTAAAAAAGTGATCACAGGATTTGCTTCTTTTTGCTCTAGGACTCTTAGTTACTGAGATATGACGGTTTTTAGTTGCCCAAGGAAATATTGAAATTTTGTATGGAAAAAAGTGATCACAGGATTCGCCTCTTTTTGCTCTAGGACGCTTAGTTACTGAGATATGACGTTTTTTAGTTGCCCAAGGAAAAAATTGAATTTTAGTATGGAAAAAAAGTGATCACAGGATTCGCCTCTTTTTGCTCTAGGACGCTTAGTTACTGAGATATGACGTTTTTTAGTTGCCCAAGGAAAAAATTGAATTTTAGTATGGAAAAAAGTGATCACAGGATTTGCTTCTTTTTGCTCTAGGACGCTTAGTTACTGAGATATGACGGTTTTTAGTTGCCCAAGGAAATATTGAAATTTTGTATGGAAAAAAGTGATCACAGGATTCGCCTCTTTTTGCTCTAGGACGCTTAGTTACTGAGATATGACGTTTTTTAGTTGCCCAAGGAAAAAATTTAATTTTAGTATGTAAAAAAGTGATCACAGGATTTGCTTCTTTTTGCTCTAGGACGCTTAGTTACTGAGATATGACGGTTTTTAGTTGCCCAAGGAAAAACCGGAAAAAATTGAATTTTAGTATGGAAAAAAAGTGATCACAGGATTCGCCTCTTTTTGCTCTAGGACGCATAGTTACTGAGATATGACGGTTTTTAGTTGCCCAAGGAAAAACCGAAAAAAAATTGAATTTTAGTATGGAAAAAAAGTGATCACAGGATTCGCCTCTTTTTGCTCTAGGACGCTTAGTTACTGAGATATGACGGTTTTTAGTTGCCCAAGGAAAAAATTTAATTTTAGTATGGAAAAAAGTGATCACAGGATTCGCCTCTTTTTGCTCTAGGACGCTTAGTTACTGAGATATGACGGTTTTTAGTTGCCCAAGGAAAAACCGAAAAAAAATTGAATTTTAGTATGGAAAAAAAGTGATCACAGGATTCGCCTCTTTTTGCTCTAGGACGCTTAGTTACTGAGATATGACGTTTTTTAGTTGCCCAAGGAAAAAATTGAATTTTAGTATGGAAAAAAAGTGATCACAGGATTTGCTTCTTTTTGCTCTAGGACGCTTAGTTACTGAGATATGACGGTTTTTAGTTGCCCAAGGAAATATTGAAATTTTGTATGGAAAAAAGTGATCACAGGATTCGCCTCTTGTTGCTCTAGGACGCTTAGTTACTGAGATATGACGTTTTTTAGTTGCCCAAGGAAAAAATTGAATTTTAGTATGGAAAAAAGTGATCACAGGATTTGCTTCTTTTTGCTCTAGGACGCTTAGTTACTGAGATATGACGGTTTTTAGTTGCCCAAGGAAATATTGAAATTTTGTATGGAAAAAAGTGATCACAGGATTCGCCTCTTTTTGCTCTAGGACGCTTAGTTACTGAGATATGACGGTTTTTAGTTGCCCAAGGAAAAAATTTAATTTTAGTATGTAAAAAAGTGATCACAGGATTTGCTTCTTTTTGCTCTAGGACGCTTAGTTACTGAGATATGACGGTTTTTAGTTGCCCAAGGAAAAACCGGAAAAAATTGAATTTTAGTATGGAAAAAAAGTGATCACAGGATTCGCCTCTTTTTGCTCTAGGACGCATAGTTACTGAGATATGACGGTTTTTAGTTGCCCAAGGAAAAACCGAAAAAAAATTGAATTTTAGTATGGAAAAAAAGTGATCACAGGATTCGCCTCTTTTTGCTCTAGGACGCTTAGTTACTGAGATATGACGTTTTTTAGTTGCCCAAGGAAAAACCGAAAAAAAATTGAATTTTAGTATGGAAAAAAGTGATCACAGGATTCGCCTCTTTTTGCTCTAGGACGCTTAGTTACTGAGATATGACGGTTTTTAGTTGCCCAAGGAAAAACCGAAAAAAAATTTAATTTTAGTATGTAAAAAAGTGATCACAGGATTCGCCTCTTTTTGCTCTAGGACGCTTAGTTACTGAGATATGACGGTTTTTAGTTGCCCAGGGAAATATTGAAATTTTGTATGGAAAAAAGTGATCACAGGATTCGCCCTTTTTGCTCTAGGACGCTTAGTTACTGAGATATGACGTTTTTTAGTTGCCCAAGGAAAAAATTGAATTTTAGTATGGAAAAAAGTGATCACAGAATTTGCCTCTTTTTGCTCTAGGACGCTTAGTTACTGAGATATGACGGTTTTTAGTTGCCCAAGGAAAAACCGAAAAAAAATTGAATTTTAGTATGTAAAAAAGTGATCACAGGATTTGCTTCTTTTTGCTCTAGGACGCTTAGTTACTGAGATATGACGGTTTTTAGTTGCCCAAGGAAAAACCGAAAAAAAATTTAATTTTAGTATGGAAAAAAAGTTATCACAGGATTCGCCTCTTTTTGCTCTAGGACGCTTAGTTACTGAGATATGACGGTTTTTAGTTGCCCAAGGAAAAACCGAAAAAAAATTGAATTTTAGTATGTAAAAAAGTGATCACAGGATTTGCTTCTTTTTGCTCTAGGACGCTTAGTTACTGAGATATGACGGTTTTTAGTTGCCCAAGGAAAAACCGAAAAAAAATTTAATTTTAGTATGGTGATCATTAGTATGGTGAATTTAATTTTTAAAGTGATCACAGGATTCGCCTCTTTTTGCTCTAGGACGCTTAGTTACTGAGATATGACGGTTTTTAGTTGCCCAAGGAAAAACCGAAAAAAAAATTGAATTTTAGTATGGAAAAAAAGTGATCACAGGATTCGCCTCTTTTTGCTGTAGGACGCTTAGTTACTGAGATATGACGGTTTTTAGTTGCCCAAGGAAAAACCCAAAAAAATTGAATTTAAGTATGGAAAAAAAGTGATCACAGGATTTGTTTCTTTTTGCTCTAGGACGCTTAGTTACTGAGATATGACGGTTTTTAGTTGCCCAAGGAAAAACCGAAAAAAAAATTGAATTTTAGTATGGAAAAAAAGTGATCACAGGATTCGCCTCTTTTTGCTGTAGGACGCTTAGTTACTGAGATATGACGGTTTTTAGTTGCCCAAGGAAATATTGAAATTTTGTATGGAAAAAAGTGATCACAGGATTCGCCTCTTGTTGCTCTAGGACGCTTAGTTACTGAGATATGACGTTTTTTAGTTGCCCAAGGAAAAAATTGAATTTTAGTATGGAAAAAAGTGATCACAGGATTTGCTTCTTTTTGCTCTAGGACGCTTAGTTACTGAGATATGACGGTTTTTAGTTGCCCAAGGAAAAACCGAAAAAAAATTGAATTTTAGTATGGAAAAAAAGTGATCACAGGATTCGCCTCTTTTTGCTCTAGGACGCTTAGTTACTGAGAAATGACGGTTTTTAGTTGCCCAAGGAAAAACCGAAAAAAAAATTTAATTTTAGTATGGAAAAAAGTGATAACAGGATTCGCCTCTTTTTGCTCTAGGACGCTTAGTTACTGAGATATGACGGTTTTTAGTTGCCCAAGGAAAAACCGAAAAAAATTGAATTTTAGTATGGAAAAAAAGTGATCACAGGATTCGCCTCTTTTTGCTCTAGGACGCTTAGTTTCTGAGATATGACGGTTTTTAGTTGCCCAAGGAAAAAATTGAATTTTAGTATGGAAAAAAGTGATCACAGGATTTGCTTCTTTTTGCTCTAGGACGCTTAGTTACTGAGATATGACGGTTTTTAGTTGCCCAAGGAAATATTGAAATTTTGTATGGAAAAAAGTGATCACAGGATTCGCCTCTTTTTGCTCTAGGACGCTTAGTTACTGAGATATGACGGTTTTTAGTTGCCCAAGGAAAAAATTTAATTTTAGTATGGAAAAAAGTGATCACAGGATTCGCCTCTTTTTGCTCTAGGACGCTTAGTTACTGAGATATGACGGTTTTTAGTTGCCCAAGGAAAAACCGAAAAAAAATTGAATTTTAGTATGGAAAAAAAGTGATCACAGGATTCGCCTCTTTTTGCTCTAGGACGCTTAGTTACTGAGATATGACGTTTTTTAGTTGCCCAAGGAAAAAATTGAATTTTAGTATGGAAAAAAAGTTATCACAGGATTTGCTTCTTTTTGCTCTAGGACGCTTAGTTACTGAGATATGACGGTTTTTAGTTGCCCAAGGAAATATTGAAATTTTGTATGGAAAAAAGTGATCACAGGATTCGCCTCTTGTTGCTCTAGGACGCTTAGTTACTGAGATATGACGTTTTTTAGTTGCCCAAGGAAAAAATTGAATTTTAGTATGGAAAAAAGTGATCACAGGATTTGCTTCTTTTTGCTCTAGGACGCTTAGTTACTGAGATATGACGGTTTTTAGTTGCCCAAGGAAATATTGAAATTTTGTATGGAAAAAAGTGATCACAGGATTCGCCTCTTTTTGCTCTAGGACGCTTAGTTACTGAGATATGACGTTTTTTAGTTGCCCAAGGAAAAAATTTAATTTTAGTATGTAAAAAAGTGATCACAGGATTTGCTTCTTTTTGCTCTAGGACGCTTAGTTACTGAGATATGACGGTTTTTAGTTGCCCAAGGAAAAACCGGAAAAAATTGAATTTTAGTATGGAAAAAAAGTGATCACAGGATTCGCCTCTTTTTGCTCTAGGACGCTTAGTTACTGAGAAATGACGGTTTTTAGTTGCCCAAGGAAAAACCGAAAAAAAATTTAATTTTAGTATGTAAAAAAGTGATCACAGGATTTGCTTCTTTTTGCTCTAGGACGCTTAGTTACTGAGATATGACGGTTTTTAGTTGCCCAAGGAAATATTGAAATTTTGTATGGAAAAAAGTGATCACAGGATTCGCCTCTTTTTGCTCTAGGACGCTTAGTTACTGAGATATGACGGTTTTTAGTTGCCCAAGGAAAAAATTTAATTTTAGTATGGAAAAAAGTGATCACAGGATTCGCCTCTTTTTGCTCTAGGACGCTTAGTTACTGAGATATGACGGTTTTTAGTTGCCCAAGGAAAAACCGAAAAAAAATTGAATTTTAGTATGGAAAAAAAGTGATCACAGGATTCGCCTCTTTTTGCTCTAGGACGCTTAGTTACTGAGATATGACGTTTTTTAGTTGCCCAAGGAAAAAATTGAATTTTAGTATGGAAAAAAAGTGATCACAGGATTTGCTTCTTTTTGCTCTAGGACGCTTAGTTACTGAGATATGACGGTTTTTAGTTGCCCAAGGAAATATTGAAATTTTGTATGGAAAAAAGTGATCACAGGATTCGCCTCTTGTTGCTCTAGGACGCTTAGTTACTGAGATATGACGTTTTTTAGTTGCCCAAGGAAAAAATTGAATTTTAGTATGGAAAAAAGTGATCACAGGATTTGCTTCTTTTTGCTCTAGGACGCTTAGTTACTGAGATATGACGGTTTTTAGTTGCCCAAGGAAATATTGAAATTTTGTATGGAAAAAAGTGATCACAGGATTCGCCTCTTTTTGCTCTAGGACGCTTAGTTACTGAGATATGACGTTTTTTAGTTGCCCAAGGAAAAAATTTAATTTTAGTATGTAAAAAAGTGATCACAGGATTTGCTTCTTTTTGCTCTAGGACGCTTAGTTACTGAGATATGACGGTTTTTAGTTGCCCAAGGAAAAACCGGAAAAAATTGAATTTTAGTATGGAAAAAAAGTGATCACAGGATTCGCCTCTTTTTGCTCTAGGACGCATAGTTACTGAGATATGACGGTTTTTAGTTGCCCAAGGAAAAACCGAAAAAAAATTGAATTTTAGTATGGAAAAAAAGTGATCACAGGATTCGCCTCTTTTTGCTCTAGGACGCTTAGTTACTGAGATATGACGGTTTTTAGTTGCCCAAGGAAAAACCGAAAAAAAATTGAATTTTAGTATGGAAAAAAGTGATCACAGGATTCGCCTCTTTTTGCTCTAGGACGCTTAGTTACTGAGATATGACGGTTTTTAGTTGCCCAAGGAAAAACCGAAAAAAAATTTAATTTTAGTATGTAAAAAAGTGATCACAGGATTCGCCTCTTTTTGCTCTAGGACGCTTAGTTACTGAGATATGACGGTTTTTAGTTGCCCAGGGAAATATTGAAATTTTGTATGGAAAAAAGTGATCACAGGATTCGCCCCTTTTTGCTCTAGGACGCTTAGTTACTGAGATATGACGTTTTTTAGTTGCCCAAGGAAAAAATTGAATTT
The DNA here is from genome assembly GCA_958296145.1 of Hydrotaea cyrtoneurina. Taxonomy (NCBI): domain Eukaryota; kingdom Metazoa; phylum Arthropoda; class Insecta; order Diptera; family Muscidae; genus Hydrotaea; species Hydrotaea cyrtoneurina. Next base: position 12,476,187 of record OY282514.1, on the reverse strand, counting down.
TAGTATGGAAAAAAGTGATCACAGAATTTGCCTCTTTTTGCTCTAGGACGCTTAGTTACTGAGATATGACGGTTTTTAGTTGCCCAAGGAAAAACCGAAAAAAAATTGAATTTTAGTATGTAAAAAAGTGATCACAGGATTTGCTTCTTTTTGCTCTAGGACGCTTAGTTACTGAGATATGACGGTTTTTAGTTGCCCAAGGAAAAACCGAAAAAAAATTTAATTTTAGTATGGAAAAAAAGTTATCACAGGATTCGCCTCTTTTTGCTCTAGGACGCTTAGTTACTGAGATATGACGGTTTTTAGTTGCCCAAGGAAATATTGAAATTTTGTATGGAAAAAAGTGATCACAGGATTCGCCTCTTTTTGCTCTAGGACGCTTAGTTACTGAGATATGACGTTTTTTAGTTGCCCAAGGAAAAAATTGAATTTTAGTATGGAAAAAAGTGATCACAGGATTCGCCTCTTTTTGCTCTAGGACGCTTAGTTACTGAGATATGACGGTTTTTAGTTGCCCAAGGAAAAACCGAAAACAAATTGTATTTTAGTATGGAAAAAAAGTGATCACAGGATTCGCCTCTTTTTGCTCTAGGACGCTTAGTTACTGAGATATGACGGTTTTTAGTTGCCCAAGGAAATATTGAAATTTTGTATGGAAAAAAGTGATCACAGGATTTGCTTCTTTTTGCTCTAGGACGCTTAGTTACTGAGATATGACGGTTTTTAGTTGCCCAAGGAAATATTGAAATTTTGTATGGAAAAAAGTGATCACAGGATTCGCCTCTTGTTGCTCTAGGACGCTTAGTTACTGAGATATGACGTTTTTTAGTTGCCCAAGGAAAAAATTGAATTTTAGTATGGAAAAAAGTGATCACAGGATTCGCCTCTTTTTGCTCTAGGACGCTTAGTTACTGAGATATGACGGTTTTTAGTTGCCCAAGGAAAAACCGAAAAAAAATTGAATTTTAGTATGTAAAAAAGTGATCACAGGATTTGCTTCTTTTTGCTCTAGGACGCTTAGTTACTGAGATATGACGGTTTTTAGTTGCCCAAGGAAAAACCGAAAAAAAATTTAATTTTAGTATGGAAAAAAAGTTATCACAGGATTCGCCTCTTTTTGCTCTAGGACGCTTAGTTACTGAGATATGACGGTTTTTAGTTGCCCAAGGAAATATTGAAATTTTGTATGGAAAAAAGTGATCACAGGATTCGCCTCTTTTTGCTCTAGGACGCTTAGTTACTGAGATATGACGTTTTTTAGTTGCCCAAGGAAAAAATTGAATTTTAGTATGGAAAAAAGTGATCACAGGATTCGCCTCTTTTTGCTCTAGGACGCTTAGTTACTGAGATATGACGGTTTTTAGTTGCCCAAGGAAAAACCGAAAACAAATTGTATTTTAGTATGGAAAAAAAGTGATCACAGGATTCGCCTCTTGTTGCTCTAGGACGCTTAGTTACTGAGATATGACGTTTTTTAGTTGCCCAAGGAAAAAATTGAATTTTAGTATGGAAAAAAAGTGATCACAGGATTTGCTTCTTTTTGCTCTAGGACGCTTAGTTACTGAGATATGACGGTTTTTAGTTGCCCAAGGAAATATTGAAATTTTGTATGGAAAAAAGTGATCACAGGATTCGCCTCTTGTTGCTCTAGGACGCTTAGTTACTGAGATATGACGTTTTTTAGTTGCCCAAGGAAAAAATTGAATTTTAGTATGGAAAAAAGTGATCACAGGATTCGCCTCTTTTTGCTCTAGGACGCTTAGTTACTGAGATATGACGGTTTTTAGTTGCCCAAGGAAAAACCGAAAACAAATTGTATTTTAGTATGGAAAAAAAGTGATCACAGGATTCGCCTCTTTTTGCTCTAGGACGCTTAGTTACTGAGATATGACGGTTTTTAGTTGCCCAAGGAAAAACCGAAAAAAAAATTGAATTTTAGTATGGAAAAAAAGTGATCACAGGATTCGCCTCTTTTTGCTGTAGGACGCTTAGTTACTGAGATATGACGGTTTTTAGTTGCCCAAGGAAAAACCCAAAAAAATTGAATTTAAGTATGGAAAAAAAGTGATCACAGGATTTGTTTCTTTTTGCTCTAGGACGCTTAGTTACTGAGATATGACGGTTTTTAGTTGCCCAAGGAAAAACCGAAAAAAAAATTGAATTTTAGTATGGAAAAAAAGTGATCACAGGATTCGCCTCTTTTTGCTGTAGGACGCTTAGTTACTGAGATATGACGGTTTTTAGTTGCCCAAGGAAATATTGAAATTTTGTATGGAAAAAAGTGATCACAGGATTCGCCTCTTGTTGCTCTAGGACGCTTAGTTACTGAGATATGACGTTTTTTAGTTGCCCAAGGAAAAAATTGAATTTTAGTATGGAAAAAAGTGATCACAGGATTTGCTTCTTTTTGCTCTAGGACGCTTAGTTACTGAGATATGACGGTTTTTAGTTGCCCAAGGAAAAACCGAAAAAAAATTGAATTTTAGTATGGAAAAAAAGTGATCACAGGATTCGCCTCTTTTTGCTCTAGGACGCTTAGTTACTGAGATATGACGTTTTTTAGTTGCCCAAGGAAAAAATTGAATTTTAGTATGGAAAAAAAGTGATCACAGGATTTGCTTCTTTTTGCTCTAGGACGCTTAGTTACTGAGATATGACGGTTTTTAGTTGCCCAAGGAAATATTGAAATTTTGTATGGAAAAAAGTGATCACAGGATTCGCCTCTTGTTGCTCTAGGACGCTTAGTTACTGAGATATGACGTTTTTTAGTTGCCCAAGGAAAAAATTAAATTTTAGTATGGAAAAAAGTGATCACGGGATTTGCTTCTTTTTGCTCTAGGACGCTTAGTTACTGAGATATGACGGTTTTTAGTTGCCCAAGGAAATATTGAAATTTTGTATGGAAAAAAGTGATCACAGGATTCGCCTCTTTTTGCTCTAGGACGCTTAGTTACTGAGATATGACGTTTTTTAGTTGCCCAAGGAAAAAATTTAATTTTAGTATGTAAAAAAGTGATCACAGGATTTGCTTCTTTTTGCTCTAGGACGCTTAGTTACTGAGATATGACGGTTTTTAGTTGCCCAAGGAAAAACCGGAAAAAATTGAATTTTAGTATGGAAAAAAAGTGATCACAGGATTCGCCTCTTTTTGCTCTAGGACGCTTAGTTACTGAGAAATGACGGTTTTTAGTTGCCCAAGGAAAAACCGAAAAAAAATTTAATTTTAGTATGTAAAAAAGTGATCACAGGATTTGCTTCTTTTTGCTCTAGGACGCTTAGTTACTGAGATATGACGGTTTTTAGTTGCCCAAGGAAATATTGAAATTTTGTATGGAAAAAAGTGATCACAGGATTCGCCTCTTTTTGCTCTAGGACGCTTAGTTACTGAGATATGACGGTTTTTAGTTGCCCAAGGAAAAAATTTAATTTTAGTATGGAAAAAAGTGATCACAGGATTCGCCTCTTTTTGCTCTAGGACGCTTAGTTACTGAGATATGACGGTTTTTAGTTGCCCAAGGAAAAACCGGAAAAAATTGAATTTTAGTATGGAAAAAAAGTGATCACAGGATTCGCCTCTTTTTGAGATATGACGGTTTTTAGTTGCCCAAGGAAAAACCGAAAAAAAATTGAATTTTAGTATGGAAAAAAAGTGATCACAGGATTCGCCTCTTTTTGCTGTAGGACGCTTAGTTACTGAGATATGACGGTTTTTAGTTGCCCAAGGAAAAACCCAAAAAAATTGAATTTAAGTATGGAAAAAAAGTGATCACAGGATTTGTTTCTTTTTGCTCTAGGACGCTTAGTTACTGAGATATGACGGTTTTTAGTTGCCCAAGGAAAAACCGAAAAAAAAATTGAATTTTAGTATGGAAAAAAAGTGATCACAGGATTCGCCTCTTTTTGCTGTAGGACGCTTAGTTACTGAGATATGACGGTTTTTAGTTGCCCAAGGAAATATTGAAATTTTGTATGGAAAAAAGTGATCACAGGATTCGCCTCTTGTTGCTCTAGGACGCTTAGTTACTGAGATATGACGTTTTTTAGTTGCCCAAGGAAAAAATTGAATTTTAGTATGGAAAAAAGTGATCACAGGATTTGCTTCTTTTTGCTCTAGGACGCTTAGTTACTGAGATATGACGGTTTTTAGTTGCCCAAGGAAAAACCGAAAAAAAATTGAATTTTAGTATGGAAAAAAAGTGATCACAGGATTCGCCTCTTTTTGCTCTAGGACGCTTAGTTACTGAGAAATGACGGTTTTTAGTTGCCCAAGGAAAAACCGAAAAAAAAATTTAATTTTAGTATGGAAAAAAGTGATAACAGGATTCGCCTCTTTTTGCTCTAGGACGCTTAGTTACTGAGATATGACGGTTTTTAGTTGCCCAAGGAAAAACCGAAAAAAAATTGAATTTTAGTATGGAAAAAAAGTGATCACAGGATTTTAGTTGCCCAAGGAAATATTGAAATTTTTTATGGAAAAAAGTGATCACAGGATTCGCCTCTTTTTGCTCTAGGACGCTTAGTTACTGAGATATGACGTTTTTTAGTTGCCCAAGGAAAAAATTTAATTTTAGTATGTAAAAAAGTGATCACAGGATTTGCTTCTTTTTGCTCTAGGACGCTTAGTTACTGAGATATGACGGTTTTTAGTTGCCCAAGGAAAAACCGGAAAAAATTGAATTTTAGTATGGAAAAAAAGTGATCACAGGATTCGCCTCTTTTTGCTCTAGGACGCTTAGTTACTGAGAAATGACGGTTTTTAGTTGCCCAAGGAAAAACCGAAAAAAAATTTAATTTTAGTATGTAAAAAAGTGATCACAGGATTTGCTTCTTTTTGCTCTAGGACGCTTAGTTACTGAGATATGACGGTTTTTAGTTGCCCAAGGAAATATTGAAATTTTGTATGGAAAAAAGTGATCACAGGATTCGCCTCTTTTTGCTCTAGGACGCTTAGTTACTGAGATATGACGGTTTTTAGTTGCCCAAGGAAAAAATTTAATTTTAGTATGGAAAAAAGTGATCACAGGATTCGCCTCTTTTTGCTCTAGGACGCTTAGTTACTGAGATATGACGGTTTTTAGTTGCCCAAGGAAAAACCGAAAAAAAATTGAATTTTAGTATGGAAAAAAAGTGATCACAGGATTCGCCTCTTTTTGCTCTAGGACGCTTAGTTACTGAGATATGACGTTTTTTAGTTGCCCAAGGAAAAAATTGAATTTTAGTATGGAAAAAAAGTGATCACAGGATTTGCTTCTTTTTGCTCTAGGACGCTTAGTTACTGAGATATGACGGTTTTTAGTTGCCCAAGGAAATATTGAAATTTTGTATGGAAAAAAGTGATCACAGGATTCGCCTCTTGTTGCTCTAGGACGCTTAGTTACTGAGATATGACGTTTTTTAGTTGCCCAAGGAAAAAATTGAATTTTAGTATGGAAAAAAGTGATCACAGGATTTGCTTCTTTTTGCTCTAGGACGCTTAGTTACTGAGATATGACGGTTTTTAGTTGCCCAAGGAAATATTGAAATTTTGTATGGAAAAAAGTGATCACAGGATTCGCCTCTTTTTGCTCTAGGACGCTTAGTTACTGAGATATGACGTTTTTTAGTTGCCCAAGGAAAAAATTTAATTTTAGTATGTAAAAAAGTGATCACAGGATTTGCTTCTTTTTGCTCTAGGACGCTTAGTTACTGAGATATGACGGTTTTTAGTTGCCCAAGGAAAAACCGGAAAAAATTGAATTTTAGTATGGAAAAAAAGTGATCACAGGATTCGCCTCTTTTTGCTCTAGGACGCATAGTTACTGAGATATGACGGTTTTTAGTTGCCCAAGGAAAAACCGAAAAAAAATTGAATTTTAGTATGGAAAAAAAGTGATCACAGGATTCGCCTCTTTTTGCTCTAGGACGCTTAGTTACTGAGATATGACGGTTTTTAGTTGCCCAAGGAAAAACCGAAAAAAAATTGAATTTTAGTATGGAAAAAAGTGATCACAGGATTCGCCTCTTTTTGCTCTAGGACGCTTAGTTACTGAGATATGACGGTTTTTAGTTGCCCAGGGAAATATTGAAATTTTGTATGGAAAAAAGTGATCACAGGATTCGCCCCTTTTTGCTCTAGGACGCTTAGTTACTGAGATATGACGTTTTTTAGTTGCCCAAGGAAAAAATTGAATTTTAGTATGGAAAAAAGTGATCACAGAATTTGCCTCTTTTTGCTCTAGGACGCTTAGTTACTGAGATATGACGGTTTTTAGTTGCCCAAGGAAAAACCGAAAAAAAATTGAATTTTAGTATGTAAAAAAGTGATCACAGGATTTGCTTCTTTTTGCTCTAGGACGCTTAGTTACTGAGATATGACGGTTTTTAGTTGCCCAAGGAAAAACCGAAAAAAAATTTAATTTTAGTATGGAAAAAAAGTTATCACAGGATTCGCCTCTTTTTGCTCTAGGACGCTTAGTTACTGAGATATGACGGTTTTTAGTTGCCCAAGGAAATATTGAAATTTTGTATGGAAAAAAGTGATCACAGGATTCGCCTCTTTTTGCTCTAGGACGCTTAGTTACTGAGATATGACGTTTTTTAGTTGCCCAAGGAAAAAATTGAATTTTAGTATGGAAAAAAGTGATCACAGGATTCGCCTCTTTTTGCTCTAGGACGCTTAGTTACTGAGATATGACGGTTTTTAGTTGCCCAAGGAAAAACCGAAAACAAATTGTATTTTAGTATGGAAAAAAAGTGATCACAGGATTCGCCTCTTTTTGCTCTAGGACGCTTAGTTACTGAGATATGACGGTTTTTAGTTGCCCAAGGAAAAACCGAAAAAAAAATTGAATTTTAGTATGGAAAAAAAGTGATCACAGGATTCGCCTCTTTTTGCTGTAGGACGCTTAGTTACTGAGATATGACGGTTTTTAGTTGCCCAAGGAAAAACCCAAAAAAATTGAATTTAAGTATGGAAAAAAAGTGATCACAGGATTTGTTTCTTTTTGCTCTAGGACGCTTAGTTACTGAGATATGACGGTTTTTAGTTGCCCAAGGAAAAACCGAAAAAAAAATTGAATTTTAGTATGGAAAAAAAGTGATCACAGGATTCGCCTCTTTTTGCTGTAGGACGCTTAGTTACTGAGATATGACGGTTTTTAGTTGCCCAAGGAAAAACCCAAAAAAATTGAATTTAAGTATGGAAAAAAAGTGATCACAGGATTTGCTTCTTTTTGCTCTAGGACGCTTAGTTACTGAGATATGACGGTTTTTAGTTGCCCAAGGAAAAAATTGAATTTTAGTATGGAAAAAAGTGATCACAGGATTTGTTTCTTTTTGCTCTAGGACGCTTAGTTACTGAGATATGACGGTTTTTAGTTGCCCAAGGAAATATTGAAATTTTGTATGGAAAAAAGTGATCACAGGATTCGCCTCTTTTTGCTCTAGGACGCTTAGTTACTGAGATATGACGGTTTTTAGTTGCCCAAGGAAAAACCGGAAAAAATTTAATTTTAGTATGGAAAAAAAGTGATCACAGGATTCGCCTCTTTTTGCTCTAGGACGCATAGTTACTGAGATATGACGGTTTTTAGTTGCCCAAGGAAAAACCGAAAAAAAATTGAATTTTAGTATGGAAAAAAAGTTATCACAGGATTCGCCTCTTTTTGCTCTAGGACGCTTAGTTACTGAGATATGACGGTTTTTAGTTGCCCAAGGAAAAACCGAAAAAAAATTGAATTTTAGTATGGAAAAAAGTGATCACAGGATTCGCCTCTTTTTGCTCTAGGACGCTTAGTTACTGAGATATGACGGTTTTTAGTTGCCCAAGGAAAAACCGGAAAAAAATTGAATTTTAGTATGGAAAAAAAGTGATCACAGGATTTGCTTCTTTTTGCTCTAGGACGCTTAGTTACTGAGATATGACGGTTTTTAGTTGCCCAAGGAAAAAATTGAATTTTAGTATGGAAAAAAGTGATCACAGGATTTGCTTCTTTTTGCTCTAGGACGCTTAGTTACTGAGATATGACGGTTTTTAGATGCCCAAGGAAAAACCGGAAAAAATTGAATTTTAGTATGGAAAAAAAGTGATCACAGGATTCGCCTCTTTTTGCTCTAGGACGCATAGTTACTGAGATATGACGGTTTTTAGTTGCCCAAGGAAAAACCGAAAAAAATTGAATTTTAGTATGGAAAAAAAGTGATCACAGGATTCGCCTCTTTTTGCTCTAGGACGCTTAGTTACTGAGATATGACGGTTTTTAGTTGCCCAAGGAAAAACCGAAAAAAAATTGAATTTTAGTATGGAAAAAAGTGATCACAGGATTCGCCTCTTTTTGCTCTAGGACGCTTAGTTACTGAGATATGACGGTTTTTAGTTGCCCAAGGAAAAACCGGAAAAAAATTGAATTTTAGTATGGAAAAAAAGTGATCACAGGATTCGCCTCTTTTTGCTCTAGGACGCTTAGTTACTGAGATATGACGGTTTTTAGTTGCCCAAGGAAAAACCGAAAAAAAATTGAATTTTAGTATGGAAAAAAAGTTATCACAGGATTCGCCTCTTTTTGCTCTAGGACGCTTAGTTACTGAGATATGACGGTTTTTAGTTGCCCAAGGAAATATTGAAATTTTGTATGGAAAAAAGTGATCACAGGATTCGCCTCTTTTTGCTCTAGGACGCTTAGTTACTGAGATATGACGGTTTTTAGTTGCCCAAGGAAAAACCGAAAACAAATTGTATTTTAGTATGGAAAAAAAGTGATCACAGGATTCGCCTCTTTTTGCTCTAGGACGCTTAGTTACTGAGATATGACGGTTTTTAGTTGCCCAAGAAAAAACCGAAAAAAAAATTGAATTTTAGTATGGAAAAAAAGTGATCACAGGATTCGCCTCTTTTTGCTGTAGGACGCTTAGTTACTGAGATATGACGGTTTTTAGTTGCCCAAGGAAATATTGAAATTTTGTATGGAAAAAAGTGATCACAGGATTCGCCTCTTTTTGCTCTAGGACGCTTAGTTACTGAGATATGACGTTTTTTAGTTGCCCAAGGAAAAAATTGAATTTTAGTATGGAAAAAAGTGATCACAGAATTTGCCTCTTTTTGCTCTAGGACGCTTAGTTACTGAGATATGACGGTTTTTAGTTGCCCAAGGAAAAACCGAAAAAAAATTGAATTTTAGTATGTAAAAAAGTGATCACAGGATTTGCTTCTTTTTGCTCTAGGACGCTTAGTTACTGAGATATGACGGTTTTTAGTTGCCCAAGGAAAAACCGAAAAAAAAATTGAATTTTAGTATGGAAAAAAAGTGATCACAGGATTCGCCTCTTTTTGCTGTAGGACGCTTAGTTACTGAGATATGACGGTTTTTAGTTGCCCAAGGAAATATTGAAATTTTGTATGGAAAAAAGTGATCACAGGATTCGCCTCTTTTTGCTCTAGGACGCTTAGTTACTGAGATATGACGTTTTTTAGTTGCCCAAGGAAAAAATTGAATTTTAGTATGGAAAAAAGTGATCACAGGATTCGCCTCTTTTTGCTCTAGGACGCTTAGTTACTGAGATATGACGGTTTTTAGTTGCCCAAGGAAAAACCGAAAACAAATTGTATTTTAGTATGGAAAAAAAGTGATCACAGGATTCGCCTCTTTTTGCTCTAGGACGCTTAGTTACTGAGATATGACGGTTTTTAGTTGCCCAAGGAAAAACCGAAAAAAAAATTGAATTTTAGTATGGAAAAAAAGTGATCACAGGATTCGCCTCTTTTTGCTCTAGGACGCTTAGTTACTGAGATATGACGTTTTTTAGTTGCCCAAGGAAAAAATTGAATTTTAGTATGGAAAAAAGTGATCACAGAATTTGCCTCTTTTTGCTCTAGGACGCTTAGTTACTGAGATATGACGGTTTTTAGTTGCCCAAGGAAAAAATTGAATTTTAGTATGGAAAAAAGTGATCACAGGATTTGCTTCTTTTTGCTCTAGGACGCTTAGTTACTGAGATATGACGTTTTTTAGTTGCCCAAGGAAAAAATTTAATTTTAGTATGTAAAAAAGTGATCACAGGATTTGCTTCTTTTTGCTCTAGGACGCTTAGTTACTGAGATATGACGGTTTTTAGTTGCCCAAGGAAAAACCGGAAAAAATTGAATTTTAGTATGGAAAAAAAGTGATCACAGGATTCGCCTCTTTTTGCTCTAGGACGCATAGTTACTGAGATATGACGGTTTTTAGTTGCCCAATGAAAAACCGAAAAAAAATTGAATTTTAGTATGGAAAAAAAGTGATCACAGGATTCGCCTCTTTTTGCTCTAGGACGCATAGTTACTGAGATATGACGGTTTTTAGTTGCCCAAGGAAAAACCGAAAAAAAATTTAATTTTAGTATGTAAAAAAGTGATCACAGGATTTGCTTCTTTTTGCTCTAGGACGCTTAGTTACTGAGATATGACGGTTTTTAGTTGCCCAAGGAAAAACCCAAAAAAATTGAATTTAAGTATGGAAAAAAAGTGATCACAGGATTTGCTTCTTTTTGCTCTAGGACGCTTAGTTACTGAGATATGACGGTTTTTAGTTGCCCAAGGAAATATTGAAATTTTGTATGGAAAAAAGTGATCACAGGATTCGCCTCTTTTTGCTCTAGGACGCTTAGTTACTGAGATATGACGGTTTTTAGTTGCCCAAGGAAAAAATTTAATTTTAGTATGGAAAAAAGTGATCACAGGATTCGCCTCTTTTTGCTCTAGGACGCTTAGTTACTGAGATATGACGGTTTTTAGTTGCCCAAGGAAAAACCGAAAAAAAATTGAATTTTAGTATGGAAAAAAGTGATCACAGGATTCGCCTCTTTTTGCTCTAGGACGCATAGTTACTGAGATATGACGGTTTTTAGTTGCCCAAGGAAAAACCGAAAAAAAATTGAATTTTAGTATGGAAAAAAAGTGATCACAGGATTCGCCTCTTTTTGCTCCAGGACGCTTAGTTACTGAGATATGACGGTTTTTAGTTGCCCAAGGAAAAACCGGAAAAAATTGAATTTTAGTATGGAAAAAAAGTGATCACAGGATTCGCCTCTTTTTGCTCTAGGACGCATAGTTACTGAGATATGACGGTTTTTAGTTGCCCAAGGAAAAACCGAAAAAAAATTGAATTTTAGTATGGAAAAAAAGTGATCACAGGATTCGCCTCTTTTTGCTCTAGGACGCTTAGTTACTGAGATATGACGGTTTTTAGTTGCCCAAGGAAAAACCGAAAAAAAATTGAATTTTAGTATGGAAAAAAAGTGATCACAGGATTCGCCTCTTTTTGCTCTAGGACGCTTAGTTACTGAGATATGACGGTTTTTAGTTGCCCAAGGAAAAACCGAAAAAAAATTGAATTTTAGTATGGAAAAAAAGTGATCACAGGATTCGCCTCTTTTTGCTCTAGGACGCTTAGTTACTGAGATATGACGGTTTTTAGTTGCCCAAGGAAAAACCGAAAAAAAATTTAATTTTAGTATGGAAAAAAAGTGATCACAGGATTCGCCTCTTTTTGCTGTAGGACGCATAGTTACTGAGATATGACGTTTTTTAGTTGCCCAAGGAAAAAATTTAATTTTAGTATGTAAAAAAGTGATCACAGGATTTGCTTCTTTTTGCTCTAGGACGCTTAGTTACTGAGATATGACGGTTTTTAGTTGCCCAAGGAAAAAATTTAATTTTAGTATGTAAAAAAGTGATCACAGGATTTGCTTCTTTTTGCTCTAGGACGCTTAGTTACTGAGATATGACGGTTTTTAGTTGCCCAAGGAAAAACCGGAAAAAATTGAATTTTAGTATGGAAAAAAAGTGATCACAGGATTCGCCTCTTTTTGCTCTAGGACGCATAGTTACTGAGATATGACGGTTTTTAGTTGCCCAAGGAAAAAATTGAATTTTAGTATGGAAAAAAGTGATCACAGGATTCGCCTCTTTTTGCTCTAGGACGCATAGTTACTGAGATATGACGGTTTTTAGTTGCCCAAGGAAAAACCGAAAAAAAATTGAATTTTAGTATGGAAAAAAAGTGATCACAGGATTCGCCTCTTTTTGCTCTAGGACGCTTAGTTACTGAGATATGACGGTTTTTAGTTGCCCAAGGAAAAACCGGAAAAAATTGAATTTTAGTATGGAAAAAAAGTGATCACAGGATTCGCCTCTTTTTGCTCTAGGACGCTTAGTTACTGAGATATGACGGTTTTTAGTTGCCCAAGGAAATATTGAAATTTTGTATGGAAAAAAGTGATCACAGGATTCGCCTCTTTTTGCTCTAGGACGCTTAGTTACTGAGATATGACGGTTTTTAGTTGCCCAAGGAAAAAATTTAATTTTAGTATGGAAAAAAGTGATCACAGGATTCGCCTCTTTTTGCTCTAGGACGCTTAGTTACTGAGATATGACGGTTTTTAGTTGCCCAAGGAAAAACCGAAAAAAAATTGAATTTTAGTATGGAAAAAAGTGATCACAGGATTCGCCTCTTTTTGCTCTAGGACGCATAGTTACTGAGATATGACGGTTTTTAGTTGCCCAAGGAAAAACCGAAAAAAAATTGAATTTTAGTATGGAAAAAAAGTGATCACAGGATTCGCCTCTTTTTGCTCTAGGACGCTTAGTTACTGAGATATGACGGTTTTTAGTTGCCCAAGGAAAAACCGGAAAAAATTGAATTTTAGTATGGAAAAAAAGTGATCACAGGATTCGCCTCTTTTTGCTCTAGGACGCATAGTTACTGAGATATGACGGTTTTTAGTTGCCCAAGGAAAAACCGAAAAAAAATTGAATTTTAGTATGGAAAAAAAGTGATCACAGGATTCGCCTCTTTTTGCTCTAGGACGCTTAGTTACTGAGATATGACGGTTTTTAGTTGCCCAAGGAAAAACCGAAAAAAAATTGAATTTTAGTATGGAAAAAAAGTGATCACAGGATTCGCCTCTTTTTGCTCTAGGACGCTTAGTTACTGAGATATGACGGTTTTTAGTTGCCCAAGGAAAAACCGAAAAAAAATTGAATTTTAGTATGGAAAAAAAGTGATCACAGGATTCGCCTCTTTTTGCTCTAGGACGCTTAGTTACTGAGATATGACGGTTTTTAGTTGCCCAAGGAAAAACCGAAAAAAAATTTAATTTTAGTATGGAAAAAAAGTGATCACAGGATTCGCCTCTTTTTGCTGTAGGACGCTTAGTTACTGAGATATGACGTTTTTTAGTTGCCCAAGGAAAAAATTTAATTTTAGTATGTAAAAAAGTGATCACAGGATTTGCTTCTTTTTGCTCTAGGACGCTTAGTTACTGAGATATGACGGTTTTTAGTTGCCCAAGGAAAAAATTTAATTTTAGTATGTAAAAAAGTGATCACAGGATTTGCTTCTTTTTGCTCTAGGACGCTTAGTTACTGAGATATGACGGTTTTTAGTTGCCCAAGGAAAAACCGGAAAAAATTGAATTTTAGTATGGAAAAAAAGTGATCACAGGATTCGCCTCTTTTTGCTCTAGGACGCATAGTTACTGAGATATGACGGTTTTTAGTTGCCCAAGGAAAAAATTGAATTTTAGTATGGAAAAAAGTGATCACAGAATTTGCCTCTTTTTGCTCTAGGACGCTTAGTTACTGAGATATGACGGTTTTTAGTTGCCCAAGGAAAAACCGAAAAAAAATTGAATTTTAGTATGGAAAAAAAGTGATCACAGGATTCGCCTCTTTTTGCTCTAGGACGCTTAGTTACTGAGATATGACGGTTTTTAGTTGCCCAAGGAAAAACCGGAAAAAATTGAATTTTAGTATGGAAAAAAAGTGATCACAGGATTCGCCTCTTTTTGCTCTAGGACGCATAGTTACTGAGATATGACGGTTTTTAGTTGCCCAAGGAAAAACCGAAAAAAAATTGAATTTTAGTATGGAAAAAAAGTGATCACAGGATTCGCCTCTTTTTGCTCTAGGACGCTTAGTTACTGAGATATGACGGTTTTTAGTTGCCCAAGGAAAAACCGAAAAAAAATTGGATTTTAGTATGGAAAAAAAGTGATCACAGGATTCGCCTCTTTTTGCTCTAGGACGCTTAGTTACTGAGATATGACGGTTTTTAGTTGCCCAAGGAAAAACCGAAAAAAAATTGAATTTTAGTATGGAAAAAAAGTGATCACAGGATTCGCCTCTTTTTGCTCTAGGACGCTTAGTTACTGAGATATGACGGTTTTTAGTTGCCCAAGGAAAAACCGAAAAAAAATTGAATTTTAGTATGGAAAAAAAGTGATCACAGGATTCGCCTCTTTTTGCTCTAGGACGCTTAGTTACTGAGATATGACGGTTTTTAGTTGCCCAAGGAAAAACCCAAAAAAATTGAATTTTAGTATGGAAAAAAAGTGATCACAGGATTCGCCTCTTTTTGCTCTAGGACGCTTAGTTACTGAGATATGACGGTTTTTAGTTGCCCAAGGAAAAACCAAAAAAAAATTGAATTTTAGTATGTAAAAAAGTGATCACAGGATTCGCCTCTTTTTGCTCTAGGACGCTTAGTTACTGAGATATGACGTTTTTTAGTTGCCCAAGGAAAAAATTGAATTTTAGTATGGAAAAAAAGTGATCACAGGATTTGCTTCTTTTTGCTCTAGGACGCTTAGTTACTGAGATATGACGGTTTTTAGTTGCCCAAGGAAAAACCGAAAAAAAATTGAATTTTAGTATGGAAAAAAAGTGATCACAGGATTCGCCTCTTTTTGCTCTAGGACGCTTAGTTACTGAGATATGACGGTTTTTAGTTGCCCAAGGAAAAACCCAAAAAAATTGAATTTTAGTATGGAAAAAAAGTGATCACAGGATTTGCCTCTTTTTGCTCTAGGACGCTTAGTTACTGAGATATGACGGTTTTTAGTTGCCCAAGGAAAAACCGAAAAAAAATTGAATTTTAGTATGGAAAAAAAGTGATCACAGGATTCGCCTCTTTTTGCTCTAGGACGCTTAGTTACTGAGATATGACGGTTTTTAGTTGCCCAAGGAAAAACCCAAAAAAATTGAATTTTAGTATGGAAAAAAAGTGATCACAGGATTCGCCTCTTTTTGCTCTAGGACGCTTAGTTACTGAGATATGACGGTTTTTAGTTGCCCAAGGAAAAACCAAAAAAAAATTGAATTTTAGTATGTAAAAAAGTGATCACAGGATTCGCCTCTTTTTGCTCTAGGACGCTTAGTTACTGAGATATGACGTTTTTTAGTTGCCCAAGGAAAAAATTTAATTTTAGTATGTAAAAAAGTGATCACAGGATTTGCTTCTTTTTGCTCTAGGACGCTTAGTTACTGAGATATGACGGTTTTTAGTTGCCCAAGGAAAAAATTTAATTTTAGTATGTAAAAAAGTGATCACAGGATTTGCTTCTTTTTGCTCTAGGACGCTTAGTTACTGAGATATGACGGTTTTTAGTTGCCCAAGGAAAAACCGGAAAAAATTGAATTTTAGTATGGAAAAAAAGTGATCACAGGATTCGCCTCTTTTTGCTCTAGGACGCTTAGTTACTGAGATATGACGTTTTTTAGTTGCCCAAGGAAAAAATTTAATTTTAGTATGTAAAAAAGTGATCACAGGATTTGCTTCTTTTTGCTCTAGGACGCTTAGTTACTGAGATATGACGGTTTTTAGTTGCCCAAGGAAAAACCGGAAAAAATTGAATTTTAGTATGGAAAAAAAGTGATCACAGGATTCGCCTCTTTTTGCTCTAGGACGCATAGTTACTGAGATATGACGGTTTTTAGTTGCCCAAGGAAAAACCGAAAAAAAATTGAATTTTAGTATGGAAAAAAAGTGATCACAGGATTCGCCTCTTTTTGCTCTAGGACGCTTAGTTACTGAGATATGACGTTTTTTAGTTGCCCAAGGAAAAAATTGAATTTTAGTATGGAAAAAAGTGATCACAGGATTCGCCTCTTTTTGCTCTAGGACGCTTAGTTACTGAGATATGACGGTTTTTAGTTGCCCAAGGAAAAACCGGAAAAAAATTGAATTTTAGTATGGAAAAAAAGTGATCACAGGATTCGCCTATTTTTGCTCTAGGACGCTTAGTTACTGAGATATGACGTTTTTTAGTTGCCCAAGGAAAAACCGAAAAAAAATTTAATTTTAGTATGTAAAAAAGTGATCACAGGATTCGCCTCTTTTTGCTCTAGGACGCTTAGTTACTGAGATATGACGGTTTTTAGTTGCCCAGGGAAATATTGAAATTTTGTATGGAAAAAAGTGATCACAGGATTCGCCTCTTTTTGCTCTAGGACGCTTAGTTACTGAGATATGACGTTTTTTAGTTGCCCAAGGAAAAAATTGAATTTTAGTATGGAAAAAAGTGATCACAGAATTTGCCTCTTTTTGCTCTAGGACGCTTAGTTACTGAGATATGACGGTTTTTAGTTGCCCAAGGAAAAACCGGAAAAAATTGAATTTTAGTATGGAAAAAAAGTGATCACAGGATTCGCCTCTTTTTGCTCTAGGACGCTTAGTTACTGAGATATGACGTTTTTTAGTTGCCCAAGGAAAAAATTGAATTTTAGTATGGAAAAAAGTGATCACAGAATTTGCCTCTTTTTGCTCTAGGACGCTTAGTTACTGAGATATGACGGTTTTTAGTTGCCCAAGGAAAAACCGAAAAAAAATTGAATTTTAGTATGGAAAAAAAGTGATCACAGGATTCGCCTCTTTTTGCTCTAGGACGCTTAGTTACTGAGATATGACGGTTTTTAGTTGCCCAAGGAAAAACCGAAAAAAAATTTAATTTTAGTATGGAAAAAAAGTGATCACAGGATTCGCCTCTTTTTGCTGTAGGACGCTTAGTTACTGAGATATGACGTTTTTTAGTTGCCCAAGGAAAAAATTTAATTTTAGTATGTAAAAAAGTGATCACAGGATTTGCTTCTTTTTGCTCTAGGACGCTTAGTTACTGAGATATGACGGTTTTTAGTTGCCCAAGGAAAAAATTTAATTTTAGTATGTAAAAAAGTGATCACAGGATTTGCTTCTTTTTGCTCTAGGACGCTTAGTTACTGAGATATGACGGTTTTTAGTTGCCCAAGGAAAAAATTGAATTTTAGTATGGAAAAAAGTGATCACAGAATTTGCCTCTTTTTGCTCTAGGACGCTTAGTTACTGAGATATGACGGTTTTTAGTTGCCCAAGGAAAAACCGGAAAAAAATTGAATTTTAGTATGGAAAAAAAGTGATCACAGGATTCGCCTATTTTTGCTCTAGGACGCTTAGTTACTGAGATATGACGTTTTTTAGTTGCCCAAGGAAAAACCGAAAAAAAATTTAATTTTAGTATGTAAAAAAGTGATCACAGGATTCGCCTCTTTTTGCTCTAGGACGCTTAGTTACTGAGATATGACGGTTTTTAGTTGCCCAGGGAAAAACCGAAAAAAAAATTTAATTTTAGTATGTAAAAAAGTGATCACAGGATTTGCTTCTTTTTGCTCTAGGACGCTTAGTTACTGAGATATGGCGGTTTTTAGTTGCCCAAGGAAAAAATTGAATTTTAGTATGGAAAAAAGTGATCACAGAATTTGCCTCTTTTTGCTCTAGGACGCTTAGTTACTGAGATATGACGGTTTTTAGTTGCCCAAGGAAAAACCGAAAAAAAATTTAATTTTAGTATGTAAAAAAGTGATCACAGGATTCGCCTCTTTTTGCTCTAGGACGCTTAGTTACTGAGATATGACGTTTTTTAGTTGCCCAAGGAAAAAATTGAATTTTAGTATGGAAAAAAGTGATCACAGAATTTGCCTCTTTTTGCTCTAGGACGCTTAGTTACTGAGATATGACGGTTTTTAGTTGCCCAAGGAAAAACCGAAAAAAAATTGAATTTTAGTATGTAAAAAAGTGATCACAGGATTTGCTTCTTTTTGCTCTAGGACGCTTAGTTACTGAGATATGGCGGTTTTTAGTTGCCCAAGGAAAAACCGAAAAAAAAATTTAATTTTAGTATGGAAAAAAAGTTATCACAGGATTCGCCTCTTTTTGCTCTAGGACGCTTAGTTACTGAGATATGACGGTTTTTAGTTGCCCAAGGAAATATTGAAATTTTGTATGGAAATAAGTGATCACAGGATTCGCCTCTTTTTGCTCTAGGACGCTTAGTTACTGAGATATGACGGTTTTTAGTTGCCCAAGGAAAAACCGAAAACAAATTGAATTTTAGTATGGAAAAAAAGTGATCACAGGATTCGCCTCTTTTTGCTCTAGGACGCTTAGTTACTGAGATATGACGGTTTTTAGTTGCCCAAGGAAATATTGAAATTTTGTATGGAAAAAAGTTATCACAGGATTCGCCTCTTTTTGCTCTAGGACGCTTAGTTACTGAGATATGACGTTTTTTAGTTGCCCAAGGAAAAAATTTAATTTTAGTATGTAAAAAAGTGATCACAGGATTCGCCTCTTTTTGCTCTAGGACGCATAGTTACTGAGATATGACGGTTTTTAGTTGCCCAATGAAAAACCGAAAAAAAATTGAATTTTAGTATGGAAAAAAAGTGATCACAGGATTCGCCTCTTTTTGCTCTAGGACGCATAGTTACTGAGATATGACGGTTTTTAGTTGCCCAATGAAAAACCGAAAAAAAATTGAATTTTAGTATGGAAAAAAAGTGATCACAGGATTCGCCTCTTTTTGCTCTAGGACGCTTAGTTACTGAGATATGACGGTCTTTAGTTGCCCAAGGAAAAACCGAAAAAAAATTTAATTTTAGTATGTAAAAAAGTGATCACAGGATTTGCTTCTTTTTGCTCTAGGACGCTTAGTTACTGAGATATGACGGTTTTTAGTTGCCCAAGGAAAAACCGAAAAAAAATTTAATTTTAGTATGTAAAAAAGTGATCACAGGATTTGCTTCTTTTTGCTCTAGGACGCTTAGTTACTGAGATATGACGGTCTTTAGTTGCCCAAGGAAAAACCGAAAAAAAATTGAATTTTAGTATGGAAAAAAAGTGATCACAGGATTCGCCTCTTTTTGCTCTAGGACGCTTAGTTACTGAGATATGACGGTTTTTAGTTGCCCAAGGAAAAACCGAAAAAAAATTTAATTTTAGTATGTAAAAAAGTGATCACAGGATTTGCTTCTTTTTGCTCTAGGACGCTTAGTTACTGAGATATGACGGTTTTTAGTTGCCCAAGGAAAAACCGAAAAAAAATTGAATTTTAGTATGGAAAAAAAGTGATCACAGGATTCGCCTCTTTTTGCTCTAGGACGCTTAGTTACTGAGATATGACGTTTTTTAGTTGCCCAAGGAAAAAATTGAATTTTAGTATGGAAAAAAGTGATCACAGGATTCGCCTCTTTTTGCTCTAGGACGCTTAGTTACTGAGATATGACGGTTTTTAGTTGCCCAAGGAAAAACCGGAAAAAATTGAATTTTAGTATGGAAAAAAAGTGATCACAGGATTCGCCTCTTTTTGCTCTAGGACGCATAGTTACTGAGATATGCTTTTTTTAGTTGCCCAAGGAAAAACCGAAAAAAAATTGAATTTTAGTATGGAAAAAAAGTGATCACAGGATTCGCCTCTTTTTGCTCTAGGACGCTTAGTTACTGAGATATGACGGTTTTTAGTTGCCCAAGGAAAAACCGAAAAAAAATTGAATTTTAGTATGGAAAAAAAGTGATCACAGGATTCGCCTCTTTTTGCTCTAGGACGCTTAGTTACTGAGATATGACGGTTTTTAGTTGCCCAAGGAAAAACCGAAAAAAAATTGAATTTTAGTATGGAAAAAAAGTGATCACAGGATTCGCCTCTTTTTGCTCTAGGACGCTTAGTTACTGAGATATGACGGTTTTTAGTTGCCCAAGGAAAAACCGAAAAAAAATTGAATTTTAGTATGGAAAAAAAGTGATCACAGGATTCGCCTCTTTTTGCTCTAGGACGCTTAGTTACTGAGATATGACGGTTTTTAGTTGCCCAAGGAAAAACCGAAAAAAAATTTAATTTTAGTATGGAAAAAAAGTGATCACAGGATTCGCCTCTTTTTGCTGTAGGACGCTTAGTTACTGAGACATGACGTTTTTTAGTTGCCCAAGGAAAAAACTTAATTTTAGTATGGAAAAAAGTGATCACAGAATTTGCCTCTTTTTGCTCTAGGACGCTTAGTTACTGAGATATGACGTTTTTTAGTTGCCCAAGGAAAAAATTTAATTTTAGTATGTAAAAAAGTGATCACAGGATTTGCTTCTTTTTGCTCTAGGACGCTTAGTTACTGAGATATGACGGTTTTTAGTTGCCCAAGGAAAAACCGGAAAAAATTGAATTTTAGTATGGAAAAAAAGTGATCACAGGATTCGCCTCTTTTTGCTCTAGGACGCATAGTTACTGAGATATGACGGTTTTTAGTTGCCCAAGGAAAAACCGAAAAAAAATTGAATTTTAGTATGGAAAAAAAGTGATCACAGGATTCGCCTCTTTTTGCTCTAGGACGCTTAGTTACTGAGATATGACGTTTTTTAGTTGCCCAAGGAAAAAATTGAATTTTAGTATGGAAAAAAGTGATCACAGGATTCGCCTCTTTTTGCTCTAGGACGCTTAGTTACTGAGATATGACGTTTTTTAGTTGCCCAAGGAAAAACCGAAAAAAAATTTAATTTTAGTATGTAAAAAAGTGATCACAGGATTCGCCTCTTTTTGCTCTAGGACGCTTAGTTACTGAGATATGACGGTTTTTAGTTGCCCAGGGAAATATTGAAATTTTGTATGGAAAAAAGTGATCACAGGATTCGCCTCTTTTTGCTCTAGGACGCTTAGTTACTGAGATATGACGTTTTTTAGTTGCCCAAGGAAAAAATTGAATTTTAGTATGGAAAAAAGTGATCACAGAATTTGCCTCTTTTTGCTCTAGGACGCATAGTTACTGAGATATGACGGTTTTTAGTTGCCCAAGGAAAAACCGAAAAAAAATTGAATTTTAGTATGTAAAAAAGTGATCACAGGATTTGCTTCTTTTTGCTCTAGGACGCTTAGTTACTGAGATATGACGGTTTTTAGTTGCCCAAGGAAAAACCGAAAAAAAAATTTAATTTTAGTATGGAAAAAAAGTTATCACAGGATTCGCCTCTTTTTGCTCTAGGACGCTTAGTTACTGAGATATGACGGTTTTTAGTTGCCCAAGGAAATATTGAAATTTTGTATGGAAAAAAGTGATCACAGGATTCGCCTCTTTTTGCTCTAGGACGCTTAGTTACTGAGATATGACGGTTTTTAGTTGCCCAAGGAAAAACCGAAAACAAATTGAATTTTAGTATGGAAAAAAAGTGATCACAGGATTCGCCTCTTTTTGCTGTAGGACGCTTAGTTACTGAGATATGACGTTTTTTAGTTGCCCAAGGAAAAAATTTAATTTTAGTATGTAAAAAAGTGATCACAGGATTCGCCTCTTTTTGCTCTAGGACGCATAGTTACTGAGATATGACGGTTTTTAGTTGCCCAATGAAAAACCGAAAAAAAATTGAATTTTAGTATGGAAAAAAGTGATCACAGGATTCGCCTCTTTTTGCTCTAGGACGCATAGTTACTGAGATATGACGGTTTTTAGTTGCCCAATGAAAAACCGAAAAAAAATTGAATTTTAGTATGGAAAAAAAGTGATCACAGGATTCGCCTCTTTTTGCTCTAGGACGCTTAGTTACTGAGATATGACGGTCTTTAGTTGCCCAAGGAAAAACCGAAAAAAAATTTAATTTTAGTATGTAAAAAAGTGATCACAGGATTTGCTTCTTTTTGCTCTAGGACGCTTAGTTACTGAGATATGACGGTTTTTAGTTGCCCAAGGAAAAATTTAATTTTAGTATGGAAAAAAGTGATCACAGGATTTGCTTCTTTTTGCTCTAGGACGCTTAGTTACTGAGATATGACGGTCTTTAGTTGCCCAAGGAAAAACCGAAAAAAAATTTAATTTTAGTATGGAAAAAAAGTGATCACAGGATTCGCCTCTTTTTGCTCTAGGACGCTTAGTTACTGAGATATGACGGTTTTTAGTTGCCCAAGGAAAAACCGAAAAAAAATTGAATTTTAGTATGGAAAAAAAGTGATCACAGGATTCGCCTCTTTTTGCTCTAGGACGCTTAGTTACTGAGATATGACGTTTTTTTAGTTGCCCAAGGAAAAAATTGAATTTTAGTATGGAAAAAAGTGATCACAGGATTCGCCTCTTTTTGCTCTAGGACGCTTAGTTACTGAGATATGACGGTTTTTAGTTGCCCAAGGAAAAACCGAAAAAAAATTGAATTTTAGTATGGAAAAAAAGTGATCACAGGATTCGCCTCTTTTTGCTCTAGGACGCTTAGTTACTGAGATATGACGGTTTTTTAGTTGCCCAAGGAAAAACCGGAA